>BSBK01011166.1:0-57500 GCA_027943335.1 Chamaecyparis obtusa
TATATGTATATGTATATGTATATATATATATGTATACATATACATATACATATAGATATATGTATACATATATATATATATATATGTATATATATATACATATACATATACATATACATATATATACATATACATATACATATACATATACATATACATATATATATATATATATATATATATACACACACACCTCTGTAATTTAAATCCTTATTTTTTTAAGACATCATTGAATGATATAAGTGTTGCACTGGTTAGATTATTTTTATATATACTAAATTCTTTTTAAATAAATAGAAAGTTGTAGCAAGGTTGTGTTTGAGCTAGGGTTAGGGAAGGGTAGGGCGCTGAAGGCCAACCCTGAACCCCTATTGCTTGCCTTAGGTCATGGCTCGGCCAAGCCACTTTGAATGGCATAGTGGGGAGGCGCGGTGATGACCACACTACCCATTGTGTCTGCACAGTGGGGAAGCTAGTCACTGCCCTTGATGCACTGCCCCGAGTCCTTGTACATAGACCTATGAACGATCGGTGGTGGCGCTACTTGTTGTGGCCACTACCGGGACTTTTGTGCTTCTACCTATGCCTCTTGGGTGCGAGGTTGTCACCCAACCACAACTGTCATCTTCATACCCTTCGGCCCCCCTACAAATAGAGTTGTAACAAAAGTTACACAGGGATTAGGGATAATTAAAATAGTAATAAATAGTAAGAATTAATTTTAAACATAGAATAATAAACTTATCATGATATTTGAAAAATAAAAATAAAAAGAAAATAAACAAAGAATATAAATAATAATAATAAAATATTAAATAAGCTCAACTAGCATGGTAAAATGATAAGCCTTTAGGGATTAAACCCTTAGGCTCTCATATTGCGTTGGCTTATTTACAAGATATCAGATTTAGATTATATTATTAGTTTAATCTATGGATCTCAAATAAATAAAATTTTAATCCATAGTATTTTTTATTGACTTTAGAATTAGTCTAGAAGGATGGAACTTCCTAGGGAGTTCTAGAATGTTAATTTTGTAGGTTTGATTTGTAAAAAAAATTGTTTTAAATCCCTTTTAGACATTTTTGGTTGACTAAGAAATAGGCAAAGTCTTAGTAGATAAGGATTAAGGATTTGATGAAATTATTGTTAATTAAAATCAAATTAACCTTAACTTGATTTGGTATTTTAATTTTATGATTTATAATTTAAATTTATTCAAGAACCCTTTTGACTAGAAGATTATAGTAACTTATTATTAATTTTAATTATTTCAAATTGTTAAGATAAATTAAGTTTAAATTACATTTAAGTTAAAACCTAATTATAGGCCTCATGGTTAGAAGCCCTAGAGGATTAATTATTTCAATTAGTTTATTATTGTTGGATAGTTGTTAAACAATATGATGAGTTAAATAATTATTTACATAAATAGATTTGTTGAATTTTTAATAACCTTTAAATTATTAAATTTTCTTGAAATTATTGAATTCCTTAATAGTTGTTAGGAACTCTAATTTTGTAGGTTTATCTACATTTGATGTATTATAAATTATATAGTTGTATAGTTTTATTAAATTCATCGATTCATTTAGTTTAGTCTATTTGAGTAGAATAGGTTTAAATAAATCTAACTTTGATGGTCAACTTTTTTGATAAGAAAACATAAACATATATCATTAGGATTATAGGATTCTTGTTTAGATCAGAATCACATTATCCTTGGGTCAAACAAGCACATTCTTTTAGTAATCAATTTACATTTAGTTTATCGATCATTACATCGTATAACATCGCTAACCCTAGTTAGTCGATTAGATTCACTCTAGTTGAATGATATTAGTTGACATTACGGTTTTGACGCATTTGCAATATTGGTCAAACTGAGTCAACTAGGTCCTAGTTTTCATCTAGACTATTTCTAAACTCATCTCGATTTGCATGAACCTCTTTATCTTAGTGGCTTGTGTGTGTATGATAGTGTTTTTACTTTAGGTTTTAGAAAAAAAATTGCAGTTGTGTTTTTCTCAAGTTTTGGGCATTACAAGAAACACTTTCTTGTCGAGCATCTTTTATTGTTCTTCTCTGATGTGTTCTAATAGCTCTCTAAGTGTAATATCATACTTATCCCTTTGTACTAGGGTGGCAGTAGTGTACCCAAATGATAATTCCCTCTTCTGCATCACTTCTGCTGCATTGAGAAGCTCTAGAAACTTTTCTTTATCAATATTGATTATTGTTGTAACTTGCATACAAATGTCATGTATTATGAGCCTCCAGAGAGAATCAACAAGGAACCTCTTTTTTCCAACAAAAATGTCATTGTTATGAGCTTTCAAGATATACCATAAAACATAAATAGATAAAATAGAATCAAAATAAGAACGGTTCTTATCCTTCCTACCAGGACTACCTTCTAGAAAGTCATCAATACTGGTATTTCTATGAATAATATTTCCAAATGTACACCAAATATCTATTTAGTAAAAAAATTCAAATAATATATTGGGGATGGTTTCATCACATCTACAATGAGAACATATCTTATACTCTCTATTATGTTCCTTGATGGGAAATCTTAGTACGAGGAAGTGCTGTATAAATCTCATAATTTTAGGCTTAATAGGTTTAAGCTAAAGATTCATCAACAATTTATTCTAGGCTAAATGTTCAAGGGAAAGCTTCCAAGCATAATTTTGATGAGAAACGATAACAAGGTCACCAATGAGAAGTTTATAGATGGATTTGGAATTAGTGAAAGGAAAAAAAGGTACCTTTCAACCATCTCAAGTTGGCAATCCTATTGGCACCACCAGTACACTTCTTAGAAAACTATAACACCCAAACAACCTCCCTCAACATTGAATAAGTCATCCATTGGGATTGAAAAATATCAAATCTACTAGCCAAGTCTTGCCAATTGATGAGGAACCCATTTTCAAATATATCAAAGAAGGTTTTGATGCTTTGTTAGCTCAAATTCTGATGCAGGAGCATCCTGGGTGTAAGAGCAATCTTGCATCACCCAAAAAAAAAAAAAAAATTTCTATTTTTATATTCAATAAGGGCTATTTTGTGCAGAGCTGCTATTTATGGAAAGTTACTATTTTTGGTAGTTTTCGTATGTGCTCAGAATGATCTGATTTCTTTCTTGGAGGTTCATTTTGGTCATATAAGTCTGCCAGTAAAGTTTCATTGCCAGATCAAGTGTATGTTGGAACATATTGAAGATTTTCGATATTGGCAGCAGGGTACAAAAACTTTGAACTTAGTTTTGAAGGCTTTAGAGGCCCCGGATGAGGTCAAAAATTTGGGTGACGGGTGCTTGCGCCGGTCAAGAATGTAGAGTGCTTCGTGGCGTTTCTAAAATGGGGTTATAATAGCTAATCGGGTCAACTGGTGATGACTTATGGTCTTCGGAAGTTGGGCCACCTGAAATGGCGAAAAATAATTTTCTTCAAAATTTATGTTCGGGTTTCAAAGGTTATCTTGAGCCGAATATGATGTAATAAAATGTAAAATAAAATAATTCTAAGTTTGGTCGGCCTTATTGGCTAAAATTATGGAACCTTCCTGGGCGGTGGAAATTGCCTATAAAGGAAGGTTGTATTATTGTCTTAGGTAGTTCAGAATAGTTCTGGGTAGTAGATCTGGGTAATAGTTCGAGGCTTTGTCCTACAAAATATTGTAAGGGAATGCCCATGTGGCTTTGCATATTATAATTCTGAAAATTTGTAATTCCACATTTGTGGAGATAATAAGAAGCCAATCTTCTGTTCTTGCATATTGTTATTGTTTCTCTATTTCTGTTGTGTTTGTGGTATTAAGGGGAGCACCCTTCATCAAGTGGTATCAGAGCAGGAGTTCTTGAGTGTGTAAATAGATCATCGACTGTGAGGCAGTTTGCACCAGGATCATGGTTAGGGTTTCAGTGCGCATTGCGAAAATGCCTCCACGAAGAGAACATGGCGGAAGAGCTGGTGTTGTAACACCTGAGGTTAGGGCACTACAGAGACAAGTACGAGCATTGCAAGAAGAGATTTGCAGAGGAATGAATCTTAATGTCAGAGATGAAAGCGAAGATGAAGCCGAAGAAGAATATCAAGAAGGAGAAGCTGAAATTGTGAACCAGGAGGAAGAAAGACTTTTTCGAGTGATTTCCAAGATTGGGAAAAGGCCTAAGATTGAGGTTCCTACATTTTTTGGAAATCTTAACCCAGAAGAATTGATCGACTGGATCAATGAATGTGAGGAATACTTTGAGTATGAAGATGTTGAGGATCCTGATAGGGTCAAATTTGCGAAGGCCAGATTGAAAGGTCATGCGAAGATCTAGTGGCAAGAAATTCAATTGGAGCGAAATAGAAGAGGGAAAGATAAAATCACAAGATGGGATCAGATGGTGGATAAATTGAAGTGACAGTTCATTCCTGTTGATTATGAGCTTGACCTACTGAAGAAAATGCAGAGTTTGAAGCAAGTAGGAAGATCTGTTCAGGAGTATACAGAGGAGTTCTATCGACTCCTCATCAGAATAGGCCATGTAGAAGTGGATAAAGAGAAAGTTTCTCGATACCTTAATGGGTTAAGGCCAAGCATTTAGGAGGAGTTGAATCTGGTTCAAATGAACAGTATTGAGGAGGCATACTAGTATGCCCTAAAAGTAGAGGAAAAGCTAAACAAGAAGTTTGAGAGCAGAAAAAATGGAAGAGGTCGTGGTGGAAGATCTGGTAGATGGTCATATGGTGGCCGAAATGAAGATCTGAAAAAGAAGGATGAGGCCAGTAGCAGTCAGAATCAGCGAGAAAATAATTCCAATCACTTCCAGGATCAGAATAATAAAGATCAGACAGGAAGAGGAAGATGACAAGGATCTGGAAGAGGAGGCTTCCGTGGAACATGTTTTCACTGTGGAGAAGAAGGTCATAGGGAATTTGAATGTCCTCAGCACCAAGGCAGAATAGACAGGAGAAATGAAGGCCAGGCCAGAGTTGCACATGTAGATGAAGATGCCAGATCATCAAATTCTGAAGATGCTGAAAGAGGAGAAACGTTGATTAACAGAAGAGTCCTGTTGAGTGGTGAGAATGAACCTGAGCAAAGGAGGTGCCTATTTCACACCAGGTGCAAGTGTGAAGGTAAATTTTGTGATGTGATTATTGATAGTGGAAGCACTGACAATTTGGTGTCAGAAGAGATGGTGACAAAGTTGAAGCTCAAGAGACAGAAACACCCACATCCATATCAGATTGCCTAGGTACAGGATGACCACAAGGTCATGGTCAATGAACAATGCTCGGTGAAGTTCAAGATTGGCGGATACCAAGATGAGGTATTGTGTAATATCATATCTATGGATGCATGTCATATGTTGTTGGGTAGACCATGGCAGTTTGACAGATGTGCTGTACATGATGGTCGTGTGAATACCTATTCCCTGACAAAGGATGGAGTGAGACATAAGCTAAAACCATTGAAGGAGACTGAAGAAAAGGTATGTGGTAATGCAAAGATAACTTTTGTTGATGGAAGAAATTTCCTAAATGGTATGAGGCATGAGCATGTATGTTTTGCTTTAATTCCAAAAGCTGGTAAAGAGGAAGTAGAAGATGTTCCTCAGAAGTTGCAAATTTGTTGAATGAGTTTCAGGACATTGTATCCGATAATGTGCCTGATGGATTACCACCAGTCAGGAAGATCAGTCATCAGATGGACTTGATCCTAGGAGCAAGTTTGCCAAATAAGGTAGCACACAGAATGACACCTGCAGAAAGTGAGGAGTTGAACAGACAAGTACATGAACTGTTACAGAAAGGATTGATCCGTGAAAGTCTGAGTCCCTGTGCTGTACCAGCGGTATTAGCACCAAAGAAAAATGGAGAATGGAGGATGTGTACAGATTCTAGGGCAATAAATAAGATAACAATCAAGTACAGGTTTCCATTGCCACGAATGGATGATATTATGGACTATTTGAGTGGAGCTGTGTATTTCTCAAAGATAGATCTGAAGAGTGGATATCATCAGATTCGGATTAGAGAAGGAGATGAATGGAAGACTGCCTTCAAGATAAAGGAAGGACTATATGAGTGGTTAGTCATGCCTTTTGGGCTAACCAATGCACCGAGCACTTTCATGCGGCTCATGAACGAGGTTCTGAAAGAATTTCTGGGTAAGTTTGTCATTGTTTACCTAGATGATATTTTGATCTTTAGTAAGAAATTGTATGAGCATATGATGCATATTCATATGGTGTTTGAGAAGTTGAGAGATGAGAAATTATTGATTAATTT
This sequence comes from Chamaecyparis obtusa, assembly GCA_027943335.1. Taxonomy (NCBI): domain Eukaryota; kingdom Viridiplantae; phylum Streptophyta; class Pinopsida; order Cupressales; family Cupressaceae; genus Chamaecyparis; species Chamaecyparis obtusa. The sequence goes on from BSBK01011166.1 coordinate 6,294, forward strand.
GAAGAAGTGCAGGTTTGTGAAGAAAGAGTTAGTGTATTTGGGATTTGTAGTTTCAGTAGAAGGTCTAAAAATGGACCTAAAGAAGGTACAGGCTATCCTTGAATGGCCTACTCCAAGGAGTGCTACTGAGGTAAGATCTTTTCATGGTCTAGCTAGCTTTTACAAAAATTTTATCAGAAATTTTAGTAGTATTTGTGGACCCTTGACTGAAACAATGAGAGGGGATAGAAAAGAATTTAAGTGGACTAATGGGGCAGAAAAGAGTTTTCAATTGTTGAAACAAAAAATTATAGAACAACCTATTTTAGCACTTCCAGATTTTAATAAGGTGTTTCAAGTAGATTGTGATGCTAGTGGTACTGCAATAGGAGCTGTTATGAGCCAAGAAGGTAAACCTGTTGCTTATTTCAGTAAGAAGTTAAATGATGCCAAGAGGAAATATTCTATTTATGATCAAGAATTTTATGCTATAGTTCAAGCATTAAAGAAGTGCAGACATTATGTACTTCCTAAGGAGTTTGTTTTGTATACTGATCATCAAGCTTTGCAATATTTGAATAGTCAAGGAAAATTGAATCAAAGGCATTTGAAATGGGTTGAGTTTTTGCAGAGTTATACATTTGATTTGAAACACAGGAGTGGAAAGTCTAATAGAGTTGCAGATGCTCTTACCAGAAGGCAACTATTGCTGAAAAAAATACAGATTGAAGTGGTTGGGTTCAAAGAACTCAAGAATTTGTATCCAGAGGATCCTAATTTTGGTGAAGCTTGGAAAGCTTGTACAGAACCTGTTACTCTAGATAGGACGAAATGGTTGGATTTCATCATCCAGGATGATATGCTATTCAGAGGGAGTCAGTTGTGCATTCCACGAAGTTCTATGAGGGAGAATCTTATCAAGGAGAAGCATAGCGGAGGATTGGCTGGACATTTTGGTCATGATAAAACCCTTGGTTTGGTTAGTGAGAATTATTATTGGCCACAGTTGCAGCAAGATGTGAAGAAGTTTGTATAGAGTTGCAGAGTATGTCAGATGGCGAAAGGAGTGAAGCAGAATATAAGGTTGTATCAGCCATTACTCGTACCACAGAAGCCTTGGGAGGATATCAGCATGGACTTTGTTCTTGGTTTACCGAGAACTCAGTGGGGACATTATTCAATTTTTGTGGTGGTTGACAGATTTTCAAAGATGGCACATTTCATTCCCTGCAAGAAGACTAATGATGCTGTTCATGTAGCAGAATTGTTTTTCAGAGAAGTAGTGAGACTTCATGGTTTGCCAAAGACCATAGTTTCAGATCGGGACACTAAGTTTGTTGGATATTTCTGGCGTACATTGTGGAAGAAGTTGAAGACAGATTTGAAGTTCAGTTCATCACATCATCCACAGACTGATGGACAGACAGAGGTGGTGAATAGGAGTTTGGGAAATTCTCTGAGATGTTTGGTTGGAGATAAACCAACAGGATGGGATTTGATTTTACCACAGGAAGAATTTGCATACAATAATTCTATCAACAGGAGCACTGGTAAATCACCATTCCAGATTGTATATGGAAGTAGTCCAAGAAATGCATCTGAATTGAGGAAGATAGATAAAGGAGAAATAAGTAGTGTTGAAGCTGAGGATTTTGCAGAACACTTGAAGAACATCCATGAGGAGGTGAGGAAGCATATTACCAAGATGAATGCATAGTATAAGGCTAAGGCAGATGAGAAAAGGAGGTATAAGCAATTTCAGGTTGGTGATGAAGTCATGGTTCATTTGCGGAAGGAGCGGTTTCCAGTTGGTACATATAACAAGCTGAAAATGAAGAAGTTTGGACCATGTAGGATACTGAAGAAACATGATTCAGGAAATGCATATGAGGTAGAATTGCCTACTGAGCTAAATATTTCAGCAGTGTTTAACATTTTAGATCTGACAGAGTATCATGAAGGAGGTGTTGAAGATGAGATCACAACAGCACAGTGGAGTATTCCAGCAACTAGTTCAGACACTAAGGAGATCGAAGATATACTGGACAGTCATGTTGGCAGAAGCACAAGGAACAGGACATATGAAGAATATCTAGTCAAGTGGAAAGGATGACCTGTTGAAGATTCATCATGGCTGACAAAGGAGGAGGTTAGCCATCTTGGTTTTCCTCTGCACACCTGAGTCGTGACAGGGTCACTTCTCAAATTACCTTGGGTGTCTGATGCAAGAGCATCCTGGGTGTAAGAGCAATCTTGCATCACCCAAAAAAAAAAAAAAATTTCTATTTTTAAATTCAATAAGCGCTATTTTGTGCAGAGCTGCTATTTATGGAAAGTTAATATTTTTGGTAGTTTTCGTATGTGCTTAGAATGATCTGATTTCTTTCTTGGAGGTTCATTTTGGTCATATAAGTCTGCCAGTAAAGTTTCATTGCCAGATCAAGTGTATGTTGGAAGATATTGAAGATTTTCGATATTGGCAGCAGGGTACAAAAACTTTGAACTCAGTTTTGAAGGCTTTAGAAGCCCCGGATGAGGTCAAAAATTTGGGTGATGGGCGCTTGCGCCAATCAAGCCTGTAGAGCGCTTCGTGGCGTTTCTAAAATGGGGTTATAATAGCCGATCGGGTCAACTGGTGATGAGTTATGGTCTTCGGAAGTTGGGCCACCTGAAATGGCAGAAAATAATTTTCTTCAAAATTTATGTTCGGGTTTCAAAGGTTATCTTGAGCTGACTATGATGTAATAAAATGTAAAATAAAATAATTCTAAGTTTGGTCGGCCTTATTGGCTAAAATTCTGGAGCCTTCCCAGGCGGTGGAAATTGCCTATAAAGGAAGGCTGTATTATTGTCTTAGGCAGTTCAGAATAGTTCTGGGTAGTAGATCTGGGTAATAGTTCGAGGCTTTGTCCTACAGAATATTGTAAGGGAATGCCCATGTGGCTTTGCATATTGTAATTCTGAAAGTTTTTAATTTCACATTTGTGGAGATAATAAGAAGCCAATCTTCTGTTCTTGCATATTGTTGTTGTTTCTCTATTTCTGTTATGTGTTTGTGGTATTAAGGGGAGCACCCTTCATCAAATTCTAGATGAACATCCTGAATGAGGGAAAGTGGTTTTATTTCATTGTGTAAATTCCACCAGATTGATTTCTCCCCATAAATATTTTTTTTCTCATCAAACACCCCTTCACTAATCACTAGATATCTGAATTTATCCCAACACTTCCAAATTTATTTAAACACATTAGAGCCTACCACTTTGATATGAAACATTCCTTCTAGAAGGTCATTAATGTGAAATCCTTTCTAGGAGGAGGATTTCAAGGTTGTATCTATTTCAATTTTTCTTCTAACAAGAATATTCCAAGGTTCATCTCTTTTGGAATCTTTAGCAATCTATTTGATGGCCAAGGTGATACCTTGAGTCCTTAGGTCTTTAAGCCCCCAACCCCCCATCTATTTTCTCATTGAGAACCACTGCCACTTCACAACATGTTGTATTTTACTCCCTTTTCTATGTGACCAAAGAAAATCCCTAGTATTCTTCTGAATGGAGGAAAATTGGGTTTGATTACAAGGCCAACTAGATGCATAGTAAATCATATAAGAAGAAAGAATATTTTGGAAAACTTGAAGTCTACCAACAAGAGACAAATATTGTTTATTCCATTTAGTCAACTTGCCATCAATTTTAACATTAATCCAATCCAACATTTCATTGATATTAGGCTCAACCAAGAAAGGCATACCCAAATATCTAACCGAATGGTTAGGGTCCTCTCAAGTGATAGAGAACTTATTACATAATGTTGGTTGAGAGTCCTCCCAACCAAGGAAGATTGATTTAGATAAGGAGACATTTCTTGTAGAGGAAACCCAAAAGAGATCCAACCTCTTCACAAGGTGCTCAAAATTATCCTCCTCTATCCTAATAATGATAGTTGTATCATCAAAAAATTGAACATTAGAGATTTCATCTCCATTTAGGATTAGTATACCTTGAACCTTATGAGAAATAGATTCATCCCTTAGGAAATAGAACACTACATCCAAATAAATAACAAAGAGGGCCGGAGCCAATGGGAATACTTTTTTGATTGATTTAATGATCTCAAAAGTTTGGGATCTACATCCATTAACCTCAATAGAAGTAAGTGCACAATTCATGAGTGTAAAAACCATCTTATAAAAGAGATCTGAAAAGACCAAAATTTTGAGCATCATGAGGATAACCTTACACTCCACTCTATCATATATATTATCATAGTCTAGCAGTAATATATAAGCCCATTCCTATGAAGTTTTGGCCCTATTTAAGGATTACCAACGAATAATCAAGATTTCCAGTATGTACCGTCCCTTTAGAAAACCATTTTAGGTGCAGCTAATGACTTTTGGAAAGACCTCTAATAGCCTTAAGGCCAAGATTTTAGATAAAAAAATTATAAGAAACATTTAAGAGGTTGGAAATATTGGAAACTATAATTGAAACAATTGTTATATTGTCATTGATGTCAAAACCTTAACTGGTGAGACAATTTCTATCTAGTAAAGTACCATATCTTTTGATTGATGAATAGGATTTAAAAAGAGGACCTAGTGAAAGGTTGAGTTATGAGATAATATAATGGGTACTTGATTAGTTGGCACATTGGAAAGGTAATGTGTCATTTATCTATAGCACTAAGTGAAGAAGTGAGTGGATTTGAAGCATAGAAGAAATCAAGAAAGAAATTCTGGAAACATAGGCTTAACAGAGAAAAAGTGAAGAAATTCAATTTAACCCAAATGATGCTAGTGTCGATCGAGCGCCACTATAAGCCAACTAAATTTTAGTATTGACTGAGCATCAATAATTGTTAATATTAGAGAATTAACTAAGTGAAGACAATGTTTGTTGAGAAGAACAGTTTTAGTGATGACCGAGTAGATGAATACAGTATTGACCGAGTGTCAGTAATTTATAATTTGTGAAGGAAATGAGATTCATAGATGATATAGTTGAATTCTTGGGATATGTAAAATATGTTGAAATTAAAGATGAATGACCTAGAGAATTTAATGCATGGTAAACCATTTTCTTATGGATTCAAGGAGAAGTTTCAAGAATTATCTAGAAGGATAAGGAGGAGAACAAAATGATGGAAGGATTTGATGAATCTAACCTAAACCTAAGATTTACAGAAGAGATTAAGTGGAAAAAGATTAATCTAACTAATCAAGTCAATATAAGGATGACCTAATTGTGGATTATGTAGAGTGTGGATGAGGTTGATGTTATTAACTAGTGAACCTAAGCAAAAGGTTGAGAAGAGTTTTGAAGAACTTAAAAGAGTTGAGGTGATTGCTTGAAGGGATTTTTGAGGAGATCAGAGGTGGAGATGACAATGAAGGTTAGTCAGTAAATGAACATATGAGCTTATTGGATTTGTATTTGTAAAATTAGTTGTATATTTTAGATCAAAACCTACTATTACTTTCTAACCATTGTATCAGTTAAAATCCTTTAATCTAGGTTGACCTAGTAGTCATTTTGTAAACCCTTTAATAAAGGTGACATTCTAATGGGATGTTCTTAAGCCATCTAATTAGGCCACTCCTAATAGGGTGATTAAATCCTGTAACTAGGTCACACCTAACAATGTGTATTGTAACCTTTAATAGGGTTGGCTTCTTATAGAGCTCACTTTAGAAGAGTGAAAATTTGGCATCATGTTACTGGTGGTTTTTCCCATATTGGGTTTCCACGTTAAATCCTGGTGTCATACTTGTGTGAATGTTATTTGATGTGTTGTGTTTTTAAAAAACTCTATATTCTGCAAGTTGATTACTTTAAGACAATGTACTACAAGTTTTATGTTACTGATATATTCTATAGAGACCAAGTGGATTGTTGAATAGATCTACATTTTTTAAAGTGTTGAAAAGTTGAATTGGTACATTAGGACCTAAGGATAACTGATTCACCTCCCCCCCCCCCTCTCAATTATTCAAAAATAATACTAACAATTGGTATCAGAAGTTGAGGTGTTTTTAAGAAAAAAGTTTAAAGGTACTTGAAGCTAATGATCAAGATGTAGAAAAAAGAGGTACTAAAGTTGAACAAGGAGAACTTCCCTGCATGGAAAGGTTTAATGAAGTTGCACCTAGCTAGAATTGGTGATTCAACAAAATATTATGTGGATAAATATTATGTACCAGTTGCTACACATATGATAGCCAAGGAGATGAAGGTAAAGAAAGAACACAAGTAGGAAATTTGGAGATTGTGTCCACCCTAAGTTATCCAAAATTTAAAGGAATCAAGGACTGTATCAATGCAAAGCAAATGTGGGACACACTGGCAACTATCTATGGCAGGGACACAAATGTCCTAAGAGCCAAATCTGAAATCTTGAGAGTTAAGTAAATGATGAAATGAGAATATTAGAAGGTGAAAATATTCTTCAATATTGTGGTAGAGTTAAAGAGGTAATGAATGCTATTAGAGGAGATAATGGAAACTTTGATGATGAAACTATTATTAGCAAATTTTTGAGAACCCTACTTCCTATCTATTCTATTATATTTTTTGCAATACAAGAATCGAGATGTACTCCCGGTAACATCCTAACTTTTGAAGTTATTTTTGATAGGCTTATTGCTTTTGGCTTGTCAAATTTTGATAATTGCACTAATCATAATATTGAATCTACATTCAAATCTCAAATGGTTCTTCATAAGTCTAAGAAAGGAAAAGAAATATGTGCACGAATAGTGATAGTAAAAGTGACAGGGACATTGACACTTCTCATGACCTGATATTGATTATCTTGAGGCACTTATGGCTAGAAGACTACCGAGAGGAAAAGGAAAGTTTAAAGTTAAACTTCCTATAATCTATTTTTCATGTAACAAAGTTGGCCACATCGCAACAAGATGTCCTGACAAGAATGACAAAGATGAAAGAAGGGAAATAAAGTATAAAGACAAAAGGAATGAAAGAGATCATATAATGTATAAGGACTACAAGGATAAAGTTAAGAAGTCTTGTTATATTGTTGAAGAAGAAACTGACAGTGAATCTAGTTTATTTAATGATTTTGATGTAGAACTTGTTTATGTTGCTATGAAAGATGATTCTAATGAAGATGAGAAAAGTGAGCTTATTTCATATGTAAGTAAAGGTGATAGATAGATAATTGATAGTGGTTTCTCACATCATATGACCAGTGATAAAAGTATTTTTAAAACCTTAAATCATTACAAAGCTAGGAATGCCAAGTTTGGTAGTGATGCACCATGTCTTGTGAAGGGAAAAGGATTAATAAGATTGATTGATAAGATCAGATGTGATAATGCCTATTGGGTTGAAGCTCTTAACTATAAATTTTTAAGTGTTTCACATTTGAATAGTACTACTTACCGCATTAATTTTCATCATAAAATGCTAAAATATTTGATGCCACTAGTGAACTAATTAGAAGTGGAGAATAGACAAGAGGTAATTTATTCTATCTAGACCCATCTGAAGAAACATGTTTGTTTCCACAATTTGATGATGCATGATTATGAAATAAGAGGTTGTGTCATGTGAAATTTGAAAATTTTGTAAACATTAGTAAGATGAAGAAAGTTAAAGGATTGCCCAGATTGGAGAAACCTAATAATATGATATGTAAACAATGTCAATTGGGAAAAATGATAAAGTCTAGTTTCAAGAGAAAGACATACTTTTGATGATACTTTGGAATTTTTTCATACTAACCTTTATGGACCTACTAGTGTGCAAAGTTAGAGTGGTGATAAATATTTTATTCTATTTGTTGATGACTGTTCTAGAATGATGATTGTGATGTTTTTGAAAGAAAAATATGATGCCTTTTAGTTGTTTAAGTGGTATTTGGCAAAAGATGAGAAAGAAATAGGTAAAATATTGAAATGTATGAGATCTGATAGAGGAGGAGAGTTCATATCAAATTGTTAGAATAACTGTGAGGGGGGTGAATCAGTTATCCACAGTCCCAAAACAAAATGTATAATCTAAAACAATTTACTTAAACTTCCACAGCTTGGTAACTTAAAATAATATATTGTCTATCCTTTTACCAATTACTAGTCAATAGAAACTAATGATTATCGACCAAATCTAACATGCAATATGTAAAGTATGATAACAAACAATCACTACAATGAACACATAACACAAAAGATTTAACGTAGAAGCCCTGTGAAGGGAAAAACCACCTAGGACTAGCAACCCAAAAATGTTCACTCTTTTGAAGTGAGGTTGGTGAAGACCCAACCCTATTAAAGGTTACAAACACACTGTTAGGTGTGACCTTGTTAGAGGATTTTAGAACAACCGTTATCGTTCAACTAGAATTCACTATGGGGTTGATAGGATAACAATGCTCATTCTATGAATAACACATATAAAACTTTTAAGTCCACTCTGTTAAGAGATTTCTCTATTTACAAGGGTTAAAATGTAACAGTAGTTTGATCTGATTATAATACAACTTCAATTGTAGATTATCATATCTATGTTTAGCCCATACAAATCCTCTGATCAGTATTTCAATTCTGTGTCACAATAATCAATGACTTACTATTGCTCGGTAATATCTTTCTAACACTTGGTAAACTCTACAGTTCGGTTCTCCTTAACTAGTTTGATCAAGCATACATGAAGCTTGCTCATGCAATAATCCTGCAGTCCTTCTTTCGGCATAAGTTTCATAATGAAATTCTAGTCTCTTAAATAGAAAAGTAAACTATTTTCTTTTCCTCCATAAGATTTTGTCACTTATTCTCCTTCATCCATTTTTCTACTTAAACCTTCCTCGGTAGTTATGACAGTAATACATTTTGATTTCATCCTTTAGATCTTCCTTAAATTATGCTAGTCGTTGATCTTCATAACAAACATTATCTCCATCACTAATTTTAATGTACTTTACAGCTCATCAATCTTTAATGGCTAAACTAATCATTTAATTCTTTTCTCCTACTTAGTTAACAAAGAAATGTGTCGGTGAACACAAGGTCACTTTATACTGGACTCGGTATACACTACACTGCATGATGTATATTGTAATGCTTCATCAACTGACCACACTGCCTTGTGTCTTTCAACTCTTTTCCTCATCATAGATGAATGAAACATAATCAAGTCAATAACATAAGGTCATGGACTCATCAACAATTTAATGTAATCCTTATCCTCATCTGTCATATACATCTTCCTCATGTAGATATTTATATTCTTCATCTTTTTTGCTCCTTTTCTACAGATGTTTAGTTATAGTAACTTACAAAATAAGTACTATCAAACTAGTTGACATCAATGACAACATATTACTGATTTAATCATATTACATATCTAATCAAAAACTCGGTGATCTCTAATCACAGATTTTCAATTAGGTTCTAAATCAGTTTTAGTTCATCAATCTCTCTCTTTGGCATTGATGGAAACTCAAGTAATATGAAATATACCATACACATACCAAACATGTATTCTACAACTCTGTAAACAAATTTTGTACAAAATATCCCTAGCATAATATGTTTAATCACTACGTTACTCAATAGCATTAACAATGCATCTTTGACATTCTACAGATATGATCTTTTTAGCTCTCAGATTTCTTCTTCTGTTATCAATAATTGGTCTTTAGTGCTCTCCCTTTCTTTCAGTTTGTCTCTCCCTTGGATAGATGTTTCAGTGTTCTCATCGGTGCATATTGTTTCATATTATTTATCTCTCCCTTTAACAAAAATGCCAAAGAAACAAATAAACATACACCTCTGTAGTAGCCACGTAACTTTCTATTGTCTGGTGCATACTTTTTATCTCTATATACTGATATGCCAATCTGTTCTAGTTCTCCAAACATTTCACAACTTTAGACATGATCCAAAGTGTGAACTATGCTGCATCAACATGAATGATCTTCTGATAAGATTGGGCTGATGCAACATCCAGATAACATTAGTGACCAATAGACAGGGGATGGACCCCAAGTCTAGTCCTCAAGTATTCAAATGTATCCTTCAGTAGAGGCTTTGTAAATATGTCTTCAAGTGTTCTTTTGATGTAACAAACTCTAGCTTAACTTGGTTCTCCTATACTTGTTCTCTTAAGTAGTGATACTTAGTTGATATATGCTTTGTTTTAGAGTGCATCAATGGATTCTTTAAAATGTTTATTGCACTAGTGTTATCAGAGTATATAATCACCAGCTCAGTGATTATCTCATTCATACGTTCCAGAACTTGCTTAATATATGCAATATTTGAATAGTTGGTAACAGTAGCAACACACTCTTCTTCGGCTGTAGACTGAGAAATGCAAGCCTTGTTCTTACTTGTCCAAGTAACAAGTCTTTCACCAAAGAAAAATGCTCCTATGGTGGTACTTTTTCTATCATCCACATTTCCAGCCCAATCAGCATCGGTATAGACTCTAAGTTTAAACTTTCCTTCCTTAGGATACCATAATCCATAATCTTTTGTTTTCTTCAAGTATCTTAAGATTCTCTTTGTAGCAACCATGTGTGACTCTCTAGGGTTTGCAAAAAATCTTGCAATAATTCCCACAACATGTGCTATGTCTAGTCTACTATGCACTACATACATTAACTTACCAATCATAGATTGGTACAGTGTCTGGTTCACTTCTGTAGTTTCATCTTCCTTAGTTAGTTTACATCTAGTAGCCATCAGTGTTCCCACAGGCTTAACATCTTCCATGCCAAATGTTTTCAATACTTCCTTGATATATTTAGATTGTGTGATGAATATACCATCATTCTGTTGAATCACTTGTAGTCCTAGAAAGAACTTAATCTCTCTAAACATAGACATTTCAAATTCACTTCTCATTTCATCAGAAAATGACTTACAGATTTGATCTTGTCCTCCAAATATAATGTCATCCACAAATATTTTAGAAATAAGAATAGTATCATTAGTATCTCCTTTCATATACAAATTGTTGTTCTCACTTGTTCTAACAAATCCAATACTTAACAAATAAGTATGCAGCCTCTCATACGAGGATCTCGGTGCTTGCTTCAAACTATATAAAGCTTTATGCAATCTACATACCATGTCTTTCTTTTCTGGATCAACAAACCCTTCAGGTTGTTCTATGTAGACTTCTTCTTCAAGTATTCCATTCAGAAATGCTAACTTGACATCCATTTGATAAACTTTGAACTTTTTGTGTGTAGCATATGCAAGTAACATTCTGACTCCTTCTAATCTAGCAATAGGTGCAAATGTTTCACCATAATCAATTCCTTCCTCCTATGCATATCCTTTGCATACGAATCTAGCTTTATTTCTTGTTACTTCTCCATTCTCATTCTTATTGTTCCTAAATATCCACTTAGTACTGATAACATTCTTATCTTGAGGTCAGGGTACTAAGGTCTAGGTTTTGTTCTTCTTTATCTATTCTATTTCTTCTTTCATTGCATTAACCCATTCATCATTTTCTAATGCAACTTTTACATTCTTCAGTTCATAATCACAAACTAGACATGTACCTTGTCTTACTTTACTCCTTGTTTGAATGCTAGCTTATCTGTCTCCAATGATTTGTGTCTCAGGATGGTATCTTCTAAAAAAACTCACCAGTATCCAATTTATTCTTTCTTGTTCATCCTATGCAGGTTCATTTTCTTGCTCGGTGGGTGCTTCCTACTTGTTGGTTTCTTTTTCCTATTCCTTGATATTGTTTTCCTATTGACCATTTGTCAATGTTTGTGGTGTTGGTAGGTACTCAGGTTGTTCAATGTAAGTGAATCTACTGTAGTCTTTAGGTTCCTTTCTACCTTCCTCTGCATTCTTATCATCAAACTCATCAACTCAAACATTAGTACTTTCAATCATTTTATTTGTAACTATGTTCAGACACTTGTATGATTTACTTTTACTGGAATATCCTAGAAATACCCCCTCATCACCTTTTGAGTCAAAATTTCCATTTCTTTCATCTTTTATAAAAAAACATTTTCTTCCAAAATTTTTGAAATAACTTACACTGGGTTTGTGTCCAAACCATAACTCATAGGGTGTCTTATTAGTGTGCTTCTTCAGTTATACTAGGTTTAGCACATAGACAGCGGTGCTAACGGCTTCTCTCCAGTATGTCTGAGCAACATTCTTTTCTATCATTAATGTCCTTGCATAGTCAATAGTTTACCTATTCCTTCTTTCAACAATGTCATTCTACTAGGGTGTCCTCGGTGCAGAGACCTATCTTTTAATACCATGCTCATTATAAAAATTAGTAAATTCATCAGAGATAAATTCACCTCCTCTATCAGATCTTAAGCATTTGAAATCTTTACCAGTCTCTTTTTCTACTTTTGCTTTATACCACTTGAACATCTTAAATGCCTTAGATTTTTCTTTTAAGAATATGACAGTCATTAACCTAGTATAATCATCAACAAAAAGAATAAAATATTTATCTCCATAATAACTCTGAGTTCTCATAGGACCACATAGGTCGGTATGAACCAACTCAAGTATCTTATTTGTTGAATAGTCTTTTCTTTTGAAACTAGACTTAGTCATCTTACCTTTCTGACATTCATGACACATAACATGATCCGGCTTAGATAAGTTAGGCAGACCTCTAACTCTTTTCTTTTTACTGATCTTAATCATGTTATCAAGATTCACATGACATAACCTTTTATGCCACAACCATGCATCTTCATCTTTCATCAATAAACAAGAAAACTAATCATTATCAAGATAAAATAGATTACCTCTAGATTGTGTACCATTTCCAACAAGTCTTCCTCCATCATCAAATATTTTCACCTTTTTTCTCTCAAAAGAAACTCGGTGGTCTGAATTGTTTAGTTGTGCCACACTTAGCAAATTATAGTTCAATCCTTTTACCCAATAAGCATTTTCACATTTTAATCTATCATTTATCATTAGGGATCCTTTACCTCTTACCATACATGGTGCATGATTTCCCATTCTTATAGATCCTCCATTGTATTCTTCAAGATAATCAATTTTTTCTTCATCGCCAGTAATGTGATGGGTACAGCTACTATCTATAATCCATGTATCATTCTTATTAACCTTAGAGATAAGTGTTGTTTGTACATACCTTTCATCTTCTTTGGAATCATCCTTTATTGCCACAAATACAACCTCCACATCATCATCAGTGTCGGTATCAGTAATATCTTCTTCCTTAGCAATGTAGAAAACCTTCTTGCCTTTGTCATTGTTATCTCATTTATCTCTGTTGTAGTGTTGGTAGCCTCTATTGTATCTTCTCCCATATCTTCCTTCAGAATGGTCTTTGGTTCTATCATCATCTTTCTTGTGTGGACATCTAGCAACAATGTGACCAACTTTTTTACAGTTAAAGCATGCTAAAGGTAATTTGCCTCTATACCTTCCTTTACCTTTAAGTAACCTTCTAGCCATAAGAGCTTCAAGCTCATCAAGCTCATCATCAGTATTGCTATCACTTATTATTTCTACTACTAGACTTACCAATCTTCAGACAATTCCTAAAAGCGGATTCAACATTGGGTGCAATGCTATTATCATAATTATTTAATTCAAATGTTGTAAGCTTTCCAATCAAATTATCAAGAGTGAGTGTGATGTTAGGTGATGACCTATTTTCATGAATTGTAGATATTCTGATTGCATAGATAGGCAATAGGGTTCTTAGGATTTTGCTTACCATAGTGTCTTCATTAATAACTCCATCTGATGCTCTACTAGCATGAACTACCTCTTTTATTCTATTTGAGTACTCCATAATGTTTTCACCTTCTTTCATCTTCATGTCATCGAATCTCCCTCTTAAGCTTTCAACTCTTTCTCTCTTGACATTTGCATCACCACTGTAAACTTGAGCTAGCTTATCCCACATCTTCTTACTATTAGTATAGTCCTTGATGTTTTCAAACTTGGCATCTGAATAGGAAGAAACAATCTCCATCATAGTAACATTATGTTCATGCCTGTCCCTTAGTTGATCAAGGGTCAAGGGACTAGTGGGTGGTGCAAGGTATCCATTTGTCATAAGATCTAGAGTAGAATTCCAAATCCTGGATATATGTAGCTTCATTCAAATTTTCCATATTGTGAAGTTATCCTTGTTTAGCTTTGGCACTTCCCTCTTAAACATTTTGAGATCTTTGTGCTGAAGTCCTTAAAACTCTATTCCAAGAAACCAAAGCTCTGATACCAATTGTTAGAATAAATGACACAGGGGTGAATCAGTTATCCATAGTCCCAAAACAAAATGTATAATCCAAAATAATTTACTAAAACTTCTGTAGCTCGGTAACTTAAAATACTATAATGTATGTGCTTTTACTGATTACTAGTCAATAGAAACTAATGATTACCGACCAAATATAACATGTAATATGTAAATTATGATAACAAACAATCACTATAATGAACACATAATACAAATGATTTAACGTGGAAACCCTATGAAGGGAGAAAACACTTGGGACCAGCAACCCAAAAATGTTCACTCTTATGAAGTGAGGTCAGTGAAGACCCAACCCTGTTAAAGGTTACAAACACACTATTAGGTGTGACCTTGTTAGAGGATTTTAGACCAACCGTTATCGTCCAACTAGCATTCACTATGGGGTTGATAGGATAACAATGCTCATTCTATGAATGACACATATACTTTCAAGTCCACTTTGTTAAGAGATTTCTCTATTTACAAGGGTTAAAATGTAACAACAGTTTGATCTGATTACAATACAACTTCAATTGCAGAATATCAGATCTATGTTTAGCCCTTACAAATCCTCTGATCAGTATTTCAATTATGTATCACAATAATCAATGACTTACTATCGCTCGGTAATAGCTTTTTGACACTCGGTAAACTCTACAGTTTGGTTCTCCTTAACCAGTTTGATCAGGCATACATGAAGCTTGTTCATGCGATAATTCTATAGTCCTTCTTCTGGCATAAGTTTCATAATGAAACTCTAGTCTCTTAAATAGACAAGTAAACTATTTTCTTTTCCTCCATAAGATTTTGCCACTTATTCTCCTTCGTCCATTTTTCAGCTTAAACCTTCCTTGGCAGTTGTGCTAGTAATACATTTTGATTTCATCCTTTAGATCTTCCTTGAATTATGCTAGCCATTGATCTTCATAACAAACATTATCTCCATCACTGATTTTTATGTACCTTAAATCTCATCAATATTTAATGGCTCAACTAATCATTTAATTCTTTTCTCCTTCTCGGTTAACAAAGAAATGTGTTAGTAAACACAAACTCATTTTATACTGGACTCAGTATACACTACACTTCTCGGTGTATACTGTAATGTTTCATCAACTGACCACACTGCCTTGTGTCTTTCGGCTCTTTTCCTCATTATAGATGAATGAAAGATAATCAAGTCAATACTATAAGGTCATAGACTCATTAGCAAGTTACTCAATGTAATACTTATCCTCATCTATCATATACATCTTCCTCATGTAGATATTTTTTTTCTTCATCTCTTTTACTTCTTTTCTACAGATGTTTAGTTATAGTAACTTACAAAGTAAGTATTGTCAAACTAGTTGACATCAATGACAACATATTACTGATTTAATCATATTACATATCTAATCAACAACTCGGTGATCTCTAATCACAGATATTCAATTAGGTTCTAAATCAGTTGTAGTTCATCAATTCAAATGAGTTCAACATATTCTGCAATGATAGAGGAATAAAGTGTCAAATTTCTCTACCAAGGACACCTCCACAAAATGGTATAGAAGAGAGAAGAAATAGATCAATTATGGACTGTGCTAGAACACTCATGATATAGAATAATATTGTACAAAAGTTTTGGAGAGAATTTGTAAGTACATTTGTTTATACCTTGAACTGAGTACAAATCAAGAAAGGTACAAATGCTACACCTTTTGAATTATGGCATGGTTATGCACCTAATGTGAAATACTTTAAAGTCTTTAGAAGAAAATTTTATATACTGAAGGACAATAGAAATGTAAAACATGATGCTAAAAGTGGTGAAGGCATATTCCTAGGATATTCCACTAAGGGAAAAGCTTACAAGTGTTTGAATTCTAACACTAAATAAGTTGTGGAAAGTGAAAATGTTAGAGTTGATAAATATGTAGAAAAGAATGAAGTTGAGTGCAAGAAATAACCTGAAGATTACATATCTTTTGTATACATTGAAGAAGGAGAGGCCAGTAATGTACCTTAACCAAAAATTAAAGATGTTGAGCAACAACATGAACCTACTGAGTCACAACAAGAAAATGTTGACCATTAGGAGGATTTTGTCTCGCAATTAGGAGAGGAAGCAGAGAATCTACAGGATGAAACTAAAGATCAAGAGAAAGAAGAAAGGAGATATGAGCCTACATTGGCATAGTATGTGAGAAGACATCATAAGCTAGAATAAATCATTGGAGCTAAAGAATTTTGAGTCATGACAAGAAGTAAATTGAAAGATCTAACATGCTTGTTATGTGAGTTTGAGCCTAAGACAGTGAAAGATGTTTTGGAGAATGAATATTGGAATCAAGTCATGAATGAAGAAATTGAGAAAATAGAAAATAAAAAAACTTGGACACTAGTGCCGAGACCAGAGGACAAGAATGTTATTGGAATAAAGTGGTTGTTCAAAAATAAGCTAAATGAATATGGAGAAGTCATAAGGAACAAAGATATATTGGCATGCAAGGGATATGCATAGGAAGAAGGCATTGAGTATGGGGAGAATTTTTCCCCAGTTGTTAGATTGGAAGGAGTGAACTCTACTTGCATATGCAGCCTACAAAGGATTCAAAGTGTATCACATGGATGTCAAGTCCACATTTCTAAATGGAATACTAGAAGAAGAAGTATACATTGAAAATCCAGAAGGATTTGTTGATGCAAGCAAGAAGAACATGGTTTGTAAACTGCAAAAGGAACTATATGGATTGAAACAAGCCCCCAAAGAATAGTATGATAGATTGCACAACTACTTGATAAAGATTGTATTTGAAAGAACTAATGAAAATGGCAATTTGTACTTAAAGACTGAAAAAGGTAAAGGGATATTATTAGCTGAAATCTTTGTTGATGATATCATATTTGGAGGACAATATGTACTATTTCAAGCATTTTCAAATGATATGCAAACTGAATTTGAGATGTCTATGTTTGGAGAGATCAAATTCTTTGTTGGTTTGCAAGTTTATCAGATGAAGAAAGGTATCTATATTACACAATCTAAGTATTTTAAGGAGATACTAAAAACCTTTTGCATGGAGGACTCTACAATAGTAAGTACACCCATGTCTACTAGACATAAACTATAAAAGAATGATGATACAACTAAAGTGAATCAAACCTTGTACATGTATATGATTGGAAAGATACAATATGTTGTTTACAATAGACTAGATATTTCCCTACTAGTTGGGATTGTAGCAAGATTTTCTTCCAATCCTACAGAGAGTCACATGATGGCAGTGAAAAGAATATTGAGATATCTGAAAGTAACATAGGAATATAGCCTATATTACAAGAAGAATTACAAGTTTGAACTAAAATTTTACACTGATGTAGATTGGGTAGGAAATATGGATGAAAAAAAGAGTACAAGTGGTGATGCAATCTTTCTAGAACAAAAAATTAGTCTCGTGGACAACAAAGAAAGAAAATTTCATTTCCCAATCTATAGCAGAAACTGAATATGAAGTAGTAGTAATGAATTGTTCAAATTTAGTGTAGATCAAGCAATTGATGAAAGGTAGGAAGGAATAAATTATTGAGCCAGTTGTTATTATCCATGATAACACAAGTTCTATCAATATATAAATGAATCTTGTGATCCACACTAACACTAAGCATATTTCTATCAAGTATCATTAATTGAGAGAGCTAGTTCAAGACAAGGAAGTGATATTGGAGTATGTGAATACAAAGGAATAGTTAGTAGATATATTCACTAAGGCATTACCTAAGGATTTCCATGAGTATCTAAGAGGTAAACTAGGGGTGATTACACTAACTGAGGCTACCTAGAATCATGCAGGAGCACTACATCAAATGTATTAGTCAGAATATCTGAAAAATTGATGTAAAGGAGGTCACACTTTAGGAGTTTCCTAAATTTGTGAATATTGAAGTGTATGCTCCCTAAAATGATCACCTAGACTTTGGGCCCCCATTCAACAATTTATCAAATCCCTGAATCAATATTTTCAAAAATCAGCATTTTATCAATTATATCAATTTCCTTGATCAAATCTTATGTTATCATGTATTAGATTATTCCTTGGGCTAACCATTTTATCCTAAGTCTTTATTTATTTAAAAGGAATTTCCTCCCCTTTTATTAAATAAAAAGTCCCCACCTTTTCCTCTTATCCTAAGTTGCACAGATAAAGCATTATTCTTATTTTATAAAAAGAAGAAAATCACTTTTTGTCTCATATGGACACAAAAGTCAACTCTTATTTTCTCATTGGAGGATATTTGTGCACATGGATTGCTCTTCTTTGATGCTCCACCCTTGATTAAATTTTTTTCTTCTTAATCTCCATGGTCCATTCCTTTTCATTTCCTTTAAAAGAAGAGCTCTCTTCCTCATTTTCATATCAATCTTTTTATGCTAATGTTATGCTGGAGGTTTTCTAGGTCACTTTGGAGCTTTTGAAGATTTGGAGCATTCTTGGATTTTGCATCTACATGCTATCATAGTTTCATTTCTTGAATTGTCATGGCATTCATAGCTTCATATTAGCTTAGTTTTCTTTATGCTTTAGATTACTTCATTTAGCTTAATTAGGAGGCTTTGTAATACTTGTTCTCTCATTTTCATAGCATAGTTTGAATATTTCCTTTCATAGCTTAGCTTGCATAGCTTGCATTTTCATTCATAGCATAGCTTTGCATTGCATTTCATTTTGATTCTTGAGGATATTGGCATTCTTTCCCTTGTCTTCATTTGAATCTCTCATTGTGTGGTTGACTAGCAAGGTCATAAACTTAATAGCTCTAGCTGAGAGAAAATTTTAAATAATCTTGCAACTCCATACATAGAGAGCTCTAGGTCACTTTCTAAGGTTTCCTATTCATGGATTCCCTTGGATATAATGACTTAGAGAAGTGCACTATTTGAGGTGTAAATTTTTGGCACCCACCATGGGGCAGAGCATTGTTGTTTTGCCTTTCATTTCTTGCATTTTTGTCAATTTTTCTATATATTTTAGCGTCATTTTTGGCTGTCTGGATTTTCTAGCTCAGAATATCATGACACATTTTTAGTATCGTGTGATAGTTTTCTGTATACCGGTGCAATACTTTACCAGTTAAAGTATCGCTTAGCCTTTGTAGGGTTTATTGCACTGTTCGAAACATTATGTCTCTTGTAGGTACAGTAAAGTATCGCACATAGATATATTATCACCCCAGTATAGGGTGAAATATCGTACAACTATTCCTCTGACAAAAATATCACCTAGACCTGAAAGTGGTTTTTTTTTAGCTCTTTTTGATTTTTTGAAAATTTTAACATTTTTAGAATCCGTGCCACTATGAAAAACTGGCACCCATTTTTTAGAAATTTTTAGATATGGTATCAAAAATTTAAGTGTGATATATCATTGGAAAGCTCTTTCTAAGCTTGATCTAATCATGTTGGTTTCATTTTCAAATTTTGCCATTTGATCAACTATTTTACTTTCAGATTATCTAATTTTTTATGTGCTAACCTTTCTGGGGCTAACAAGTTGTGGTTGTAGGTGCCTTTGCTTGAAAAATTTTTTTGCCAAAAATTGCATGCACAAAGGCTACTAATGGTTTTCGCAGGGCTGCCCAAAAACATAAAAATAAAAAATAAAAAGGTGCTTGTTGTTTATTTCATTTCAAGTGTGGCAATTACTAGTTGCTTCATTTCATAAGAACATAATATCTTGTTGTAAGAATTCTAGGGTGGTAGAAGAAGTATGCTCTTCACCCTTGTGGTGAACCAGAAAATCTTGACCCATCTTTGGATTTTGAAAGCAAGAGGGTAATTGAACTCTTTTTGGTGTGTTTGGGAAAAACTTTGAGATAGGGGAGTATGCTCTTCACCCTTGTCGTGAAACAAAAACTTTGAACCTCACAAGTTGATCCACTTTTTGTTTAGTTCTTAGAATCCTTTAGCGAGCTTGCTCTTGAGCAATCAAGAGGAATGACCCAAGTGGGGACAAGCCCTTTTCTAGCTATTCCGACCCACTATAAACTCAAGGCTACCAAGGACACAAAACCTTGGTAGACATAGTGCTTGTCTTCACTTGATGTGAGTACTTGTGGAATTGTGACCATGAGGAAAGTGTTGAGCAAGAATGCTTAAGGTACTCTTGTGGCCACGAGGTCCATTACTTGCCACAAGGTAAGGAGTCCCTTTGGGGATCAAGAGGGGTACTACGAACGGAAGCCCTTACTAAGAACCATTAGATAGAAGCCACCCTATTTTTTTGCTTAGCTTCTTGGTGCAAGGATTGATCCAAGTGGAATAACTCGGATCACCCCAAGATTACTCACCATCTATGTTCCTTTGGTTGTGTCTTTGGCACTTCCACGACAAAGCTAATATCTATTGTGGGTAACCACTTTGTGTGAGGCAATGGAGCATATAGTGTGGGCCAAGTTGTTAAGTATTGAGCCTTTGTCCTTCTAGGTAGCAAGTGCTTGAAGTGTTCTCGCTGTGATATATCCATGTAAACATTCTTATATATTCAACATCACGGTAGTATTCATAGAATTTTTCAATTTTGATATCATAATTGCTTGTCTTGGCAAGGTTGCTTTTGCCCTTGTTTCAAGTGTTTTATGACATGTTTGATCCCATACTATTTGAAAACTTGTCCATTTACTACTATTATTGTGCTTGAAATTGAAAAAACCAACCTTTAGACTGAAATTTTGACCAAACTACCCTTAAAACTGAGATTTCTAGCTTTCACTGGTCAAAGAGTCATACGATCCTAAAACAGTATCGCACCCTGTTCTAAGAAATATCATGTGATAGTTCATTGCTGCACAACCATCATAGTACTTTCCTAGATAATATCACATGCATTGCCTACAAAATATTACATAGCTTCTGGTGAAATATCACCCTGCCGTCCTGGAAACTATCACATAGAGTCATTTTTTGTCTCAATTTTTCTTGCAATCCGAAGCTAATTCATGTCATTTGCAGTCCTCCTTGGTCAGTCCAGATCTTAGATCCTAGGTGCTATGACATGTTGCTCAATATCCAAATGAACTTAAATGGTATCAATTTGCACAAAATGGCTCTTGGTCTTCTTTCTTCTACATCTCCCATGTCTTTCGAGTCTCCCATTTTCATCCATTCTCTTCTTTCTTCATGCTTATTTCTAAATTCTTCATGTCTTCTTGATTCTTTTACTCTTATTTTCTAATCTTACTTTCTTCTATTTCATCTCTTTTGTTCATTTATTCCATGCTTGATTCCTCCTCTTCTAGAGTCATGAGTTTCAACTATCTTGCTACAGAACCTCTCTTGAAAATGGGTGATCTTGATCTCCTTGCTCCATTTGAAAATTATCATTCTTCCAACAGTTTCATTGATAATAAATTTATGATGAAAATACAAAAGAAAGCAAGTGAATCACCCACCTTTGGTAGGATTATCCTCCTGATCCTCTCACGATCTTCTTCTTCCAAACATTCTTCATCTTCGAAGTATTATCATGACTCTTATAAACATCATTCAAATTCTTCATCTTCCAAGTCTCGTCATGACTCTTCTAGCTATTATTCACATTCCTCATTATCCAAGTCTTCTTCCTCCACTAGGTCTTCACTCTCCTCTTCTTCATGATCTCGTTCATCTTCTACCTCTCCCAAGAGTCTTACTCCTCAATATGAGCAATATAATAGTCCTTGTGATACCTCTCCCATGAAGAGTGACACACCCACCTTTGATGACTATGATGACTATTATGATGGCTATGATGATGAACCATATAGTCATACCTATGAAACCTCTATTCCTAAGAGTCCTCATTCCGTGCTCATGCTTACTAAAGGGTTTTCCTATTGGATAGATCATGATGGTGATCTGTATGATTCTAATTTTGAAAGAGACTTTGATGAGTTCTGTGAACAATACCTTGATGATGATCCATCTACTACTGTTGAGGACTATAAAATGTACCGTGCTGATTGGAAATGTAAATATTATAAAAATTCTTCATCTAAGAACTCTCATGTTGAAAAATAAAGATGACACTCTCAAGCAAGATCATGTTGATGATAGACCTTTATCTTGTGATGGTTCCCTTCCATCCTCTACTTCCTCCAATACCCATACATTTCCTAAAGCTTCTGAGTCTTTCAAACCTTTCACAAATCCTTCATCCAACAAAGCTCCTAATTCTTTTCATGTAGTTCCCTATAGTTATCCTTAAGGGATATCTCTTAAAGAAACTCAAGCTAACCTTCACTTGGCTGTAAATTCTTTCAATAATGCTAAAAATAAAGATCCTAAGCCTTTATGCGCTATAATGCCTACTTCAACTTGTCCTTCACCACCTCTTCCAAAGTCTTCCATACAGTTCCAACATGCTTCCTTATCCTTAGAAGTGGCACCATGTCAAGAGGACTTTAAAAATGATAAACAAAAGAACATAAAGAAAGATCAAGATCAAGAACCCTCCATGTCATCCAATCCTTTTCATGATGTCTCTCATCCAGTTCATGGTTCTTTTGATCCTCTACACCCTTTCTTATCCATTCCACCATATCTTCAGTCTTCTCCTAAGCAAGATCAAGCTACTACTTCCAATGTTGAGCCTATTGAAAATCAAGAGAAAAATTATACGCTTACGCTATCCAAAGCTCCTTGTCAAGATCAAAGTCTTCCATCTTCTTGTTCTACCACTCCATGTTCACTTCCATTTTCTACCCTTCCTAAGTCTTTGCAAGCTTTGAACAATCCTATTGAAGAAGTTGCTCCTATTCAAGATGTTCATGATCCTGTTGCAAATCCTAATGCTCACTCTAAAGATGCTGATGTCCTTGGTTGTCATATAGGTGATGATGAACTTATTGATTATCCTTTTACGTATTCCACTTCCATCCTCAGACCTCTTCCACCACTGCTAAGGGCTTTACATCTACCTTCCATCTTGGGTCCTTATTTCCCTTCACTTTCCCCTCATAACTCTCCTAATTAATCATCCATCTTGGGTCCTTACGTCCCTCCATCTCCTATCTTTCCTCAAGATCAACATAGATGCATACCCTTGAATCCTTTTCATCCACCCACCCATCAAAACTAGTCATATCCTTCTTCTTCCACAAGTCCTAAGTCTTTTGGAAGTAATTTGAATGTTCAATACAAGAAAAGGAAGCAATACAAGAATCCATTAAAAAAGGAAGATCACCATGTCTCATCTAATTGACATGGATGCATAAAGTCAAAAGAGATATCTAAGAAGAAAACTACGAGACAAGTATGGGCTCCAAAATCCATCATTGAAGATATTCTCTCTAAATCATCAAAAAGAAATGAAAAGCCTAAGGCTATATGGATTCCAAAGTCTCTCTTGAAAGAGTCTAATATTGGACAAAAAGTGAATTTGACATTCAAGCTTCCAAAGGCTTCCACCTCATCTTTTTTCAAAAACATTCTTCCATTCCATGTGCCTGAACCACAACCTCTGCTAAACATTCACCATATTCCTTCTCGTATTCCTTCATTCACATTTCCTCCACCCTCTCACTACCCTTCAAGGTGTGTGTTGATGTTGATATTTCCTTCCTTTCTATCTACCCTTTCACGATCCTTCCATTCATTATCCTTCTTCCTTCTATCCTTTTTCCTCATTTTCCTATTCCTTCTATCTTCCAACCTCACTCGCTTTACATAAAACCTTATCCTCAATTTTTCTCTTCCATCTTCCTTTCCCTATTAGCATCTTTGAGAATATCATTTTGAATCCTTGGCATATCATGGTTTATCCTTTCAAGGAGAATTATCTAAAAAGCTTGCCTTTTCAAAAAAATAGAAAAATTGAAAGAAAAAAAAAATGAAAAATTTAAAAATGTGCCTTGGTGGAAACCTAGAAACAGGCACCTTGGTAGCAAAAGTAAAGAGAAATAAATTCATTCTATGGTGAAAACCACGTCCTTGTGTTACCTTGGATAAGTACCATGATGAAAAACTGGCAATCAAACATCATGCGTAGTTCTTCTACATATTTCATCCATTCCATCTTCTCTCTTTGATCTTGACAATGTTGACATATACATGAACATTTGGCTATCTTGTGAGCTATCTTATAATTATCTTTCTTTCATTTCATTCATGTTTTCCTCCATTCATTCTATCATTTTGCTATGCTTTTCCCCTTTGGTATTGATCTAATTAAAAAAAGAGTAAAACACGATGCTATGAAGCCTCTTGACATGTCTACTCCTTTGGACTGCATCCTTTCCTTCTTTTGCATTACGCTTTTGTGACTTATCCTATGCTGGCCTTTCATTACTTGTCCAAATGTGCTTTTCATGACAATTTTTCCCTAGCTTGGGTACTCTTGAGGAGTTTTCCCTCGAGGATTTCTTCCCTTCATTCTCCTTCCTTCACTTGTCTTCCATCTCTTCCACTAGCTTGCTATTCCCTCTTGTCCTCCACCTTGCTAGAAATTGGGACTGCACGATGTGATCTTGCTTTAGAGTTTGATGCCCATTCTATTTGGGGGCATCCTTTGTACATATTTATTGATCCTGAAAAAATTCCAAAAATAAATTCATATATGATGCTGAAAAAATCCTAAAAAGCATAAAAAGTCTTGAAAAAAATATAAAAAAATCAAAAAATGCAAAAAATTTAAAAAAATAGAAAAAGTGCCTTGGTGAAAACTTGGAAACAGGCGCCTTGGTAGCAAAAATACAAAAAAAATTTAAAAACCAAAAAATCTCCATGTGGTGAAAACTTGGAAATAGGCACTACTTGAGGCCTTTGCACCCTTGTTTCTCAGCATGCATCCTCGACACTTAGTCTTTCTCCATCATGCCTTCACCTTGTTGCCTTGGTTTGAAATTGGTCTTTGTCTTTGTCTAGGGGGCATAACTATGTTAGCTTTGGTCCTTTAGGATGTGTTGGTCTTTCAGACATCTTGCAAATGGTGTTTTTTAACACCACTCAAATAGTGTTTTTCAACACTACCCTAGTGTCAAGTGTTTCTCAACACTTATCAGATAATCCTACCCCATAGTCTAGCATGATATGGTATTTCTCACTCGCAGATGTGATACTCAAATCTTGATTCTATGACCTACACACACGCACTTAAACACTTGACTCATTGAGACTTGTTTGACTTTATTTCTTTGTGTGTTGTCTATGATGATTTCATTGATGAGTGTTCTCTCCCTAAGAAGTTTTCAATGATGCATAGCTAGAAGACTGGGGGCATGAGGACATGTTTTATTGCTTTTTTTTGCTTGTGGGTATATTTTGTTGGTCTTAACTGTCATTAGAATTTATGCTTGTTCCACTTGACAATCGGATCTACAAGGTATTATCCTTGACTGTTTACGTAAGTGCATACTTCTAGCCATCTTGACTTTCCTTGTCTCTCGATGTGAGTATAATCTTGCCATATCAAATTTAGGTAATCTCACTACACTAGTCATCTTGACCTATATGTCTTTGGTGCCTAGGTGAGATTTCCACATTTCTATCTAATATAGATCATATTCATATACCCATAGTCATACTAGTGTGTATTGTATGATCTTACGATGCTACCAATAAAGCTTGATGATGATTATTAGATGTCTATTGGCGTTGTGACCTTGCAAGTCAACCACTTTTCATAGTAGCTTTCATTTTTAGTTTCATGATAGTTAGTTTTGTATCTTAAATATGGAGAGAGCTCTCCTTTCATATTTCATGGACTATTCGATCAACTGCGCTCTTCCTTTCACTTCTTCTGCATCATGTCTTTCGCTCCTTGTCTTTCACATCCTGGATCTATTTTCGGGATCGAAATCAAAATCTGAGTTAATCTTGATAATCAAAATCACATTTAAAAATTTATCCTTCTTCTGTGCAGTTGGCTGACCATTTGAGGCCTGATCCTTTGATCTTCGCTAGGGCATCTTCATTTCTTCATCCCCATCCCTTCCAACCTTCTAGTCTTTCATTCATTTTCATTCATCTCTCTAAGGTTTGACTTCATCTTTTCAGTCAAACTTGGGCATAGCTTCACTGCTTACTGGTTATCCTATTATGCTTCATCTTCAATTATGATTTCTAGTGACTTTATCATCCAGATTAGCTTGAGATTCTTCTTTTGAGACTTGATTATCACTTAACAACAATGGTGTTGGTCTTATCTTTTGATTCTTATCTCTTATTTTTAGACTTGATTATCACTTAACAGCAACGGTGTTGGTCTTCTCTTTCAACCGATTTATTTTTGTCCTGGCGTATTCTTGAAATGGTCACACGTCTGGATTTTTTTTTTATCCCAAATCAATCTCACATTTCAATTCTTCTTTGACTACATGTGTTCTCAAAATGATCACACATTAGTCAAAGAGGGAAAAATGTATGCACCCTAAAATGGTCGCCTAGACTTTGGGCCCCCATTCGGAAATTTATTAAATCCCTAAATCAATATTTTCAAAAATCAGCATTTTATAAATTATATCAATTTCCTTGATCAAATCCTATGTTATCATGTATTTGATTATTCCTTGGGCTAACCATTTTATCCTAAGTCTTTATTTATTTAAAAGGAATTTCCTCCCCTTTTATTAAATAAAAAGCCCCCACCTTTTCCTCTTATCCTAAGTTGCACAAATAAAGTATTATTCTTATTTTATAAAAAGAACAACACTTTTTGTCTCATATGGACACAAAAGTCAACTCTTATTTTCTCATTGGAGGATATTTGTGCACATGTATTTCTCTTCTTTGATGCTCCACCCTTGATTAAATCTTTTTCCTCTTAATCTCCATTGTCCATTCCTTTTCATTTCCTATAAAGGAAGACCTCTCTTCCTCATTTGCATATCAATCTTTTTATGCTAATGTTATGCTGGAGGTTTTCTAGGTCACTTTGGAGCTTTTGAAGATTTGGATCATTCTTGGCTTTTGCATCTTCATGCTATCATAGTTTCATTTCTTTCATTGTCATGGCATTCATAGCTTCATATTAGCTTAGTTTCCTTTATGCTTAAGATTACTTCATCTAGCTTAATTAGGAGGCTTTGTAATACTTGTTCTCTCATTTTCATAGCATAGCTTGCATATTTCCTTTCATAGCTTAGTTTGCATAGCTTGTATTTTCATTCATAGTATAGCTTTGCATTGCATTTCATTTTGATTCTTGAGGATATTGGCATTCTTGTCCTTGTCTTCATTTGAATCTCTCATTGTGTGGTTGACTAGAAAGGTCATAAGCTTAATAGCTCTAGCTGAGAGCAAATTTTAAATAATCTTGCAACTCCATGCATAGAGAGCTCTAGGTCACTTTCTAAGGTTTCCTATTCATGGATTCCCTTGGATATAATGACTTAGAGAAGTGCACTATTTGAGGTGTACATGAAGAACAAGATCTTGATTAGTCATAAGAAATATGATAGAGGGAGTATGGATTTGAAAGAACTAACATGAAGATATCTGCATGGTGAAGATGAATGTTTTTGTCACTATTTTCAAAGAGGGAGAGATTTAGTAAACCCAAGGGAGAGATACAGGAGGAGATTTAGAAGGAGTTAGCCTAAGAAAAGAGGGATAAATTGAATAAGATGAGGGACAGATTTGGTAAACTATTGAATAGACCAAAAAAATAACTTTTTGGATTGTATGGTGACTATGCATATGGAGTTTATGGAAGAACATGTGGTATTTCCATCAATGCCAAAGAGGGAGATTGTTGGAAACTACAATTAAAATGATTGTTATATTTTCATTGATGTCAAACCTTAACTGGTGAGATAATTTCTATCTAGTAAAGTACCATATCTTTTGATTGATGATGAGGATTTGAAAAGAGAGGATAACGAGAGGACCTAGTGAAAGTTTGAGTTATGAGATACTAAAATGGGTGCTTGATTAGTTGACACATTGGCAAGGTAATGTGTTGTTTATTTATAGCAATAAGTGAAGAAGTCAATTGATTTGAAGCATAGAATAAATGAGGAAAGAAATTTTGGAAGCATAGACTTAACCGAGAAAAAGTGAAGAAATTTAGTATAACCAGAGTGATGCTAGTGTTGACCAAGCACCAATATAACCCGAGTAAATTTTAGTGTTGACCGAGCATCATTAATTACTAAGTATCAAATAATTAACCAACAAAAGATAGTGTTTTTCAAGAAGAACAATTTTAGTCATGACCGAGTAGATGAACATAGTATTGACCGAGTGTCAATAATTTATAATTTATGAAGGAATTGAGATTCATAGTCGACATAGTTGAATTCTTCAGATATGTAAAACATGTTGACATTAAAGATGAATGACCTAGATCATTTAATGCATGGTAAACCATTTTGTTATGGATTCAAGGAGAAGTTTTGAGAAGTTTCTATGGAAGAGATTAAGAGGAAAAAGATTAATCTACCTAATCAAGGAGGTATAAGGATGACCTAATTGTGGGTTATGTAGAGTGTGGATGAGGTTGATGTTATTGACTAGAAAACCTAAGAAGAAGATCGAGAAGAGATGTTAAGAGATAAAAAGATTTGAGGTGATTTCTTGAAGGTATTTATGAGTAGATCGGAGATGGAGATGACAATGAAGGTCAGTTGGTAAATCAAAATATGAGCTTATAGGATCTATATTTGCAAAGTCAGTTGTATATTTTAGATTAGAACCTATTGTTACTTTCTAACCATTGTATTAGTTAAAATCCTTTAATCAAGGTTGACCTAACAGTAATTTTGTAAACCCTTTAATCAAGGTGATATTCTAACGGGATGTTATTAAGCCCTCTAACTAGGTCAATCCTAATAGGGTGATTAAATCCTTTAATAGAGTCACACCTAACAGTGTGTATTGTAACCTTTAATAGGGTTGGCTTTTCACAGTGCTCACTTTAGAAGAGTAAAAATTTGGTAGCATGTTACTGTTGGTTTTTCCCATATTGGGTTTCCACATTAAATTCTTGTGTCATACTTGTGTGAATGTTATTTGATGTTTTGTGTTGTTAAAATTTTTATATTCTGCAAGTTGATTACTTTTGGACAGTGGACTATAAGTTTTATGTTACTGATATATTCTATAGAGACTGATTGGATTACTAAATAGATCTAAGTTTGTTGAAGTGTTGAAAAGTTGAATTAGTACATCAGGTTTCGGGGATAACTAATTCACCCCCCCTCTCAATTATTTTAAAATAATTCTAACTGATAAGTCTCTATTTTTTAATAAGATACTTATCACCATCCTTACAAATCATCTTCATTAAACCTACAATTATCCCATGACCCAATGATTGTCTCTCAAAGGCTTCAAGATAAACTTCAAGAAGATCTTTAGCCACATACTCAATATTATCCTTATAGAATTCAATTTTGATTCCATCAGGGCCTAGAGATTTTTCATTCTACATATTTTTGCAGCCTTCTTAATCTCCTCCATAGAGATAGGTTTATTAGGGAGGAAAAAATCTTTCTCTACCACTTTTTTGGGGATAATTATGAAAATTTGTTTCCTAGCAACCATCATCTCTAAACCTTTAACCTCAGTTGAAAATATATTAGAGTAATATGTTGCAAATTCTTCTAAAATATTCTCTTGAGAGTTAATAACATTTCCATTTTCACATATACAATAAATATGTTCTTTTGTCTCCTCTTTAGAATTTGAAATAAGTACCTTGACCCCTTATCACCATGATTAAACCATTGCAATTTGATCCTAGTTTTTTCCTCTTGAACTTTATGGTGTTGTAGCTTCCTTAATGCATCTCTAACATGTGTTAAGGAGTCCAATGCTACTATATTTGTAGTGTCTTTTTGGCATATTTTCTTTGCATGGCATAAATTGTATTGCAAATCAGACTCTATCATCCTTCTATCTTTACCTTTCTTTTTACCCACCACTTAGAATATATTTCTCAAGCTAACCATTAATTTCACCCATTTATAAATGGAATTGGGGTATGGGACCACTCCCCTATTAAAGATCCAAATGATCTTGATACCAAATTTGATGTTTCCATCCCTTAAAAGAGTGGTATTTAGTGCAAAACCCTCTCTTCTCTTTAGCCCCTTATCTAATCTATCGAAGGTGAAGATGGAAGTAACTCTAGGGTAGTTATTTGATAGTGAGTAGTCAAAAACTATCACACTATACCCCATAGGACCCTTTTTGAATCCAAAAATGTTTCTATTAACATAAAATCTTTCTATCCTAGAATAGATTCTCTTGGATCCTTGTTGAAAGTTGGACCAAGTATACTAGATTCCATAGTGACTTTTATTTTCACTAGCTAAAGGTTTGGGGAGGTTTTTCTTACTGAGAATTCTATACCAAAATAATTTCTCACTTCCTTTCTACTCAAATCTAAGACCATGGGCTTTGTCCTTAGGTCCTTCAATCA
The DNA here is from genome assembly GCA_027943335.1 of Chamaecyparis obtusa. NCBI lineage: Eukaryota > Viridiplantae > Streptophyta > Pinopsida > Cupressales > Cupressaceae > Chamaecyparis > Chamaecyparis obtusa. The sequence goes on from BSBK01011166.1 coordinate 36,898, forward strand.
TATTAAAATCCCCACCAATGATCCATAGAATTATTTTAATATGAAACATCCACTTCCATAGTTTTATCTGATCATTATGATCATTGGAGGCATATACATTAAAATTACCATATTCAATCCTATTGACCATAAGGATTAGCCAAAATTCCCTGTTACAAGGAGAGAAGCCCCACTTAGTAACTTGTTTGTTCCACTTTAGGCCAACTAGAATGGTAGCTCCCGCATTTCCTTTGGGGTGGTTAGTGCAAAATAGCTTAACATCCTTCCAAATACATTTTAAATTTTTATCAAGATGGAACCCCACTGCATGAACTTCCTAGAGTAGAATTATATCAATGTATTTATGCATCATTAAAAATATCTTAACAATGTTTTTTCTTAGGGGATTCCAATTGTAATATCCATAAAGAACTTTAGGGGTTGGTATCTATAGGAGAGTTAAAGATCTTGAAGCAACTTGGAAGATACTTGGGGTTCTTGTTGCGTAGTCTATCATTGGATAGACCGAAGGGTCTACCCATTTTTTTCTTTGGGGATTGTTCCTCCATCTTACTATTTGTATTTCTATCCTCTCCTTTAGGATCCTTCATGGTTATCCCTTTCCTCCTCTTCTCTTTGAGAGAAGTAAACACAAATACTCCTACATCTTTTTGGACCTCAATATTTGGAGAGGCAAGGACCTCATTAATCTCTCCATCGTCAAGAAAATTATCATTATCCTTGTTCAAGAAGTCCACAAGGGGTACATCCTTATCTTGGAATTATGGAAAGATGTATACTAAGATGGGAGGGGTGAATTACTACCCTTAAAAATTTTCAAACTGAATCTTTGTAAATATGAATATCACTAACCGACAATATCAATTGCATTTAACATACATCCAAAACATTACTGAAATGCAAATGCATGTAATATAATCAATAAACCATTCATGAAACTTCATACACATAACTCAAGTATTTTTGTATTGCAGAAACCCTTGTTAGAAGTTAAAAAATGCGGTGGGGATGAAAGCCACAAAGCTTCACTATTGCAGTAAAAAAATTTTCCAATTAAGGCTACACATATTTTTATCACTTTTAGTGATCTTACCCTATTAGGAGTAACAATGAGATCAACTAGATCTATGTGGTTAGAGGATTTTAGTAACACAATCAAGTGTCCACCTGGTTAAGAAATTTACAAAAGAACTGTTAAGTTCACTCTATTAAGAGATTTAAAATCTACTACAATGGCTAAAGAGTAATAGTAGGATTGATCTGATGGGATGGAAAATGACTTTGGTGCTAGATTGGGGTGGTGTTGTGAATGGTGATGTTGGTGACTTCAAGCCCAATTTTTGGGCTAGTTTTTTTGGTTACAGTATTAAGTTTAAAACTTTAATTATGGTTATTATCCCTATGTGGCATAAGTTACTTTTTATGCTGGTTAAACTTAATACTATCTCATGGGTGTTTGAAACTAAGCGGTTGTGCTGGTTTAGTTTTTTCATTTTGGTTTTTGATAGAGGTAGATGTTTTATGTGATTTGCTGCTACTTTCTAGGTTCAATTAATTTGTTGTTAATTCTTCTTAACTTTACTTGTTTATTGTACCTTGTGCCAGTACCCTCTTGCTATTTCTTAATTCAAAAATAGTAGGATTGATCTATAAATGGAAACTTAACATGCATGATTCATATTTGTAATGTACTTATTTGTTATCACCTTAATGTGATTGATCTCTTGTATGAATTCTGCTCGGTAGCCTTCTATTTCTGATAAATTGAATGTTCTATCAATGCTTTTCAATCATAACCATGTCTGATCTTCATATGTCCTTGAGTGCGGCTATTTCTTGATGATACATGTCAAAATGTCATCCATTCAAATTTTATATGAAACTGATCTTGAGCTAATTAAGATTTAGCTTCTATCTCATAAAACTTAAGATCAATGATAGAAATGAAAAACCTAGATTTTCATTACATATAAATCATCAAAAATTTAATGATTACATCCATATTAAATTTTCTCTCAATCTTGGTAAACCATTTTCTAAATTGGTGTAAACTATTTGCCTTGTAGCTTGCACCATTCCAAACTACTATGTCATTTCTTATTTCACTTGGTGTATACTGCATTCATCACTCGATATTTAATTGGTGCTTAGTTCATATGAATTCTCAGTGATTACTATGCTTGGTACTCAATGAACATCTGGCTCGGTAAGAGCACTTGGTCAAAGTTGCATTCAGTTAACTTAGTGATCTACCTTGTGTTATTCTTGGTGTCTAGGCTCTGTGTATTGACTTACTATTCTATCTTGTCTCCTTTACCAAATGTATGACTGAATGGTACTAATGAAAATCATTAATGCTCTTTATGAGTAACATTCTCCCCTTTAGCATTAGTATCAAAAAATTTATCTATATGTACCAACTTCAAAATTTAAACTTAACCAAAAAATGTGAATCTATGTGAACTCCCCCTTTGTGCATGCTCTTGGTGTGAAGTGCATACAAGAATCTATGAAAAAATATATATACATATATTTTCCTCCTTTTTGAAATTAATGCCAAAAATGTACTCACATATTGTTAAAAATGTTCTGATGGGTTCTTCTACAATTTAGCCAAGAGTTTTTCTCATTCCTGCTTAAGATTCTCAAGAACAATATGTTCTAATCTGACTTGTGCATGCATGTCAAAAATATTCTCTAATACAGATATCTTTGGGATGGCAACTAAATCTTTTTCCTTATTCACATGCCATTGTATCACCTTAAGCTCTGGAAGTAACTCTGCATGTAGCTTGGTTACTTGATCTCTGATTGTATCTTCTTTATTCCTCAATTCTAATCTTAACCATTGGATTTCTTGAACTTTGGTAAAATTCTCATAAAATGCATTTGGCGTGGTTAAAAGATTATTTGCACTAACCTTGATATCTGCATCTAAATTGTGTATCTTTTCACTAATCTCGATAGTGAAGTGGTCTATAGTGCATAATTTGTGCAAAATTGTAATAACTTGTTGAATAATAACATCAAGCTCAGTTATTACCTCACATAATTTTACTTTATTTATTGCCACTTCCTGGATAATTCTCTTCGCTAGCTTTAACTATATCTTGGCCTCTACTCTTTCTTCAATTCTTTTCTCTGTATCGATATTTGGAGCATTTATTTGGCTGGTTAGAGTAGAAATTTGATCAATGATGGGATTTGCCTCATAAACATTGATATCATGGACTACTTGCATCACAATTTCTCTAACATATTCTAATACATGTTTATGTTTACTTTCTTCTCTTATTTTTTTCTCGTGCAGCCTTCCTTGTGTGCAGTTCTTCATACCCTCTCAATATTTCAAGGTCTAGACTCATTGGGTCACATGTGGGAATTTCTATGATTTCATCTAATGTGACTGGAACCTTACCATGTTTTTTCTTTTTCTTCTCTTGTGTGTTAGATGTGGGAGATTTCCCATATGGTACTAGAGCTTTAGTCTATGGATTCGACTTTTATTGCTTGGTAGACACACTCTCTTCCTTATCCTTCCCTTTGACTGTTGTCTCAATTTGATTTCTTTGGGCTTCTTTCTTAGTGTCATTTTTAGATGTATCTACATTTATTTTAGTTTCAGGATCTTTAGTTTCTTCCTCTTTGTTTTCAGGCTTATTTGTGTCTTTTTATCTTTTACACCTTGTCCTTTGGTTGTGCCTTTCTACTGCTCAGGTATTTGATCCTTGGGTTTTTGATTAAGTAAAATAGATTTTATAGGGACCCTGAAACCTACAATAGTATAAAGTATAAAGAAAGTCAAGAGAACCAAGCATAGAAAAATAGAACAGAGTAGCTAGGACAGGCCACCATAGGGCTGAACAAGAAAAAATAGATTAGAAAACATAGCCAAGAGAAAGGGCATCATGACGAGTTATGCCAAGCTCCTGAGCATGATAGCCACGTTTCTTTCAAGGGCCTCCATTAGTTGAATAGTATCTTTAATGTTCTACACTTGGGAGCCTTGTGGATCAATTTTCTCCCTATTCTTCTTGGTTTGAGCCCTAGTTCTTTTACCTAGTCCTTTAGTTGGCTCTTTGTCCTCCTTCATAGTCCTCTACTTGGTATTGGGGTCCATTTTTTCTTCCATCTTTTTAATCAACAACTTAAGGTTCTTGATGGACGTTTTAAGGATGTTAAAGTTTTTCTCTGTCACTCCCTTGAGGGTTTTTTCTAGACTTATCATTTTGGATTCCATGTTCGTGACCTTGGTTTCCAGACTTGGCTTAATCTCTGTGGTCTTTTCCTTGTCGTCCAAGCCTTGAATTTTTTCCTTGATGTCCTTGATCTCATGGTAGAGCCATTTGAAAGATCAAAACTAATCCAACATACTATTTTTAGTATTATTGAGAAAATCCATGTCCATCTCCCTGGCTTTATCACTGAGCACAACCAGTGCAGGGTCTATCAGTTCTTCCTTATGGACTTTTCCATCATTGTCCTCTAGAATTTGAGGATAGATGACTTCTCTTATAATTCCCATGCGCACTATGTTGATATTAAAATTTCTCTAGACCTTTTTACCCCTCTCAGTGTCTTGACTATTACACTCCCCCCTGAGGCTTCTTTGGTCTCATCAATCCTTATGGGTGACTAGTTAGTGCCCTTCTCATCTTTAGTCACAAGGGATTTATTTTTAGTGTTAGTGCTTGGGGACTGAGGAGGAAGGGTTTTTTCCTCGCTAATAGTGAGATCGACTGACAAGTGGCCAGAAAGGTCCTGCATAGGTTTGAGGGTGTCCTCCTTGTCCTATTCATGCATAATAGTAGAATCCAAAATGGGGTTTCCCACATCTTCTTCTGAATCCATTTCTTCCTCCTTTTCATTATACTCTTCCTCTGAGTTATCCTTCTTCCTATCCTATTTTTTGGAAGGAAATTCCTTCTAGATAGATTTTAGGGGATGTTTTTTGGATGGGGAGCCCTTGCTCTATTTCTTGAAATCAACTTCCTCACTATCATCCAAAGGAACTCCCACAGAAGAACCTGAAGGAACATAATCCAAACCAGAGTAGTCACTGATAGCCTTGCTATCCCTAATTTCCTTGCCCATGATTTGGGTTTTAAAGAATTCATATAACAAAAGGATTAATCCTTCATGCAGAGTAGGATTAGAAATTTTCTTATCTCTAAAACCAGTTATATTATTGTTCATTGAAGAGAAGAGATAATACAGAATGGAAATCTTGAAACCATGCCTAAAATGATTAAGCAAGATGAAATGATAAGTGCAGATTCTGTCAAACCTGGTATCCAGGGTAATGTAGTAGATGAGGGCCTTTAGAACATATTGCTAGAGCATCTTCAAACTCCTGGGATGGTAGTGGGTGCCTTCTTTGACAATGGCTTTCACCTCATTGTCCAAGGATATAACCAGGCTCTGATCTCTGTAAAATTTTTCCTATGCCAGTGACCAAGGATATAACTTCTTCCATGGTGGTGAACGACCTGCCTTCAATATCCACTGTCCCATCTTTCTAGGTTTTGACAAAGATTTTGGTGATGTCCTTCCTACTCCCATGGAGTCATTCAATAAAAGTGGTAACATCCCCTTTCTATAAGGCATTCCAAATATTAGTTCACTTCTTCCATTTGTCATTGTCCCCCTCTGACACCCTTCTTAACCTCTCCCCAACCATGGCTTTTGTGATAGCTCTGGTAAACCTCTGGTTTCGCCAAAAAAATTTCCTTGTCTTCTTTCTTACTTCAACAACGCTCTTTCTAAAAGTAGGTTTTTTGAAATGAATACAAGATATGGGGAAGGGGGCCCTAAAAGCATGTGGAGGTGACGTGTTATTAAAACTCATGCAAATCCACCACAACTCACCATGAGTGAAATAACTTCTCCTAACGAGCTTGTTGCAATAATAATTATTATTGGGTAAAGCCACAACACTTTTAAGATCGCCTCCATCCAGAGAATCCATCTCGACTTTATGGAAAGTTTCATCATTGTACCTTAAGTTGTAAGTTTCCTTGTTGGTAGCCTATAAAGCAGTCCAATCAGCATCCTAGTTGGCAATAGAGATAAGCATGTGAATATAGAGGTCATCCTCTAAGAAATAGGTCCAAGTGGTGCAAAAAGTGATGACTAATACAAGATCGAAGCCACGTTTGCAAACCTGGCTGAGGGAGAACTAGTAGTTGGTTCTTCATTGAGAATCATACATGGCTATCACTATCTTTTTAATGGCTATAGAACATAAATTTCTTCTTCTGACAATCAGCTTGAGTGAGCTAAAGAGCTCACTAGGATCCTTTGAAGTGACTAACATCTCTTTTTGGGAGTATATGAAGCCTGGATGGACTTCTGGGTTCCATCCGCAATGTTTCTACTTGCTTCCTCTTGCCTTATCTGACTTGCTCTCTTTCTAGCTGGGGATTTGAGTTTTGCCCCAACATCAACTCTATTTTTGCTTCTTATAGCTACTGGAGAAATCGGGGAGGGATCTCTACTTTTGGATCTCTTTTTTCTTTGAACCTTCATCCATCCCTCTTTTTCCTCTTTGTATTTAGAAAAGAGCTCCTCCATCTTGATGAGTTGTTTAGGAGAGATAGAACCCAAAAGAAAATCCATTTGTTGGACTTTGTTAGAGTCCTATGTTTCAGGGCGGTTGCATGAATCTGGGAGGCCACCAGGTTTACTCCTTGTTGGGCTAGAATAGCATTCTTCTATAGGGGATTCTAAGGAATCCGAGATGGAGGCAAAGGTTGAACCAGGGCATAAATCACCCCCTTCGCCCTAACCAAAGTCACAGGTGTCGTCAATGGAGTCTTGTAGAATATTGACTTCCAAGTCTATGCCTTCAGACTGGAGAGACACCTTTCTAGGAGCCAAAATCTCTTGACCTGGTTTGGTATTCTCCTTGGGTTGTCCTTGTGTAGAAATATCAATTACTTGTACTAATATCAACAAATTGCTTGGTATGTCTATTATTTTTACCTCAGTAGATTGACCTTCATCGGTAGTACTTGTGTCTTTAGTGATGTCTTTATTAGTCTCAACATCATCATCAGGATCTCCATTTGTAATATCTTCTATTAAGACTTCACCTATCCTGGTTGTTACTAATTATTTAGGAGCATCATGTTTGTCCTCTTCAGTATATCCAACCGGATAGAAGTCCATGGCATAAGTGTCATCTTGTATCTTAGTGTTAGATATATAAATTGGTTCTTTGTAGCTATGGCAGCATCATCTGAATGTACTCCTTTCCCTTTTCTTTTAACTTTCTTCTTGGTGATTATAGCCAATGCAAGTTTATCTGCTTCTGCCCTTGATTCCAAAACTTTTGTCCATAATATCTTTCTATTTTCATCAAATTCCTCAAGTTTGCCTACAAAAATGTTTATTTCCCATCCTTTTATCAAAAATTAGTTGGCATACTATTTCATCATCTCATCAACCTCAGTTACTGTAAGAGTAGGCATTGCCAAAATTAAAGAATATTCCCTCATTCTATTTTATGTGTGCAAGACATATGTCCACCTCGTCGATACCTTGTCATGAAATTCCTTAGGGATATATTTTACAAACTCAATAGGTGATCTCTTAAATTTAATCATCATGTGGATGATTGGCTCTTCAAGTTTCTTCTGATCCTTGATTGACATATGTGTATACCGATTCATCTTAGGGTGACCTAGTCTACCCATTTCCTTTATGTTGTTAAGTAACTCATCAAAAGATTGATTCATATTTACAAAAACTTTAAACTTACTTTGATCATCTTCTTCTTTAGAGTCTACATCATCCTTTTCTCTTATTATTCTTCTCTTCTTTGGTTTCTCGGTGGTGACTTGTGCGCCTATTTTCTTCTTCTGATAAGTCTTTGTGGGAGTAGGCCTTATGATTTTTGCTATTCCTTTCTTTAGGGGTTGAGAATTAGTTGTAGACTATATTATGTGCCCCTACTTGTTTCATCTTCCATGTGGCCTTTACCAGTGCAGATCAAAGTTATTTATCTAACTAGATTTTCTCCTCATGTTCACTATTCCTATCATGAGCCTTAATTGATATATAAATAAGACAAGTGTATTTCTAAATACATATATATTTGATTAACATATCTAGATTTGATGACAAATACATAAATTTCTTATTTAATGATATTAAGAAACAATAGGTTGTATCATGCTCACCGGTAACTTTAAGCAATATAATCAACCAATAATATTAAAAATATTATTCAAATCAAATAATATTATTAATAGTCAAATTACTACTATCAAATATTATTCTTAGTAATATAATATTCCTAATAATATCATATTGACCGAATTGGTAATATTCCTATTGATCGAATTAATGAAAATTAGAAACTAATAAAGGTAATATTCTTAATAATATTAGCATATTGGAACAACACACCCGTCCAGGTTGCTCAATGTTGGCGGTCAGGAGAATGAATGTGTCTCAAGAGACATACTCCCTCCACATATATTAAGAATAGACTAGCCTCCGAATGGGGGGGGATGACTGGGCACATACTGTATAAAAATATATTTATAGGTAGAAATTAAGATGGTTGAAATGACAGGTGGAAGTAAGGAATGAAGATAATCAATAAAAATACTAGTTAACAATAGGGATATGTTGGCCAAATATAATAAGGAAGAAACAAAGGTAAATCCATAAAAAAAAAGTGATGAAGGATACATAGAAAGACACGAACACTGGAAGAATACTAGCGAATTAACTCCATTCAATGAGGCATCAAACAGGAAATTAGGACATAAACAATATCCGTATCTATTGTTTACTGTCATCAAGTAAGGAAGAACAATATATGGTAATCTCAAACTTTATGCGATGACACACATATCATTATACTGTATCGTATATGGCGGATAAATTATTACAATAAGGAATCACAAAATAGAGAAATGAGGAACTGATAATATTATATCCTCGAACCGCATGCAACATAAGTGCCTGAAGTTGGTCAACGTATGTATTCAACGCTAAGTTGCGCAATTAGATTTTCCTATATAAATATAATATTTACAATGTAAAAAGAGAAATCGCTATAATAGTGATTAACTATATTAAAGAAGATTCAGCAAATACCTAGTATCATCGAATAGAGGAAATGAGCTTAATAAATTATATCTAGCATTCAGCCAAAGGAAGATATCACAAATGTATAAGCCTATATCGGTCTAATGAAAAGCATGGCGTGAAAGTAAGACTGTGTTGTTACATATTAATGAATTAATTGTATTTGGCAGTCTTACATGTGAAAGCTATTGTGAAACACATGCCAATAAAGGTCTCACATATGTATTTACTATAGAATAAGAAACAGTTTATAATGGTAGCATTAAAATATATAAATCAACGCGTGTATATATCTATATATTAATATTTAGATTAAATGGAATTATATATATTAGTTAATTTATATATATTTGTATATATAGTTATCAGAATTATAGAATATCAAAAATATAAATTACAATTCTTAACTACATAAGAATTAGATAGATATAAATAATATATCTATAAATGATATATATAAAAAAAAGAAATAAATTACACACACACACATATATATATACATACATATATATATATATATATATATATATATATACACATATATATATGTAGATATATATATATACATGTAGATACATATATATATGTAGATACATATATATATGTAGATACATATATATATATATATATATATATATATATAGACACACACATGTAGATATATATATATACATATACATGTAGATATATATATACATATATATATACATGTAGATATATATACATATATATATACATGTAGATATATATACATATATATATACATGTAGATATATATATATATATATATATATATATATATATATATATATATATACATGTAGATATATATATATATATGTACATGTAGATATATATATATATATATGTACATGTAGATATATATATATATATATGTACATGTAGATATATATATATATATATATATATACATATACATGTACATATATATGTATATATATATATATATATATATGTATGTATATATGTATGTATGTATCTATAGATATATGTATATATGTGTGTGTGTGTGTGTGTGCGTAGATATATATATATATATATATATATATATATATATATATATACACACATATATAGATATATCTATACATGTGTATCTATACACACACATGTATATATATTTATATATGTGTATATATATATCTATATATACACACACACACATATATACACACACATATATATATATGTATATATATGTACATATATGTGTGTGTGTGTGTATAAATATGTATACACACACACACACACACACACATATCTATATGTGTGTGTGTGTGTGTGTGTGTGTGTGTGTGTGTGATGCAGGAGCATCCTGGGTGTAAGAGCAATCTTGTATCACCTAAAAATATTTTTATTTTTTATTCAATAAGGGCTATCTTGTGCAGAGTTACTATTTATGGAAACTTGCTATTTTTAGTAAGTTGGTCTTATGATCTCAGAATATTTGATTTTACATATGGAAGTTCATCTCAGTCATATCAGCCTGGCAGCAAAGTTTCATGGCTAGATCAGGTGTAGTTTTGAAGATATTGAAGATTTTCGGTATTGGCAGTAGGGTACAAAAATTTTGAACTCAGTTTTGAAGGTTTTAGAGGCTCTGGATGAGGTTGAAAATTTGGGTGATGGGTGCTTTGTGTGGATCAAGCCTGTAGAGTGCTTCGTGACATTTTTAGAATGGGGTTATAATAGCCAATCGGGTCAACGGGCGATGACTTATGGTCTTTGAAAGTTGGGTCACCTGAAATGGCAGAAAATAATTTTTCTTCAAAATTTCTATTTGGGTTTCAAAACTCATTTTGAGCCGACTTTGATGTAATAAATTGTAAAATAAAATAATTCTAAGTTTGGTCGGCCCTTAGGGCTAAATTTCTGGAACCTTCTCGGGTGGTGGAAATTGCCTATATAAGGAAGACCCTTAGTGTTGTCTAGGACAGTTCTGGGTAGTAGATCAGGGTATTGGTTCGAGGCTTTATCTTATAGAATATTGTAAGGGAATGCCCATGTGGCTTTGCATATTGTAATTCTGAAAGTTTGTAATTTCACATTTGTGGAGATAATAAGAAGCCAATTTTCTAGTTCTTGCATATTATTATTGTTGTTTCTCTATTTCTATTATGTGCTTGTGGTATTAAGGGGAGCACCTTTCATCAAGTGGTATCAGAGAAGGAGTTCTTGAGTGTGTAAATAGCTCATCGATTGTGAGGCAGTTTGCACCAGGACCATGGTTAGGGTTTCAGCACGCATCACGAAAATACCTCCATGAAGAGAACGTGGCAGAAGAACTAGTGCTATGACACCTGAGGTTAGAGAGCTGTAGAGACAAGTGCGAGCATTGCAAGAAGAGATTCACAGAGGAATGAATCTTAATGTCAGAGATGAAAGTGACGATGAAGCCGAAGAAGAATATCAAGAAGGAGAAGCTAAAATTGTGAACCAGGAGGAAGAAATACTTTTTTGGGCGATTTCCAAGATTGGGAAAAGACCTAAGATTGAGGTTCCTACATTTTTTGAAAATCTTAACCTAGAGGAATTAATCGACTAGATCAATGAATGTGAAGAATATTTTGAGTATGAAGATGTTGAGGATCTTGATAGGGTCAAATTTATGAAGGCCAGATTGAAAGGTCATGCGAAGATCTGGTGGCAAGAAATTCAATTGGAGTCAAATAGAAGAGGGAAAGATAAAATCACAAGATTGGATCGGATGGTGGATAAATTGAAGCGACAGTTCATTCCTGTTGATTATGAGCTTGACCTTATAAAGAAAATATAAATTTTGAAGCAAGCAGGAAGATCTGTTCAGGAGTATACAGAGGAGTTCTATTGACTCCTCATCAAAATAGGCCATGCAAAAGCTTATAAGGAGAAAGTTGCCCGATACCTTAATGGGTTAAGGTCAAGCATTTAGGAGGAGTTGAATCTGGTTCGAATGAATAGTATTGAGGAGGCATACCAGTTTGCCCTAAAAATAGAGGAAAAGCTGAACAAGAAGTTTGAGAGTAGAAAAAATGGAAGAGGTCGTGGTGGAAGATCTAGTGGACGGTCATATGGTGGCTAAAATGAAGATCCAAAAAAAGAAGGATGAGGCCAGTAGCAGTCAAAATCAGAGAGGAAATAATTTCAATCATTTATAGGATCAGAGTAATAAAGATCAGAGAGGAAGAGGAAGAGGACAAGGATCTGGAAGAGGAGGCTTCCGTGGAACATGTTTTCACTGTGGAGAAGAAGGTCATAGGGCATTTGAATGTCCTCAACACCAAGGGCCGAACAGATAAGAGAAATGAAGGCCAGGCCAGAGTTGCACATGTAGATGAAGATGCTAGATCATCAAATTCTGAAGATGCTAAAAAAGGAGAAATGATAATTAATAGAAGAGTCTTGCTAAGTGGTGAGAATGAACCTGAACAAAGGAGGAGCCTATTTCGCACTAGATGCAACTTTGAGGGTAAATGCTATGATGTGATTATTGATAGTGGAAGCACAGACAATTTGGTGTCAAAAGAGATGGTGACAAAGTTGAAGCTCAAAAGATAGAAACACCCACATCCATATCGGATTGCCTGGGTGCAGGATGACCACAAGGTCATGGTCAGTGAACAGTGCCTAGTAAAGTTCAAGATCGGCGGGTACCAAGATGAGGTACTATGTGATATCATCTTTATGGATGCATGTCATATGTTGTTGGGTAGACTTTGGAAGTTTGGCAGATGTGTTGTAAACAATAGTCGTGCAAATACCTATTCTCTGACAAAGGATGGAGTGCGACATAAGCTAAAGCCATTGAAGGAGACTAAAGAAAAGGTATGTGGTAATGCAAGAATAACATTTGTTGATGAAAAATAATTTCTAGATGGTATGAGGCATGAGCATGTGTGTTTTTCTTTAATTCCAAAAGCTAGTAAAGAAGAAGTAGAGGATGCACCTATAGAGGTTGCAGATTTGTTGAATGAGTTTCAGGATATTGTATTTGATAATGTACTTGATGGATTACCACCCGTAAGGAAGATCAGTCATCAGATGGATTTGATTCCAGGAGATAGTTTTCCAAACTAGGTAGCACACAGAATGAGACCAGTAGAAAGTGAAGAGTTGAACAGACAAGTACATGAGTTGTTACAGAAGGGATTGATTCAGGAGAGCCTGAGTCCATGTGCTGTACCAGCAGTATTAGCACTAAAAAAGAATTGAGAATGGAGGATGTGTACAGATTCCAGAGCAATAAACAAGATCACAATCAAGTATAGGTTTCCATTGCCACGAATGGATGATATTATGGACTGTTTGAGTGGAGCTGTGTATTTCTCAAAGATAGATCTGAAGAGTGGATATCACCAAATTCAAATCGGAGAATGAGATGAATGGAAGACTTCCTTCAAGACAAAGGAAGGACTGTATGAGTGGTTAGTCATGCCTTTTGGGCTAACCAATGCACCAAGCACTTTCATGTGGCTCATGAACGAGGTTCTGAAAGAATTTGTAAAAAAATTTGTCATTGTTTACTTAGATGATATTTTGATCTTTAGCAAGACATTGGAGGAACATATGATGCATATTCGTATGGTGTTTGAGAAGTTAAGAGATGAAAAATTGTTGATTAATTTAAAGAAGTGCAATTTTGTGAAGAAAGAGTTAGTGTATTTGAGATTTTTAGTTTCAGTAGAAGGTCTAAAAATAGACCCAGAGAAGGTACAGGCTATCCTTGAATGGCCTACTTCAAGGAATGCTACCGAGGTAAGATCTTTTCATGGTCTAGCTAGCTTTTACAAAAATTTTATCAAAAATTTTAGCAGTATTTGTGGACCCTTGACTGAAACAATGAGAGGGGATAGAAAAGAGTTTAAGTGGACTAATGGGGCAGAAAAGAATTTTTAATTATTGAAACAAAAAGTTACAGAACAACCTGTTTTAGCACTTTCAGATTTTAATAAGGTGTTTCAAGTAGATTGTGATGCTAGTGGTACTGCAATAGGAGTTGTTATGAGCCAAGAAGGTAAACCTGTTGCTTATTTCAGTGAGAAGTTAAATGATGCCAAGAGAAAATATTCTATCTATGATCAAGAATTTTATGCTATAGTTCAGACATTAAAAAAGTGGAGACATTATCTGCTTCCTAACGAGTTTGTTTTGTATACTGATCATCAAGCGTTGTAATATTTGAATAGTCAAGGAAATTTGAATCAGAGGCATTTGAAATGGGTTGAGTTTTTGCAGAGTTATACATTTGTTTTGAAACAAAAGATTGGAAAGTCTAATAGGATTGTGGATGCTCTTAGTAGAAGGAAACTATTGCTGACAGAGATGCAGATTGAAGTGGTTGGGTTCAAGAAACTCAAGAATTTGTATCCAGAAGATCCTGATTTTGGTGAAGCTTGGAAAGCTTGTACAGAACCTGTTACTCTAGACAGGACGAAATGGCTAGATTTTATGATCCAAGATGACATGCTATTCAGAGGGAGTCAGTTGTCAATTCCATGAAGTTCTATGAGGGAGAATCTCATCAAGGAGAAGCATAGTGGAGGATTGACTAGACATTTTGGTCGTGATAAAACCTTTGCTTTGGTTGGTGAGAATTATTATTGGCCACAATTGCAGCAAGATGTGAAGAAGTTTGTATAAAGTTGTAGAGTATGTCAAATGGTGAAAGGGGTGAAGCAAAATACAGGGTTGTATCAGCCATTACCTATACTAGAGAAGCCTTGGGAGGATATCAGTATGGACTTTATTCTTGGTCTACCGAGGACATGGTGGGGACATGATTCAATTTTTGTAGTAGTTGATAGATTTTCAAAGATGACACATTTCATTCCTTGCAAAAAGACTAATGATGCTGTTCATGTAGCAGAATTGTTTTTCAGAGAAGTAGTGAGACTACACGGTTTGCCAAAGACCATAGTTTCAGATAGAGACACTAAGTTTGTTTGATATTTCTGGCGTACATTGTGAAAAAAGTTGAAGATAAATTTGAAGTTTAGTTCATCACATCATCCACAGACTGATGGACAGATAGAGGTGGTGAATAGAAGTTTGGGAAATCTGCTGAGATGTTTGGTTAGAGATAAGCCAAAGGGATATGATTTGATTTTACCACAGGCAGAATTTGCATAAAATAATTCTATCTACAGAAGCACTGGTAAATCACCATTTCAAATTATATATGGAAGTAGTCCAAGAAATGCATCTAAGTTGAGAAAGATAGATAAAAGAGAAATAAGTAGTGCTGAAGCTGAGGATTTTGCAAAATATTTGAAGAACATCCATGAGGAGGTGAGGAAGCATATTACCAAGATGAATTTGCAGTATAACACTAAGGCAGATGAGAAAAGGAGGCATAAGAAATTTTAGGTTGGGGATGAAGTCATGGTTCATTTGTGGAAGGAGCGGTTTCTAGTTGGTACATATAACAAGCTGAAAATGAAGAAGTTTGGACTATGTAAGATACTAAAGAAGCATGATTCAAGAAATGCATATGAGGTAGGATTGCCTACTGAGCTGAATATTTCACCAGTGTTTAACATTTTAGATTTGACAGAGTATCATGAAGGAGGTGTTGAAGATGAGGTTACAGCAGCACAGTGGAGTATTCCAGCAACCAGTTCAGATATCAAGGAGATTGAAGACATACTGGATAGTCATGTTGGCAGAAGCACAAGGAACAAGACATATGAAGAGTATTTAGTCAAATGGAAAGGACGACCTATTGAAGATTCATCATGGCTAACAAAGGAGGAGGTTAACCGTCTTGGTTTTCCTCTACACACCTAAGTCATGACAGGGTCACTTCTCAAATTACCCCAGGTGTCTGATGCAGGAGCATCTTGGGTGTAAGAGCAATCTTGCATCACCCAAAAATATTTCTATTTTTATATTCAATAAGGGTTATCTTGTGCAGAGTTACTATTTATGGAAACTTGCTATTTTTAGTAAGTTGGTCTTATGATCTCAGAATGTCTAATTTTAGATATGGAGGTTCATCTCAGTCATATCAGCCTGCCAGCAAAGTTTCATGGCTAGATCAGGTGTAGTTTTGAAGATATTGAAGATTTTCGATATTGGTAGTAGGGTACAAAAACTTCAAACTCAGTTTTGAAGGCTTAAGAGGCCCCGGATGAGGTTGAAACCTTGGGTGCTGGGCGCTTTACACAAGTCAAGCCTATAGAGTGCTTCGTGGCATTTCTAAAATGGGGTTATAATAGCCAATCGGGTCAACGGGTGATGCCTTATGGTCTTCGGAAGTTGGGTCACCTCAAATGGCAGAAAATAATTTTTCTTCAAAATTTCTGTTTGGGTTTCAAAA
Organism: Chamaecyparis obtusa; assembly: GCA_027943335.1. Lineage (NCBI taxonomy): Eukaryota > Viridiplantae > Streptophyta > Pinopsida > Cupressales > Cupressaceae > Chamaecyparis > Chamaecyparis obtusa. The sequence continues at coordinate 53,318 of BSBK01011166.1, forward strand.
CTCATTTTGAGCTGACTTTGATGTAATAAATTATAAAATAAAATAATTCAAAGTTTGGTCAGCCCTTAGGGCTAAATTTCTGGAACCTTCTTGGGCAGTGGAAATTGCCTATATAAGGAAGGCCAGTAGTGTTGTCTAAGGGAGTTCTGGGTACTAGATTTGTGTATTAGTTCGAGGCTTTATCCTAAAGAATATTGTAATGGAATGCCCATGTGGCTTTGCATATTGTAATTTTAAAAGTTTGTAATTCCACATTTGTGGAGATAATAAGAAGCCAATTTTCTGTTCTTGCATATTATTGTTGTTGTTTCTCTATTTCTATTATGTGCTTGTGGTATTAAGGGGAGAACCCTTCATCAAGTGGTATCAGAGTAGGAGTTCTTGAGTGTGTAAATAGATCATTGACTATGAGGCAGTTTGCACCAGGACAGTGGTTAGGGTTTCAACACGCATCGTGAAAATACCTCCACCAAGAGAACATGGCGGAAGAGCTGGTACTCTGACACCTGAGGTTAGAGAGCTGCAGAGACAAGTGCAAGCATTGCAAGAAGAGATTCATAGAGGAATGAATCTTAATGTCAGAGACGAAAGTGAGGATGAAGCTGAAGAAGAATATCAAGAAGGAGAAGCTGAAATTGTGAACCAGGAGGAAGAAAGACTTTTTCGGGTGATTTTCAAGATTGGAAAAAGACCTAAGATTGAGGTTCCTACATTTTCTAGAAATCTTAACCCAGATGAATTAATTGACTGGACCAATGAATGTGAAGAATATTTTGAGTATGAAGATGTTGAGGATCCTGATAGGGTCAAATTTGCGAAGGCCGGATTGAAAGGTCATGCGAAGATCTGGTGGCAAGAAATTCAATTGGAGAGAAATAGAAATGAGAAAGATAAAATCACAAGATGAGATCAGATGGTGGATAAATTGAAGTGACAGTTCATTCCTGTTGATTATGAGCTTGACCTACTAAAGAAAATGCAAAGTTTGAAGCAAGCAAGAAGATCTATTCAGGAGTATACAGAGGAGTTCTATCGACTCCTCATCAGAACAGGCCATGCAGAAGCTGATAAGGAGAAAGTTGCCTGATACTTTAATTGGTTAAGGCCAAGCATTTAGGAGGAGTTGAATCTGGTTCGAATGAATAGTATTGAGGAGGCATACCAGTTTGCCCTAAAAGTAAAGGAAAAGTTGAACAAGAAGTTTGAGAGTAGACAAAATGGAAGAGGTCATGGTGGAAGATCTAGTGGACGGTCATATGGTGGCTGAAATGAAGATCTGAAAAAAGAAGGACGAGGCCAGTAGCAGTCAGAATCAGAGAGGAAATAATTTCAATCATTTCCAAAATCAGAGTAATAGAGATCAGAGAGGAAGAGGAAGAGGACAAGTATCTGGAAGAGGAGGCTTCCGTGGAACATGTTTTCACTGTAGAGAAGAAGGTCATAGGGCATTTGAGTGTCCTCAGCACCAAGGTAGAATAGATAGGAGAAATGAAGGCCAGGCCAGAGTTGCACATGTAGATGAAGATGCTAGATCATCAAATTTTGAAGATGCTGAAAGAGGAGAAATGCTAATTAACAGAAGAGTCTTGCTAAGTGGTGAGAATGAACCTGAACAAAGGAGGAGCCTGTTTCACACTAGATGTAAGTGTGAGGGTAAATACTGTGATGTGATTATTGATAGTGGAAGCACTGAAAATTTGGTGTCAGAAGAGATGGTAACAAAGTTGAAGCTCAAGAGATAGAAACACCCACATCTATATCAGATTGCCTGGGTGCAAGATGACCACAAGGTCATGATCAGTGAATAGTGCCTAGTAAAGTTCAAGATCGGTGGGTACCAAGATGAGGTACTATGTGATATCATCTTTATGGATGCATATCATATATTGTTGGGTAGACCATGGCAGTTTGGCAGATGTGTTGTACACGATGGTCGTGCGAATACCTATTCCCTGACAAAGGATGGAGTGTGACATAAGCTAAAGCCATTGAAGGAGACCGAAGAAAAGGTATGTGGTAATGTAAGAATAATATTTGTTGATGAAAAAAAATTCCTAGATGGTATGAGGCATGAGCATGTGTGTTTTTCTTTAATTCCAAAAGCTAGTAAAGAAGAAGTAGAGGATGTACTTGTAGAGGTTGCAAATTTGTTGAATGAGTTTTAGGATATTGTATTTGATAATGTACCTGATGGATTACCACCCATAAGGAAGATCAGTCATCAGATGGATTTGATTTCAGGAGCCAATTTGCCAAACAAGGTAGCACACAGAATGACACCAGCAGAAAGTGAAGAGTTGAACAGACAAGTATATGAGTTGTTATAGAAGGGATTGATTCGGGAGAGCCTGAGTCCATGTTCTGTACCAGTAGTATTAGCACGAAAGAAGAATGGAGAATGGAGGATGTGTATAGATTTTAGAGCAATAAATAAGATCACAATCAAGTATAAGTTTCCATTGCCACGAATGGATGATATTATGGACTGTTTGAGTGGAGCTGTGTATTTCTCAAAGATAGATCTAAAGAGTGGATATCACAAGATTCAGATAAGAGAAGGAGATGATTGGAAGACTACCTTCAAGACAAAGAAAGGACTGTATCAGTGGTTAGTCATGCCTTTTGGGCTAACCAATGCACCGAGCACTTTCATGCGGCTCATGAATGAGGTTCTGAAAGAATTTCTGGGATAGTTTGTCATTGTTTACTTAGATGATATTTTGATCTTTAGCAAGACATTAGAGGAACATATGATGCATATTTGTATGGTGTTTGAGAAGCTAAGAGATGAAAAATTATTGATTAATTTAAAGAAGTGCAATTTTGTGAAGAAAGAGTTAGTGTATTTGAGATTTGTAGTTTCAGCAGAAGGTCTAAAAATAGACCCAGAGAAGGTACAGGCTATCCTTGAATGGCCTACACCAAAGAGTGTGACCGAGGTAAGATCTTTTCATGGTCTAGCTAGCTTTTATAGAAATTTTATCAAAAATTTTAGCAGTATTTGTGGACCCTTGACTGAAACAATGAGAGGGGATAGAAAAGATTTAAGTGGACAAATGGGGCAAAAAAGAGTTTTCAATTGTTGAAACAAAAAGTTACAGAACAACTTGTTTTAGCACTTCCAGATTTTAATAAGGTGTTTCAAGTAGATTATGATGCTAGTTGTATTGCAATAGGAGCTGTTATGAGCCAAGAAGGTAAACCTGTTGCTTATTTCAGTGAGAAGTTAAATGATGCCAAGATAAAATATTCTGTCTATGATCAAGAATTTTATGCTATAGTTCAGGCATTAAAGAAGTGGAGACATTATCTGCTTCCTAAGGAGTTTGTTTTGTATACTGATCCACAAGCGTTACAATATTTGAATAGTTAAGGAAAGTTGAATCAGAGGCATTTGAAATGGGTTGAGTTTTTACAGAGTTATACATTTGTTTTGAAACACAGGAGTGGAAAGTCTAATAGAGTTGCAAATGCTCTTAGCAGAAGGCAACTATTGCTGACAGAGATGCAGATTGAAGTGGTTGGGTTCAAGGAACTCAAGAATTTGTATCCAGAGGATCCTAATTTTGGTGAAGCTTAGAAAGGTTGTACAGAACCTATTACTCTAGACAAGATGAAATAGCTAGATTTTATCATCTAAGATGATATGCTATTCAGAGGGAGTCAGTTGTGCATTCCACGAAGTTCTATGAGGGAGAATCTCATCAAGGAGAAGCATAGTGGAGGATTGACTGGACATTTTGGTCATGATAAAACCCTTGCTTTGGTTGGTGAGGATTATTATTGGCCACAATTGTAGCAAGATGTGAAGAAGTTTGTATAGAGTTGTAGAGTATGTCAGATGGCGAAAGGAGTGAAGCAAAATATAGGGTTGTATCAGCCATTACCTGTACCAGAGAAGCCTTGGGAGGATATCAGTATGGACTTTATTCTTAGTTTACTGAAGACACGGTGGGGACATGATTCAATTTTTGTAGTAGTTGACAGATTTTCAAAGATGACACATTTGATTCCCTGCAAAAAAACTAATGATGTTGTTCATGTAGCAGAATTGTTTTTCAGAGAAGTAGTAAGACTACACGGTTTGCCAAATACCATAGTTTCAGATAGAGACACTAAGTTTGTTCGATATTTCTGGTGTACATTGTGGAAGAAGTTGAAGACAGATTTAAAGTTTAGTTCA
>BSBK01011166.1:62500-155000 GCA_027943335.1 Chamaecyparis obtusa
GGAAAATTATGTGACTAAATGAATGAGGAGATCACAATAAATTTGGAGGGTTTTTCGAGTGGACTGATATCCTATCCGCAACTATCGCTATTTGGAGAATACATTGCCAGAAATGATGGAGTCCTTTGTTGATGCTAGAGCAAAGGCTATGTTTGAAAGTCCATTGAGCTTTGTACTATAGTCTACATCAATTTACTATCAATAAAAGTGATCGAACAAGCCCTTTCAAACCAAGATCACCTCAAGTAAAGTAAAACAAACACAATCACATAGCTATTATTATTTTAAACAATAGTTAATCGTATTGGACCTGTAATGTGAAAAAGTTGATTTCTTAATACATATCTATTTGTACATGTTTTGGTCTTTCATGACTGTAAATGCCATAGTAAAACTAGAAATCACTCCAGGATTTCAAATAATTTATGAAAGAGCTGTTGTGATAGGCCACTACTAATTGGAAAAATTTTGAGTAAGAGCTTCCCCAAATGCAAGAGAAAAGTGTAGGTACATCTTTGCTCTCTTATTATTTGGCTAGCCAAGTTCTTTTTTTTTCACTTATGTTAGTTTCTAAAAATGTATTCATGCAAAATGCCTTCTAACTATATTCTTAGAATAATTTTTCCATTGGTTTGGGGAGGCCTTCTTCCTGTTATGCAATGGCAATGGTATTGTAGTTTTACAATTTGCAAGGTTGGCATTATTCCTTCTGTTATATTAGGCTCCTACAACCTTCATATGCCCTTTGTAAGATTTTCTCTCCAGCTGAGAATTTAATTTTAGCTATTAACTATAGAGAAGGGAATGAAGTTAAGTGGTGATTAAAAAAATTTCCCCTACCAATCAGTAACCATCTTTTACTCTTGCTAATATGCATTGTGAAGATTGGAAATTAAAAGGTGCACATAAATTAACAAGTCAAAAATTTGGCAGCCTATGATTGGTCTCTCAAAAATGCCACTGAAGGATTGTAGTTTGAGGCAAGAGAATGTGCATGCCCTTAAGTCTTTCACTAGGTTGCATTTGGTCAGAAGAAAATCCTCGCCGATTGAAGGATGTTAGGTGTAGAGAGATTCTTTTCTTAAAACCATCTCAACTACGAGCAAGAGAAAGAGAAAGAGACATGATTTCAAGGGAAAATCAAACAATAATGGTAGATGTGGTTCAGAGCAATTGTAGTATCCAAGACTCTTTTTTTTAATGCTCCATAAGGATTGTATATGATAGATAATGTTGAATTCTCCTTGTCCAGATTATATGAGATTCTGAATTCCCTTATGAAATAATAATAATACATTTGTATCTCTATTTATTGCATACATAATTCTATGACACCTCAACATGAAATGAATTCATTTTGAAAGTCCAATGCTTAAATACATTTTTTCACCATTGAGTAAATTGAGCTGTAAAAAGTCCATTTAATAAAACATCACGTACATGTCTGACAGATGTGAAGCATGCCAATAGCATACAAAATATCAATTTCATTCCATGTAAAGATTCTAGCCTTCAATTATCTTGAGAGCACCTACTTTGGGTTATTAATGTTTCAAGATTTTGAATGTTTATTTGAGTTAATATTTTTAATTTTTAAAAATATTTTCGTTAGAGTTTTGATTAACATTTTTATTTTTATATTAGTTAATATTAATATAATTTTTAAATTAAAAATTATATTCTATGTAATTATTTACATTGTTTTAAAATTATACTAAATATTGATAGTTTTATTTGCATGATTGCATATTCTGCAGATGAAATTGGTGATTGATGAAATGAGGGATGAGGATAAGGGCCAGTTCCAGCTTGTATGTTATTGCTTGACATTCCACCTTTAAGTTTAGGGCCATGCTTAAAGTTTACAACTTGACATTTAAATTTGTTGAATTTATTGCTTATATAAATCTCAAATATATGATACGGTTACATTAACTTCAATTATCATTCCTTTTAAAAATTACCAGCAAAGCTTGTATCAATGTATTCCACCTTTTAAGTTTTGGGCCATACTTAAATTTTAGAAGTTCATATTTAAATTAGTTGAATTTATTGCTTATATAAATCTCAAATATATGATACCGTTACATTAGCTTCAATTATCATTCCTTTTAAAAGTTACCAGCAAAGCTTGTATCAATGTATTCCACCTGTTAAGTTTTGGGCCATGCTTAAAGTTTAGAAGTTGATATTTAAATTAGTTGAATTTATTGCTTATATAAATCTCAAATATATGATACCATACCAAGTTACGTTAGCTTCAATTATCATTCCTTTTAAAAGTTACCAACAAAGCTTGGCAATTAAAGGCAAATAACTTATCATGTTTGGACTATGTAGCATTGATTAAACTTGAAGGGTATTTTCATTTGAAGATAAAGAAAGAAAATGTGCATTTCTTCACTTTTGTTTATTAAAAATATATTACTTATTAGCATGTTTGATAAAACACTAAATAAGAAATAAGCAACAAAATAGGCAAGAGATCACACATTTGAACTAATATTAAAACCCTCAGAAAATATCATGAGATTAAGTGAATGCCAAAAACTTCTATAAGAAATTGAGTACCAAAAATAAAAAAATATGATCATTTATGCAAGCTAGAGCAAAAAAAATCTATATAAATTTGATTAGCAACTTATTATATGCTTGAAGCTAAGAAAATAAAAATCAATAAATGAGCTTATGTGAAATACTAAACAATTACAAAGCATGTTAAATGGAAGTCAAAAATAGTGGAAAAACATTTAAATGTAATTATTTATTGAAATAGAAGCCAAAAACACTAGGCATAAGTTTATACATGTAATTATTTATAGAAGTAGAAGCAAAACAACTTTTATATAAAATTGTTTTCCAAACAAATCATTTATGAAAGCCAAAAGTTTATATAAAATTGAGTGAAAATTCATTAAGTTCATGAAAATAAGAAAATGAAATAGGTAAACATGAGGAAATGAGTAAATAAAAGTGGAGAACATAAGTTAATATGCTATACTGAATGCATATGGGGGATAGGATAATAACACACTTTCAATAAGATAAGGGACCTTAAGGCTCAAGAGCAAGTGCAAATAACCCTAAAGTATTACCAAGGACATCAAACAACACCGTGCCCTCACTACTTAAGCATCGACCTCAAAAGGTAGCTGCACATTTTTCTTAGATAATGCTGATATACTCCATTTGACATAGAATACTAAAGTTGCATCTTTTTTTATTGTACATTTGTCTTCCTAAGCATGTTTTTTTCTCCTAATTTATTTTATTTCATTACTATTATAATCAGTTTTAAAATATCTATGCCAATTTACTTACTTTCCCAAAAGTCTAAAGTTTGTTTTTTTCCAATCAATTAAGGAATGAAATCAGATTCAAATTCTTTGTCGGGTCATTTGATGTTCTATCATTTAAATAAATATGATTTCATTACATATTTTTTTATTATTATAATTAGGTCTATAATATGTATTTGATGTTCTATCATTAAAATTAAATATGATTCCATTACATATTTCATTAATATTATAAACCTATGTATGTATGCCAATGTACTGATTTTTTTTTCTAATCAATGTTTATAGATTTTTCAATATTAGTGGTGTAAAATTGAAGTATTGGAAATTGTAATGAAGGAGTGCAGGATTTCTGAACTTCCAATTAACTATTGGAAATCATGGTATTATTTTTCACTCCTTAACTGTTGTGAGGAAGTTCCACTTAACTGTTGCATGCATCCTTTCATTTACATATAAATGAGGATACCAAAATCAATGGCATCATGGCTTGCAACATGAACTTATGTATTATTCTTTCATGATCAATAAAATTTTTAATTAGACAAGTCCTATAGTGACATCATTTAATATATATAACACTATTGACATAGCCCTTGCACCCTTCAAAGGTGCAAGTGCTAGTCTTAATAATATTATCATATTGGAATGACATAGTTGTCCAGGTTCCTCAACACTGGCATTTGTACACACTAAATAGTGCACTTCTCTAAGTCATTACTTCCAAGAGAATCCATGGATTGGAAATCTTGAGAAAGCAACCTAGAGCTCTCTAGGCATGGAGTCACAAGGATGTTGATGGTGCTCTCAGCTAGAGCTATTGAAGCATGCAACATTGCTAGTAAACCACACAATGGGAGATTCAATGAGACAAGGGCAAGATTGCCAATTTCCTCAAGAATCAAAAATGAAAATGCAATGCAATACAAGCTATGCTAAGAATGAAGATGCAACCTAAACTATGAAAGGAAAGTATTACAAACCCTTGCTAATTAAGCTATGTGAGGTAATCTAAAGCATAAAGGAAACTAAGCTAGATGCCATGAAAGCTATGATGCAAAAAAGAAACTAGAATGCAAGAATGATCTCCAAAAGCTCCAAAGTCTCCAAGAAGTCCTACAGCATAAGGTTAGTATTCAAAAGATGGGTGCTAAAATGAGAAGAGAGCTCTCCTTTTAAAGGAATTGAAAAGGAATGGACCATGGAGATTAAGAGGAAAAAGATTTAATCAAGGGTGGAGCTTGAAAGAGGAGCAATCCATGTGCACAAATATCCTCCCATGAGAAAATAAGAGTTGACTTTTGTGTCCATATGAGACAGAAAGTGCTTTTCTTTTTTTTATAAAATAAGAATAATGCTTTATTTGTGCAACTTAGGATAAGAGGAAAAGTGGGGGCTTTTTATTTAATAAAAGGGGAGGGAATTCCTTTTAAATAAATAAAGACTTTAGGATAAAATGGTTACCACAAGACAAATAATCAAAAATGATAAAATAGGATTTGATCAAGGAAATTGATATAATTTAAAAAATGTTGATAAATTGCTAAATGGGGGCCCAAAGTCTAGGTGACCATTTTAGGGTGCATACATTTGCCCCTCTTTAACTAATGTGAGATCGATTCGGGATCACATGTAGTCAAAGAATGGAATTGAAATGTGAGATCGATTTGGGATCATAAAGCAATCCAAACATGTGTTCGATGGTTGGGAACATGTCAGGACAAGCATAAGAAAAAGCTGACAAAGATAAGCTGAAAGACAAAACCAACAGCTGTATAGCTAGGTGATGATCAATTCTCAAATAAGAGATAAGAATCTCAAGAAAAGCTATTGATAAGCTGAATCAAAGATTAAAGTTGATAGGTACTAGCCCCTTGGAATCGAAATCCAAATCAGGTAGAGGAGAAATAGTAAATTGATAAACTTGATCAAGTCACTAGAAATCATAATTGAAAGTGAAGAATGATAGGATAACCATCAAGCAGTGAAGATATGCCCCAGATTAACTAGGTTTGACTAAGAAAGATATATAGGATAAAAATGAAGTCAAACCTGAGAGAGATGAATCGAATGAAAATGAATGAAAGACTAGGAGTTTGAAAGAGATGGGAATGAAGAAATAAAGAAGCCCCAAGAAAGATCAAAGGATCAAGCCTCAAATCGTCAGCCAACTGCGTAGAAGAGGGTAAAATTTTGAAATATGATTTTGACTATCAAGATGAACTCATATTTTGATTTCAATCCCGAAAATAGATCCAATACGTCAAAATTAGCTAGGAGTACAATTTTTACACAATTTCGGGGTGTTTGAAAATTAGGTCAAAAAGTCAAAATGCTATAAAAGGGGGTAAAAAGTTCATTTTCAAAATCATTTGTCTTTTAGTGATTTGAGAATCTTTAGAGCTTAGAGAGAGAAAATGGCCTAGCAAGTAGTGATCCCGGTCCACAGGCATCGATTTGAGCGTACCTGATTGCACAACCAGCCTCTGCAGTATGGTGCCTCGGTATGTTTTCAGAAAAACTCGCTTTGTTGGTCATTTATGAGCATTAATGTGAATTTAAAACACATTTTTAAACTTTTTTTATAACTTTTCAAGTTTTCTTCATATGAAAAGTTGTACGATACTTTCTAAGTATCACACCCTTTGAGGATCTCTATCATGCAATACTTCATGGGTCAAAATAGTGTCACATCAATATTGAATCTAGTATCACACGATACTAGATTCAATATCATGCGATGCTATGTGAAGTATCACAGGCAAAGATACCATCGCATTTTTATTGAAGAAATTATCGCATGATACTTAGTCAAAAAATAGTATCGCACAGTATAGAAAAATGACATGTTTTAATGTTTTTGAGAAAAATGACATGGTTCCTGACAATGTTTGCTTTAAAGATGTTTTATACTGATTTTATACATCCATCATGATATGTTCTGAAATATGGTTTGGGTTAATGGTTTGCAGGAGCACTTTCCAATGGTGCTCGTTAGAGTGCCTTGAGTGACTGGACTACGATGTGTTCGGGATCTCGACGATCTAGGACGAGTGGACTTCAGGGAGATGGGGTTTGGCTACTTGCTGCAGATACCCCATATTTGGGCTGATCATGGATTGCTTACAACATTGGCTGAGAGATGGCACAGTGATTATAACACCTTCCACTTTCCCACTGGAGAGGCTATGATTAGCCTAGAGGATGTCTATCGGATCCTACAGGTTCTCAGCCATGGAGATCCTGTAAGTATAATCATGTTTATAGATGGTCATAGATGTAAAGTTTCCATATGATAGAAAATGACATGATTGTTTGTTGGCACAGGTGTACTATGATCAGGATTTGACAAAGGGGAGGCAGATCATGGAGGATATGTTTCAGGATGTTACTATTATTGATAGGCGTCTGAGCTGGGATCGGTTAGTCAAGGAGTTTGGTAGGGATTTCCCGATGCCATGCATCATTTATTCTATTGTTGTATAGGCCCTTATTACTGATAGGAGTTAGAAGGGTTTTCCATTGGGTTGGGGGAGGTTAGTGGTGAATTTGATTGCGCACCCATGGTGGATGGCATCGGGGCTAGCCATCCTTGCAGACATGTACCACGAGCTCCATGAGATAGTCTATTGGGAGAGCAGGATGTAGGCATGTGGAGCCATTCTTGCTCAGATATGGGCATGGGAGCACATTGTTGTAGTGTGACCATAAGTGTAGCCGAGGGAGTGGAGATGCCCCTACATATACAGGTACACAGGGTTTATCTCCTAGTCACATAGCAGAGATGTGACATACTACCGTCAGGTACTGGATGAGCTCACCTCATTCCAATGGAGACCATATAGGGCATGTGAGCAGTGGGGTGACTGGGATGAGTTGGATTATATTCTATGTAGTTGGCCACTTGTAGGTTGGCACTTAGATATTATGGAGAGATTTTTGATTACCCATGTCTGGAGATAGTTCAGGTGCCAGGAGAGAGTACCCATCGAGACCACTACATATGCTTGGGTTAGGGATGAGGAGGGCCAGGGTTGGCTATCGATGCTGGATTACTAGAAAGTAGTATAGGATACAGCTGGGATACGCTAGGAGCCATGGGACTACCTCCCAGATATGGCAGATGTAGGGGCTGATGCAGCCTATAGGGAAAAGTGGTGGAGGTCCCCATTCCCTAGGTTCACTATACCTAATGCATAGCTGGCAGCACAGGGGGACAACAGAGATGATGGAGATGGAGGACATAGAGGTGAGAGAGGGAGAGGGAGAGAGACTAGATAGAGCTCTTGATCAGGTGGCCAAAAATTGCCATGGGGATAGTGTTCTACAAATGAGGGTGATGATGGGGCAAGGCCAGCTCACCACCAGGTGGATGCCAAGTAGGATCAGTCTACAGGGGGAGAGGATCTGAGAGCTAGGATCTAGGTCTTGGAGATAGAGATGTAGTAGCTGTGGATCACCATAGTAGTTAGAGACTAGTAGGTGACTGATCTAAGAGCGAAGACTGAGTGGTGAGAGATGACCATATAGGTTGTTGCTGTAGAGAGCTGGAGAGAGGCAGTACGAGCTGCATATTATCATGGTCTCTATATACAGGCTTTTCCACAAGGTCAGAGAGCACCGCCCTATTCTGCTATAGCTAGGAGATCTGATATGGTGTCTGACATAGCACCACCTCCTCCACCACTAGCACCACATGATGGTGCTAGCGAGTCTTAGGTCTAGGTTAGATAGATGTATAGAGACATATCCTTGGACTTTATCCAAATTTTTGTGTCCCTCATTGTATCATGACATTTTTATCTATATATGAGATTACAAGATTGATATATCTTGTGTACTTGTCCCACTTGTGATGGATGTTTTAGTTTTTATATTGTCTTGTCATTTTTCTCAAAATGTATGTCATATATGCTCATGTATAATCTCTCTCATAGATGTATGTTTTAGTTCTCATGTTTACGATATAGACTCATGTTTCTGAAAAGGATCTCTTTAGGATAGATATGATGATAAGATTAACCCCTTGTGATGATAGGAAAAAGGACATGATGTGAAAGATAAGGATTGAAAGACATGATCGACAAAAGGAAAGGTGAGTACAGTTGACCGATAGGTCCTCGAAAGATAAAAGGAGAGCTCTCTCCATATGAAAAATGAAAAACTAACTATCATGAACCTAAAAATGCAAGCTACTATGGAAAGTGGTTTACTTGCAAGGTCACAAAGCTTTTAGACTCTAATATTCATCATTGAGCATTATTGGTAATGTCACAAGATCATACAATGCACACTAGTATGACTATGTGAATCTGAATATGATCTATATCAGATAGATATGTGGGAACCCCACCTAGGCATCAAAGACATATAGGTCAAGATGACTAGTGCAATGAGATTACCTAAGTTTAGTATAGCAAGATTATACTCGCATTGAGACACAAGGAATGTCAAGATGGCTAGAAGTATGCACTTGTGAAGACAGTCAAGGATAATACCTTGTAGATCCCATTGTCAAGTGGAACAAGCATAAATGCTAATGATAGTTAGGACCAACAAAATATACCCACAAGCAGAAAAAGAAATAAAACATGCCATCATGCCCTCAATCTTCTAGCTATGCATCATCAAAAACTTCTTAGGGAGAGAACACTCATAAAAAAAATCATCATGGACAACACACAAAGAAATAAAGTCAAATAAGTCTCAGCGAGTCGAGTATTTAAGTGCGTGTGTGTAGGTCATAGAGTCAAACTTTGAGGATCACATCTGCAAATGATAAATACCATATCATGCTAGACTGTGGGTAAGATATCTGATAAGTGTTGAGAAACACTTGACGCTAGGGTAGTGTTGAAAAACATAGTTTGGGGTGGTGTTGAAAAACACTGTGTTCAAGATGTCCTAAAGACCAATGCATCCTAGAGACCAAAGCTAACATAGTTATGCCCCCTAGGCAAAGACAAGACCAATTCCAAACCAAGGCAACAAGGTTAAGGCATGATGGAGAAAGGCTAAGTGTCGAGGACACATGCTAAGAAACAAGGGTGCAAAGGCCTCAATTGGCGCTTGTTTCCAGGTTTTCACCACTTGGAGATTTTTTCAATTTTTTTGTATTTTTTCTACCAAGGCGCCTGTTTCCAAGTTTTCACCAAGGTACATTTTTTAATTTTTTTGAATTTTTTGCATTTTTTGATATTTTTGTATTTTTTTCAAGACTTTATATGCTTTTTAGGATTTTTTCAGCATCATATATGAATTTTTTTTTGGAATTTTTTCAGGATCAATAAGATATGTACAAAGGATGCCCCCAGACAAAATAGGCATCATGGATAGAACTTCTTGAGGTGAAAAACATTGATAGGATTAGGGAGCTCTTCCCCCTCTAGGTCAAATAGTAAATAAGCACCTATACCAAAAGTAGTAGTAATGATGCATGGTCCAAGCCAATTAGGTTTGAATTTCCCCTTTTTCTCTCTATGTTGTTGGTTCTTAGGGTTTTCTCATAGGACAAGATCCCCCACTTGAATTCTCTAGGGTGAACCTTCTTGTTGAATTCTTTGGACATACGCTTTTGGTAGACTCTCATGTGATCAAAAGATGCTTTACACTTTTCATTTAGAAGTTCTAGTTCTTGAAGTCTCATGGCATGGTAGTCTTCATCTATCACTAAACCTTTAAGGGAAACTCTAAGAGAAGGAATCTCCACCTCTAAAGATAACACTGCTTCAGGACCATAAGTGAGGGCAAATGGAGTAGCCCCTATTGGAGTATGAATACTCATTCTGTAGGCCCACAAGGCTAGATTTATCTATAGATGCTAATATCTACCATTCTTGTGAACTATTCTATGGAGAATCTTAAGAATGGTCTTATTTGAAGCCTGTACTTGTCCATTTCCTTGCGGGAAGTAAATGGAGGACCAGTGATGTTTTATCTTGAATTTCTTGTAGAGATGTGTAACGTCCTTATTTTTAAACTGACCCCCAATGTCAATGATTATTTTAGAAGGAACTCCATACAGATAAATGATATGGTTCAAAATAAACAAAGAAACTGTCTTGCTTGAGGCAACAAAAAGTGGGATAGCTTCTACCCATTTGGTAAAGTTATCAGTAGCAGTGATAATAAATTTGTGTCCACCTAATGAGTTGGGATGAATCTTCCCAACAAGGTCAAAGGCCCAGGTCTGAAATGGCCAATGAGAAATAGAAGGAATAAGCTCCTTGCCTAGAGCATGTATCAGGTTACCATGTTTCTGACACTTTTCACAAGTTTTATCAAAAGCTACTGCATCTATTTGCATGGTAGGCCAATAGTAGCCCGCCCTAAGAAACCTTCAGGCCATGGAAAGACCATTATAATGTCCTCCACAAATGCCCTTGTGAATGTCAACTAATGCTTGGTTGGACTCATCCTTCTCTAAACACCTAAGAAGTGTCCCATCTAAACCCCTCCTATATAGATCACCAGAGATAAGGGTGTGGCGAGAGGCATTTTGGGTTAGGTTTCTTCATTCAAAATGATTGAAGGTTTCAGGAATAGTACCATCATGGAGGTATGAATAAATGGCACCATAGTGGGATGACTCATGGCCAATAAGGGTACAAACAACTTGGCTTTCTTGGGAGTCATAGATAGGATAACGTAGCTCTTCCACCAGGAAGTCAAATCTAGTCTCATGATGTAGCCATAGCATCAGCTAAATTATTCTCTACTCTAGGGATTTGTTGAAATGTAACAAAGGTAATGTATCGTCACAATGAATCAACCATTTTCTTGTAGGGCACCATTTTTTCATCTTTGGTTTGGTATTATTCATTAACTTGGTTGAATATCAATTGTGAATCCCCATAGATATGTAGCTTTGTGATTCTCCACTCTATAGCCATTTTGAGTCCATTTGTTAAGTTGTCATATTCAGAAATGTTATTTGTGCATGGGAACAATAGTTTGTAGGACTTAGGAATTATGTACCCATGAGGAGAAACAAACAACACTCCTGCTCCTAAACCATTTTACATGAAAGAGCCATCAAAGAAAATCTTTCATGTTCTTGCATCCATGTACATTATGTGCTCATCTGGAAATTCAACTTGAATTGGTGCTTTGTCTCAAATTGGAAAATCAACAAATTGGTCTCTAATGGCTTATCCTTTTATAGCCTTACGCTCAACATACTCTATGTCAAATTTTGATAAGATCATCATCCACTTAGCAAGTCTACCTATGAGAGCAGCCTTACCAAGCAAGTATTTGAGAGGATCAATTTTTGAAATGAGGTGTATTGTATGCACAAGCATGTAATGTCTCAACTTTTGGGAAGCAAACACCACCGCTAGACAAGATTTTTCAATACTAGTATAGTTGACCTCATATGACACAAGAGTATGACTGATGTAATAGATAGCTCTTTCTTTTTGAGTATCATCAAGTTGAGCTAATAATGCCCCTAAGGAAGATTCTATTGCTGAAACATACAATATGAGTGGTTTTCCTAGGATAGGAGGCATTAAAATTGGAGGATTAGCCAAGTATTGCTTGATTTAGTCCATGCTTTGCTGACAATCTTCATTCTAGACACATTTAACCCCTTTGTGTAAAGTCTTGTTAAAGGGTTGAGCTCTATCAGCCAGTTGTGAAATAAACCTCCTTATAGATTGAAGGCATTTTTGAAGACTCCTCATTTGACTGATGTTTTTGGGAGGTGACATATCCATTATTGCTTCAACTTTTTCTGGGTCCACCTCTATTCCTTTAATTGAAATGATAAATCCTAGGAGTTTTCTAGAGGTGACTCTAAATGCACACTTTTGGGGATTTAATATCAATTGAAACTATTCCGTATGATCTAGAATTACTTCCAAATTGCCTAGGTGTGTATCCCTTTTTTTAGATTTTGCTAAGGTGTCATCCACATAATCTTCCATATTCTTATGCATCATGTCATGGAAGATGGTAGTCATAGCTCTTTGATAAGTAGCTCCTACATTTTTTAATCAAAATAGAATGACATGCTTGCAATAGGTTCCCCATGCACAAGTGAAAGCAGTCTTTTCCTAGTGTTCAGGAGCTATTTTGATTTGATTATACCTAGAAAAATTATCAATTAAAGAATAGATCTCATAGCCCGCAGTCATGTCCACTATCATGTCTATGTTTGGGAGTGGAAAATCATCCTTTGGGCATGCTTTATTAAGGTCTCTAAAATTTGTGCAGACATGAATGGATTTGTCATGTTTTGAAACTAGTACAATATTGGATATCCATTCGGCATAATCAATGGGTCTTATAAATCCTACACTGAGGAGTTTTCCTAATTCAGCTTTGACAAGAAGAGCTATGTGAGGATGCATTTTCCTCAATTTATGTTTTACTGGTGTGATACCTAGAGCTATGGACAAGTGATACATAATGAGGCTAGTGTCCAATCCTGGCATGTCTGAATAAGTCCAAGAAAAATTAATCTTCTTGGTCTGTAGGAACTTGGTATATGCTTCTTTTTCCTATGTTGATAGAGATTGAGCTAAATGCATAATTTGTGGAGCCTCTTGTGTATTCAAATTAACTGGCTATGTAGGCTCAACAAGCACTAAAGATCTATCCTAAAAGTAGCTTGGGAGATGATCAAGTACCTCATCCTTAGGTGTCTCAGAGAGGTTTTCACCCTCAGATACGTCCTTTATTTTTAATTTTTTAGGTTTTGACACCGCCACACAGTGGTTTTCACCATCAGAACTCTTATTCTTTTTTTCTTTTATTTTTATTTTGTGACTAAGGTACTTGATATCTAGTTCTATCATGCTTATAGTTGGTTTGCTAATGGAAGAGACTATAGGTTCAAGAGCATTTAGGTAATAGGCTATCTCATAGTCATTTTGAAAAGTTAGGAGCTAAGGCTCTTGATAGCACTGAGACCAATCAATTAAGTGAGGATTGGCAAGAGGTAGGTCAATGACTAGTTTGATATTGTGTATGTTAAAGGTATCATCTCTGGTGATTGCAAAGTTAGGATCCATCAACTATCCCTCTAAGGTACCTAAATCAAGACTTATCCTACCAAGCGAAGCAACATCCACTAAAGTGACTCGTGGATTCCAATCCTCTAATCCTACACTAGACTTGTTAGCTACCTTGGGTTGGGAACTATGTGTATGGACAACATCAATGTCAATGTCAACTATAGAACAATTAGAAAGAGTCTCCCACTCATACTCATGTGATTTTGTATCTAAATCACAATTGGGATGTTTACACCAAGCATGTTTTTTAGGCCTTGAGGTAAAGGCTTTGATGTCACCAAGGGTAACACCTTCTTGAATGCCATTTGTGTACTGATGTTCTTGAATAGGATCCTCAGCATGATCTTCAATAGTAGATTGTTCTTGTTCTAGTTCTGAAATTGTTGGATTGATAACTGGAGCATCTACATCTTCCTAAAGGAGATTGGTGGAAGGGATCCAATCTTTACACCTATCTTGTTGATTTTGAAAATTGGGTATGTAGCTAGATTCATCATCACTATCCATCATAGCAAGGATAGGAGTAGTTTTCTTATTCTAACTTTCAAAACCTAGGTCAACCATTGTCTTAGATCTGCAGCGAAAGAGAGCATGATTGAGTGGTTCAGCCTTAGCATCTAATTTGTGACTAAGAGGACCATGACCTGGGTAGTCCATATTTTTTACCAAAGTGTATCATCTCCCATAAGCTTTAGGAGATGGGGAGAAATTTTCATTATTCTTTTATTTTTCCTCCTTGTAAATCCAATCTCTAACAACTACCTCTTCTTTTTCATCTTGTATAGGCACTGAGGACTCTACAAATGTACCAAATAGAATCATTGCTAAAGATGAGGGACTCATCTCTTGTGAAGGTTTACCATAGGACCTAGGTGAGACTGGCATTCTTGTAAAGGAGTCAATTTTATAACCCCCCATACCAAGGTCTATGGCTTTAAACTTATTCTCAGCTTCCCTATTAAGAGGGACATGAGTCCCTATCGAAATTACATTAACAGATAATGTGATATCACCAGGTATACAAACATCTACTCCATTATAGGGGAATTTGACACATTGGTGGTAGGTGGATGACACTGCTTGCATGTCATGGATCCACGGTCTACCAAGCAAGATATTATAGGCTAAAGGACTAGCATCAACAATTTGGAACAAAATTCCCTTTTCAATAGGGCCAATCCTGATAGGAAGGATGACCAAGCCTTTGGAGCTTCTCTCTACCTCATCATAGGCTTTGATGGTTATTTTCTTATGAGTATCAATAACTTGCTTGTAGTAACCCAGTATATTCAAAAAAATGAAGGAACAAATATTGAGCACAACACCCCCATTAATCAACACATGCCTGACACGAGTCTTGTGGATCATGACTTCGATATGAAGGAAAAGATTATGTGGATAGCTCAAGGCTTTGTCATCTTCTTCTGAGAATGTGATGTAGTGAGGGCTAGCAAGGTGGTTAACCATATTTTGGAATTGGTCAACATCTATGTTGTTAGGAACATTGGTTGTACGCAAATCATTCTCAAGGACATGCTTATGTCTTGGAGACAATTCCAGGAGTTCAAAAATTGAGATCCAAGCTGGTGTTCTTTGTAACTAGTCAACAATATTGTAGCTCATTTTAGGATTGACTACTGACTTGGTGGTGACATTCTTAGATGTCACTTGCTTGGGTTTGTTAGACTGGTTTGAATTAGGACCTTGAATAACCACAGGACCTTGACTTTGGCTTCTGGTGACAATGTTAAGAGCTTGGCATGACCTTTGAGAGTGAGGACCCCTAAGCACCACCATGGGTTCTTCATCAAATATAGGAGGAGAGCCCACAACATGACTATAAGAATCTTTGTTTCACATCATGTTGACATTTTCCTCAACAATCTCAAGCATATTAACCACATTTTCTGCACCTGTGTAGGTATAGTTGATTTTAGCTTTGCCATTCTTGGGTTTAGAGGTTTCCCCCTTTTCATATTTGGGCAAAGGCTCCTTGAATGCCTTGTGGTCCACATTTGTATTCAACCCATCAATCTAAAGTTTACCACTTTCAATAAGATCCTGGATAAGGTGTTTAAGTTTCCAGCAATGTTCGATGTCATGTCTAATGCCATTGTGGTATTTACAAAAAGCTTTTTCATTCCACCAATGTGGCTTAACATTAGGTATGTGAAATTTTTCTAGATCTTGTGGTTGCGCAAGATTATTAGCAATAAGGGTCTTGAAAACATCCTCATAGGAGTCACCTAGTTTAGAAAACTATCTCAACTTTTTCTTGGGATTTTCTTCATACTTAGGTTTATTCTCTTGTTGGTTGGAGGATGTATTGAGCTTCATAGCCTAGATTGCACTAGAAAAATGTAGGACTCCTTGATCCTTGGATTGGGAAGAATCTACAACTCCATCGTTGACTACTTGTTTATTCTTATTCTAGTGCGAGTGCTTGCCTTTGTCCTTATTAGCATTGTTAGGATTTTGACCATTGTTGGTATTGCTATGTTTGGTCAAAATGCCTTGTTCTTTTAAGACATCCTCAATTGATATGTTGTCTTTACCATAGAATCAAAGTAATCAAAGACCATTTTTTGAACCTCATAATGCATTTTCAGGCACCAAATTACTAACAATGATGTCAATCCTTTCATGCTTAGGAATAGTCCTAGAATAGTGGGAGCACAATCATCTCCACCTTTGCAAGAAGGTAAAAAAGGATTCCCCTTGGTTATGTTTCAAATTGCATAAGTCAAACATAGTGACTGATCTTGACAAGTTGTATGGAAAATGTTGAATGAATCTATGGACAAGTTCTTTGAAAATTTTGATAGGAGGGGTTATGTTGGTAAACCACTCCATGGCTTGGCCTTTGAGGCTCCTTGGAAATAACCTCATAAGGTAAGAGTCATCTTGGTGGAACTCAAAACTCATGATATAAAATTGATGCACATGATCATGTGGGTTGCCATTGCCATCATACTTGTCATATTGGGGAATTTTAACTTTCCTAGGAAAATCCGTCATAGTCACACTTTTGTCAAAAGGATTGGGACAAATAGAATCAAGTGAAAATGAAATTTTAGGTGCCAACACATTGTCCATCATTTTTTTGAGTTTCTTGATTTCCTCTTCTTGAGAGGGTCCTTGTTTCTTGATCCTCCTATCCACATCAAAGTTGTAAGGGACTCTAGCACCCTTGTTAATTAGACTCTATAGGAACCTATCTTTATTTTGATCAAGGTATTTCTCCACATATTGTTGGAATAGTGGTTCTTGTTGCATTCTCATAAAGTCTTGATCATCAAAACTTGCACTACTTCCTCCATGTTGAGAGCCATGATGAGCTTGTTGGGAGGGTTGTCTTGAGTTCCAAGGAGGTGTTCATCTCCTATGTTGTGAAATCATCCTTCCTCTAGGACTAGGAGATCTTGAAGGGGTCCTTGACCACCTTCTACTTCTTGGTGCTCTTGAGAGAGTAGAGGGTGGAGAGTTGTTTCCACTATTGGTACCTCTTTTGTTAAATCGGTCATTGATTTGTTGGGCTAAAAGTGTATCTTTCTCTTCTTGGAATGCTTTTCTTCTCAATTCCAACAAGGCTTGTTGCTCTTCTTCTAGGTGTCTAAACCTTTCTTCTTTAGTGTCTTGTTCATCCAAAAAAGCTTTCTTTTCATGCTCAATTCTTTTAATCCTCTCATTAGCATATCTTGAGGTTGTTTTGAGTGGAGAGTTGGACCTTGAGTGTCTAAACAAGTCATTAGTGAATGCAACATTCACATGAGCATCATGAGATTCATTGTTTTGGTCTTCATGTTGTGACTATGCATCTTGGCGAGCTTGCCCATAATGTCTTTCAGCTCTTTAATGGGCATCTAAATATCTTGAGTTAATATTGAGTGATTCAAGTAGATTATCATCACCAAACAACATGTTATCCCTATGTCTTTGGAAAATGTCATCAAGAGTTTGATCCATTGCTTCTCTTTATTTCCTAGTCAAAGTGTAGCTCATGTCCATATTTGATTGAGAGGATGGTAAAGAGGTACTCATCTCACTAGGACTACTCTTTGGTTCAAACCAAGCCTCAGACTCTCTCCTAGGTGATTGATCAAAGACAGGTTTCTTCCCCTTTCACTTTTGACAAGTTTGGACTAAGGGTAATTGTTCAAAGACAACTTGAGGTTGTTTTCCTTGACTAACTTGGTACCTTGTCATAACCGACATGAAAGAAAAAGACCCTTGGTGATAAGATGACCTTATGAAATGTCAATACCAAACAAGGATACTGAAAGTGTTTAATTTTCCAAAAAGAGATGATAAGATAGAAAGCTGCAAAAGGTGTAAACCAATCTTGCCATAGAGGTGTATAATAAAAGGATGAGTATCCTAACACATATGGGCCAAGAAAATAGATTTAACCAAATATATAATTGAAATTGAATTTTGATGGAAGTGAATTGGACAAAAGAGTACTAAAACTCTCCAAGCATGTTACCAAAGAATCTAAGGTGTACCTTTTCAACAAGGATAATTCCTAACTTATCGATGCCAAGCAAGACTACTTTGTAAAATCAGAGAACACTAATTCAAGGGGTCTAAAATCAGGAACCCAAGGTACAAATAGGTTTCTAGCAGTAGAGTAGGTCACCTACTAAAATCTGGTCGACTAAGGAAAGACTAAAAAATTGTATAAAGTAGATAGGCAGCAAAAAGACACTGTGAAATAGTTTCCAGGCAAAAAGTGCGATAATTTCTAAGCAGGTGATATTTTGTAGTAAGCAGGGTGATAGTTTCCAGCCAGCCTGTGCGATAATTTCTAGGCAAGTAGTGTGATAGTCTTCCACTGATGAACTATCACATGATAATTCTTAGTACAGTGCATGATATAGTTTCAAGATCATACGACTCTTGACCAGTGAATGCTAAAAATCTTAGTTTTAAGGGTAGTTTGGTCAAAATTTTAGTTTGAAGGTTGGATTTTTAGTTTCAAGCATAGTGACAGTAGTAAATAGATAGGTTTGAAAATAGTAAGTGATCAAAGATGTCATAAAACACTTGCACAAGGGCAAAATCAACCTTGCCAAGATAAGCAATTGTGATATCAAAGCAATAAAATCCTATGAGTGCTACCGTGATGTTTGATGTTTGAGAACATTTTCATGGGTAGATCACAAAGAGAACACTTAAATCACTTACTAGCCTAAAAAGACAATGGCTCAATACTTAACAACTTGGCCCACACTTGATGTCCCATTGCCTCACACAAAGTGGTTACCGAAAATAGATATTGGCTTTGTCATGGAAGTGCCAATGACACAACCAAAGGAACATAGATGGTGAGTAATCTTGGGCTAATCTAAGTTATTCCACTTGGATCAATCCTTGCACCAAGAAGCTAAGTGGAAAAATAGGGTGGCTTCTATCTATGGTTCTTAATAATGGCTTTCGTTCATAATACCCCTCTTGCTCACCAAAGGGACTCCTTACCTTGCAGAAAGTAATGAACCTCGCGGCCACAAGAGTACCTTAAGCATTCTTGCTTAACATTTTCCTCATGGTCACAATCCCACAAGTACTCACATCAAGTGAAGACAAGTACTACATCTACCAAGGTTTTATGTTCTTGATAGCCTTGAGTTTATAGTGGGTTGGAATAGCCAGCAAAAAGCTTGTCCCCACTTGGGTTGTTCCTCTTGATTGCTCAAGAGTAGGCCAACTAAAGGATTCTAAAACTAAACAAAGAGTGGATCAATCTTTGAGTGTCAGGATTTCTATTTCACCTCAAGGGTGAAGAGCACAATCTCCTAGCTCAAAAATATCTCCCAAACACACTAAGAAAAGGTTCAATTACCCTCTTGCTTTCAAAATCCAAAGATGGGTCAAGATTTTCTGGTTCACCACAAGGGTGAAGATCATACTTCTCCTACCACCCAAAGATTCCTACAACAAGATATTAAGTGCCTAAGAAATGAAGCAACTAGTATATGTCACACTCAAAAGAAAGTAATTAAACAAACACTTGATTGGTTTTTATGCTTTGGGCAGCCCTACAAAAAGCATTAGTAGCCCTTGTGCATTTGAAGCTTTGACATGTGTTCTTTTAAGAAAATAATCAAGCAATAGGAGCACCTACAAGCACCACTTGTTAGCCCTACAAGGGTTAGCACATCAAAAACCAAATGAAATTTGCAAATAGACCCTTGTTCTATAACAACAAATCAGAAATCCAAATCAAAACCAAGTAGATCTTGCAAAGAACTAACAAAAATTGCTCACTGTTAGGCCTGGGTGATATTTCTATTAGAGAAATAGTCGTGCGATATTTCATCCTATACTAGTGTGATAATATATCTCTGCGTGATAATTCCTACTACCTGTATGCGGCAAAAAATAGAACAAGAGTGCGATATAATCAACCAACTCACGTGATATTATAACTGGTAAAATATCACACTGGTATGTAAGAAACTATCATATGACACTGGAAAATTTTCACACGATAATTCTATCAAAATAATGAGAGAGAAAAATTTTTACGAAACAACAAGCAAATATTGATGAAAAAATGACAAAAATGTAAAAAATGAAGGACCAAAAAAGAATGTTCTGTCCCATGGTGGGTGCCAAAAATGTACACAAAAAATAGTGCACTTCTCTAAGTCATTACTTCCAAGAGAATCCATGGATTGGAAACCTTGAGAAGGAAACCAGAGCTCCCTAGGCATGGAGTCACAAAGATGTTGATGGTGCTCTCAACTAGAGCTATTGAAGCATGCAACCTTGCTAGTAAACCACACAATGGGAGATTCAATGAGGCAAGGGAAAGAATGCCAATATCCTCAAGAATCAACAATGAAAATGCAAGCTATGCTAAGAATGAAGATGCAAGCTAAACTATGAAAGGAAAGTATTACAAACCCTTGGTAATTAAGCTATGTGAGCTAATCTAAAGCATAAAGGAAACTAAGTTAGATGCCATGAAAGCTATGATGTAAGAAAGAAATTAGAATGCAAGAATGATCTTCAAAAGCTCCAAAGTCTCCAAGAAATCCTGTAGCATAAGGTTAGTATTCAAAAGATGGATGCTAAAATGAGAAGAGAGCTCTCCTTTTAAAGGAATTGAAAAGGAATGGACCATGGAGATTAAGAGACAAAATATTTAATCAAGGGTGGAGCTCAAAAGAGGAGCAATCTATGTGCACAAATATCCTCCAATGAGAAAATAAGAGTTGACTTTTGTGTCCATATGAGACAAAAAGTGTTTTTCTTCTTTTTATAAAATAAGAATAATGCTTTATTTGTGCAACTTAGGATAAGAGGAAAAGTGGGGGCTTTTTATTTAATAAAAGGGGAGGGAATTCCTTTTAAATAAATAAAGACTTTGGATAAAATGGTTAGCCCAAGGCAAATAATCAAAAATGATAAAATAGGATTTGATCAAGAAAATTGATATAATTTGAAAAATGTTGATAAATTGCTGAATGGGGGCCCAAAGTCTAGGCGACCATTTTAGGGTGCATATAGTAGTTAGGAGAATGAATGTGTCTCAAGAGACATACTACCTCCACGTATATTACGAATAGACTAGCCCCTGAATGGGGGAGGATGACTAGGCACTGTGTGTGTGAATTTTGTACCTAGCTGTAGACACAACACTTCAGTAAAACATTAGAGGTTAGCAAAAATTGAAATCTGCAAGTAATTGAAACTATGCTAGCTATGTGATTTACTACCTTCTAGTAGGTGCAAGTATGATGTTCTTATATTGAAATCAAGATCAGTGACAATGCAACACCTAAACGAAAGATTTAAAATGATGAAAGCAATGAAATATGAATGCAAATTAATCTTCTTTTTTTTGGATTTTTTACGCAATAGGATGAAAAACTATATGAAATTAATCTAGAATGAAATTGAAATGATATGCAAATTAATATAAGAATTATATGAATTGATATGAAAAGCTATGAAAAAACTATGAATGGATCTCACAATATTGCCTATTGCAAAAGCTTGATTCTTCATATGTAATTTCACCAAAGTAATTGTGCAAATTTGAGAGATTTATGATTGAAAGCTTGAGGGATATATTGTGCAAATTTGAGAGATATGAGATTGAAATCTTGAGAGATATATTGTGCAAATTTGAGAGATATGAGATTGAAAGCTTGAGGGATATATTGTGCAAATTTGAGAGAAATGAGATTGAAAGCTTGAGCCTTGTTTTTATAGAAATCCAGGGCTTGAGGATGCATGAGAAAAGCCATAAATCACTCTTGATAAACTCAGTTTGATTTTTGAGTTAACAAGAAATTAAGAATATTTAATTCATAAAATCATGCAAAAGCAGTTTTTATCTCAAAATAGAGCTTTAGTTCTCTTTTTTAACTCATCATCAGATGTTGAGTTTTAGAAAGTTTACAAATTGAAATTAGCAATTATTTTAAAGTTGACTGCTTTTGTTATTGTGCGTGATTTAATATGAATTAATTTAATAAATAAATAGATTTATTTTCCACTTAACTAATTTCTTTTCTATTGCATATAAAGTTTCAAAACAACAGAGTTAAAAGTGATTATAGTGGGCTGAATAGTGTTACAGCCAAATCAAAAAACTTTCTCAAAAAATTATAGTTGACATATCGGTAGATACAATATAAACTAGCTATATTAATACTATGGTGCTATGGATATCATTCTTCAGGGGAAACATGATCTACATCTAATTCATTGGAGTCTGGCGAAACAACAGTGTAGCCTATGATCTCATGAGCACCAAATATTGGATCAGTCCTAGTCCCTACAGAGTTGGCTACCATGGCTGTCATACTTGCTCTCTCTTCTTCCATGTTCAGATGGAATTTTTTGAGGTAGCTATTGAAGACTGTATCCTCTTTCCTATAGGTGTAACCATGTGCTATGTCCCTTTTCTCAATGGTGCCCCTACCATCTTTAAGGATTTGGAGGAACTTACTTTCCTTCAGTTTTATCACTGCCATGACCTGTAAGGAGATATCAGTGTATGTGAGTCTCCTAAGAAACTCAGTAAGATTCTAGTCCTTCCCTAAAAATGCATCATCATTCCTAGCCTTCCAAATAGCCCATAATATAATTGAAGAAAGAATAGTCTAGAAAGTATTGCAAAACTTGTTGTTGTTGATGTTTCTAGAAATAATGTTCAACACATGAAAATGCTTATTGAAGCTGATACCAAACATTTTCCAAATTTTAAAAGCAAAGAGGCAATCAAAGAATACATGAGGGACAGATTCTAGCTACCTACAGACTGAACATGGGTTAGGTTCACCCCTTGGCTTCTTGAAACAGAGCTTATGAAGGAATAGACGCCACAAGAAACAGTTGATCTTAGGTTCCACAGGCCTTGACCAAAGGGCAGCAAAGTATTTTTTCCAATCTTGGGAGGGGATATTCAGGTTCCACTTTTTATTAGTGTGGCTAATGATGTCTGGGCTGATGGTGATCTATTGGTAAACAATTTTTCTCTTGATCAAATGGAGGGGGGAGGCATTGGACCAAGTGAGTTGATAGGAGCAATTTTCAAGGGAATAGCATGAGGAAATATTTCCTAAAGATTGAAGGGCCAAAGTGAGCACAACATAGGTTCTTTTCTATGTATCTGGGAGATTAAATTCTGAGGCTAGGTGGTCCCATGCAATCATACTCCCTTCGCAGAGAATATTACCAAAGTTTTTGATACCTTTATCCATCCACTTCCTTGTAGAGCAGCCTTGGAGCAAGGCCAAAGGCTTACCATTAAGTGAGAGGTTCCACCATATAGACTTCTCTCCACAAATCTACTCACCATTCTCCATAGGACTTGAGGTGCTGATAAATTGTTTAGCCACCCCCCAACTTTCCCATATGGCTTTGAAAACACTCAAACCGTAGACCTTTATTTTACACTTCAAACCCAATACATCTAAATATCATAGGACACACTAGTGTTTGTGTTTGTCAAGGTGTGCCCTTAGCAAGTTGTTCCTAATAAGCACCTTCCATAGTTCATCACCCACTACTACTTTAGCAATCCATTTCAGTGCTATTGTATATCCTTGTGTTTTTAGATCTTTGAGCCCCAGTCCACACCATTTTTTGTTCATTATGCACCATTCCCAGGAAACAACATCTATTTTCCTATTTCCTTTTCCATCAGACCAAAGAAAGTCTTTGATGAGATTTTCAATTTGGTTGAACTGGTAGTGGTTGAAGAGCCATGCAGAGGAGAAGTGCATTGGGTAGGAGGACATAATTTTTTGGCACACTTATACTTTCCTGGGGAAGGAAAGGAGGTGGCTATTCCACTTGTTAAGCTTAGAGAGGATTCTATCTTTAATCCATGCCCACATGTCATTGATATTAGGGTCGATCACAAAAGGTATACCTAAGTATCTGACAACATTCTTAGGTCCTCCCCATTCAAAACCAAATTTATTCCACCAGCTTGAAGGATGTTCAGACCAACCTAGCATTATGGATTTGGTGACTAAGATCTTACTACCTGAGGCCTGGTAGAATATCCCTAGTTTATCCATGAGTAGGGTCATGTTATCTTCATTAATACTAATTAGAATTGCTGTGTCATTTTCAAACTATACATTTGAGACTTCTTATCCATTGGGGAGAGAGATGCCTTTAATCCTGGGAGAGAGGGAGTCATCTCTGAGAAGGTAGTGAAGAGAGTCTGGTGCTATGACAAAAAGTGAAGGGGCTAATGGGAAGCCCTATCTTATAGATCTAATAAATTCAAAGAATTCTAATCTTATGCCATTAACGTCTACTACTGCCATTGCCCCAACTAGTAGGGTAGAGACCATCTTGCAAAAGAAACTTGGGAAGCCTAGACTTTCCATCATACAAAGGATACATTTCCACTCTATTCTATCATAGGCTTTCTCATAATCAATTTGAAGCATAGAGTAGTTTTGTCGAGATGCGTTGGCCCATTATAGAGCTTCCCAGTAGGTCAAAAAGTTCTCTAGAATGTATCTACCCTTTACAAATCCTGTTTGAGTGCTATTAACCACTTTAGGGAGGATGTTCACTAGCCTGATAGCAAGAGTTTTGGCTATAATCTTATATCCTAAAATTAGTAGGGTGATGGGCCTCCAATTATTAATCAACAGTCTCTCCCCTTCTTTGGGAATAAGTTTAATAAGACCTGCATTAAAGGAGGGGCCAAGGGTACCCACTTCAACTGCCTCTTGAAAAGTATTACAGATATTCTGACAAATCTAGTCTATGTTGCACTTATAGAACTCAATCATGATTCCATCCAGAGCTGATGCTTTTCCATTGGCCATACTCAGAATAGCACCTTTGATTTTTTTGAGAGAGATCTATTTCCCCAACACCTCAGCATCTTCCTCACTAATTCTCCTTGGGACAATACTCTTGATCTTCTACCTGGCCACCTCCATGCCACTAGAATCTTCTGAAGTAAATAGCTCTCTATAGAATTTAGCAAATGTGTTTACTATCCCCATTTGCTTAGAGATAATTCTATCTTCATCCCTGATAGCCATAATCTTATCTCTAAATTCTTTCTTTTTGAGAGTTTGAAAGAAGAATTTTGAACCCATATCACCCACATTAATCCAGTTGGCTCTGGCCCTAATCTTGGCTCCTTTAGTTTTGATAGTCTGAAGTTGCCATAGTGAGTCTCTACAATGCATGACTATCTCTAGGTGATGAGGATTGTAGGGGTCATCTTGGATTTGGGCCTTGGCCACCTACAATTCCTCCACTAACTTAACTTCTCTCCACCTACCATCTTTGGCTCTTTTCCTCCCTACCACCTTAAGCATCTCCTGCCATGATTTGGTGGTTTGGTTCCACTTATTAGCCTCCAAGTCATTTTGTGAAATATTATCATTGAACCAAGCTATAATCTTGACTACTACTAACACATCTGGGTCTTTCAGAAGGGAACAATTAAGGGAAAATTTTGTTTTCTTATCCAAAGAAAGGGCATATCCATTTATCAACTGAAATGTGGAAACAATGGGGTGGTGGTTTGAAAGGGACAAAGGGTGAACTTTGACACAATTGTCATCTAGCTAGGGGGGGAAACTAAGAAGGTTTTTTCGCTATAAAATTTGTCTAGTCTAGAGTAAATCCTCTTGTCTCCTCTTTGGAAATTGGACCAAGTGAACCAAATGCCTTTAGAGCTAGCCTTTTTTCTTGCTAGGGGATCAAATAGGTTCAGTTTGGAAACCATCCTATTCCAGAAATTCATTTCATTACCTTTCCAATCAAATCTCATGCCTCCTACTTTATCTTGATCCCTCTCAATCATGTTGAAGTCTCCTGTAATGATCCAAGGAATTTTATCAAGTTCAGAGATCCAATTCCACAAGTTGATCCTAGAGCTATGCTCATTGGGGGCATAGACTGGGCATATACCAAAGGATTGGCCTTCATCTTCCACAACTTACCATGCTTCTCTATTACAGGGAGAGGATCCCCACCTCTTCACCTTTTTCCTCCACCTAGATCCTACTAGGATTGAAGTTCCCCCTCTCCCCTTTTGATGCTTGGTGGAGAAAGCATCTGCATCTTTCCAAATGCACTTATGGGAAATGTCTAATGAGAAACCTACTGCTTTAACTTCCTGCAACATAAGGAAGTCAATGGCCCTATTCTGGCATAAAAAACTCTTAACAATGTATTTCCTATCTGAGGATTCAAGTTCTCTAACATTCTAGGAGGCACAATTGACTATCATGGGAACATCAAGCATTGGGCTCCAAGGGAGCCTTGAAATTCTGAAAGCACTGGGGGATACCTTTCTTTTGAAACTTGGACAGATTAACATTGCCACTAACATTTGGAGGCCTCCCCCTCTTCCTTTTGGTGCTACATCTTCCATCCAAATTCTTATTCCTAGCTTCCTTATCCAGATCAGAGGCAGAGAAGATAAACATCTTTGAAGCTTCATTCCTCAACTGATTTGATACAATCTCTCCCTCTTCAAGGCCTAAACCTTCTTTCTATTCAACCTACAAACCTGTCTCAGATGGTGGCATATTCCCCCTATTCCTCCAAGAGGGAGACTTCCCATAATCTAGGGGGGGAGGTGGGGGGGGGGAGGGATCACCAAAATTGAGGAATCTTTCAAGATAGCTGAGGGAGAAAGAGTAGTCTCTAGAAGAGTTTCTTCAATGGGGGAAACAGGGGGAAGCAAAAGACTACTAGG
Organism: Chamaecyparis obtusa; assembly: GCA_027943335.1. NCBI lineage: Eukaryota > Viridiplantae > Streptophyta > Pinopsida > Cupressales > Cupressaceae > Chamaecyparis > Chamaecyparis obtusa. Next base: position 89,029 of record BSBK01011166.1, read on the forward strand.
GCTACTGTTCCTCTCCACTGGGGTCAACAGGGTAGGAGGTGGAGCAGAAACAAGCTCTTTACCTAGAAGAGGGATAGAATATATCTTCCACTTATTCTTAGGGTTATATTTCATCATAGAGTCCTTCAATTGAATCCTCTCTAGTGATATATGTTGTGCATTTTTAGTTCTGGGTTTAGTAGCCTCCGGTCTACTAGTATGTTTCAACCCAAAATCTAGGTCTTTTGTCGATGGTAAATCCTTAAGAACTTCAGAATCTATAGAGGTGGCTAGGGGGGTGTAGGGGGGGCTTGAATTTCCCTTTGAGTTTGTCAAGGGTTGCGACAATGGCTATCTAATCTTGTTGCCAATTGTGAGGAAGACTAATTTGAAGGTTATTGGATTCACCTTCATTATTGTGAGTGGGGGTGGATGCAATAGTAGGTTGGGGAGGAGACATAGAATTGGGCTTAGAGGAATCAATCTTCTACTCTGAAGCTTGAGCTCTCTTACTCAAAATGGGGCAATCTTGCTTCTTATGCCCTTCTTTCCTACACAAATAGAAGCTATTAACCCCTCTTAGAAAAGTAATGGGGAAAATGCATGGAGAACCAAAAAGTTTGAACTGCAGGGTTTTGACGAGGTCAACACCCAGTTTGAGGGAAATAAGAACCCTAATATTTGTGTGGGGGATAAGACCATTGGAGTGATCAACTCTCAATACTTTTCCAACTAGTTCAAGGGTCTGTGGAATGAGGTTGATTAAATACAGTGGGATATTCCTGACAACAATCCACCTAGGGCTTGACAGGGTGAGGACTTCACTATGCGAGGCTTCCTGTGACCATAGGACGGCTCTAAATTCAAAGGGATGAACTTTCTAGTATCTCTTATCCACTATATCCTTTTGGGCCTTGGAATCACAAAAAAACAAAATGAATAAATGTTTCTGAACCATTCTATAATAAGAGAACTGAAACCCTAGTCTATGGCTCCAAACATGTTGAAACCAGTCATTAAGAAAAGCCCTAGAAGGAATTCTCAAAACATCAATAGTAGAAAAAAAAATTGCACTATCTCTTAGTCTACCTTTTTCCAATTCTATTGCAGAAAGCATTCAGGGATTAGGTTTGATAACCATCCTGGGGGGTACCGAAATCTTACCTCCAACTCCTACGATTAGTTCTATGGCTTTCCCAACTGTTGAGATGAAAAGTGCCCCCTCTGAAAGTGCCCTCTCATCTTGGATGGCTTCTTTGAAGGACTTTGGCATCCCTAGGATTTTCTATTTTCCATCTACAATAGTGAAATTCTCTGCTACTTTTGGAACCGCCGAGTCGACCACTGCCTTAGGAACTTGACTGCAAGAATCAATGGCTTTGCTAGGGGAACTGACGTCGATAGGAGCCTTAATAGCCTCCTCTTTACAACCTCCATTAAGTAAGGGGAATTTATTTTCATTAACTTCCCCAAGCTAGATAGACACCATTAAGGCAGTCCCTTCCACATGCGCAAGAGGCTCTGAGAGTAAGGTAAACTCTAAACCCTACTTGCAGAGCGAAAAATTTGCTATCGTACTAAATCAATAATCCACTTAACTGATTTTTTGAATTAAATCAATTGATTTATGGGTTAACCAATTATTAAATCAAACTTTATTCTAATTAAATTATTAAATTTGACAACTTTGATTTTAAATCAATTAAATAAATATCCAATTGATTTTTTGTAGGAATTTTGATTTATTGTCAAAATAAAAACAATATTAATTAGGAATAAATGCAATTAAATATAATTAAATAATTAAGTGGCAGAATTAAATTGATTAATTAAATATTCATCATATTCAATTAATCAACTTTAGGATAAATAATAACATTTATTGCCAAATAATATTTAATTAAAGATAATTAGATAAATAGGAATATTGCTAGGAATATTCCCTGATGCAGAATTTAGGATAAAATCAATTAGAATTCAATAATGTGCAGATGTGCCTTAGGTTAGGTCTTTGATGTCATTTTCATTCAATTTTGAAGATGTAGGAGGTTAATGAAACTATAGCCCATTTTTTGGGTATTACATTTTGCCCCTCTTTGAATCACTGTGCAGAGCATAGTGGTTCAAAGAATAGTCTGTGTATGATATATGTATGAAACTAATTTGAAAGATGAAAGATTGACCGATTCTGAGACAAAAACTGATTGAAAGATTGGAAAAAAGAGATATCGACCCAAGCCTAGAATGACCAAGAATCGAGATGATGCTAGCTATATCAACAATGAACTGGTGATTACGAAGAAGTGTCAAAACACCTGATTCTAAAACTTATGATTGCAAAGAAGTGAGTGACCAATTCTAGACCTCAATGTCCTTGTATGAATCAAATTGGTATCACATCCTTAACCCATCAGTTACGAAGAACCAAGGAAATGATGCTAATGAACCGATAGTTACAAAAGTTGATACAGCTTGCAAGATAGATTTTAGATACTAGATTGCAATAGATTTGCCCCAAGCGATGAGGAATTTAGATGAATCAGCAAATAGATGTGGTTGTTGTCTTGATTACTAAGGAAATATTTGATTACAGATTTAGATTACAGACTTTGAATGATGTGCAATACCATGCCCCCTTCGGGATAAAAATTGAAATCTAACAAGAAAAGTCAGTGTTGTAGTTTAGAAGCATGTTAATTGATTTGAGAAGTGGTTGTACACATTTGAGAATGTGTTCTACATCATTTGGAGGTCTAGAAGACCAAGTTTGACTAGGTTAAACCATGAGTTGACCATAGTTGACCAAGTTGAAATTTTGATAGTTTGATGTAAGATAATCAGTTAAGTTGAATTCTAGATTTCTATGATGATTAAAGGTCGATTATGCAAGTAGTTAATAATATGAATGATCTCAAATTTTTATTTTGATCCTAAAAAAGGATTCTACTTGTTGTTTCATTTGGAGGAATCTTCATACAATGCTCAGTCCTTGTGTCATGTTTAGAATTTTTGGTTTTTGAAGAATCGTTTAAGTGTTCAAGCAATTTGTGAGATCATGCAAAGTGCAAAATGAAATGCAAAATGAAATGCAAACCTAGGATGTAGGACCTAGTCACTGATCATGTGTCGATTCATTCTCATCATTGAACTTTTTAGGTAACTAGATAAATCAATAGAATGCCCACTAGTTAGGAAACTATAGACATATGAATATTGATTTGTATGTGCAAGAATCAATACAACACCCACTAGTTAGATAACCATGGACATATGAATATTCATTTTATTTCGGAATGTCAGAGTAGATATAAGCACCAAGGCACAAATGCCAAGATGACCTGAATATCATGTCCATTTTAATATTGCAATTTGTATAAGCAATATAACATCAACATTGTGATGACCAGAATATGCCTTGCATGACAAACACATCAAATAGTCAAGAGATCATTCTAAGTCCAATGTGAATTACCTGTAGTGACCCTTTATTGTTCACATCCTTAGGTAAGATTGTGTTTCACAATAGGAGAAAGAACTCACTCAAAACAACAATAGTGAGATCAAACTTCCTTGAATTTTTTGATTATCAATGGTCAAGGTACTCATGGCCATCCAATTCGAGATAGAGGCTCTTACAGATGGACACCATTTCAATATAAAATTTCCAAAGTTGTTATATTTTCACATATAAGCAAAAAACAAAGAAAATATTATGCCCCCAATCATCACTCTCTAAATCCTATAAAGAAAATCATAGAAGAGCTCAAAGGACACAATATGCAAAAATTTCAATGCGAATTAGTAAGCATACAAGGAGATAAAAGCATGTAAAAAGCATAGATTATTTTCCATTTGTGTTTGATGTTTGATTGTGTTGTTGTAGATGCAAAATCCCTTCTGGAGAGGAGACTGAATGACTGAATCGGATGAAGCTTCAAAGGAATCTAACATGACATTACTCATCTTAGGTATACTAGAGACCATAGGATATGACGTTGATTGCCCCCAAGTGTTAGGAATTGATAGGATACAGACATGTGAGAGAATTGGTGTATAGACTGACTTTATTGAAACAAGGATATATACAGACTAAAGTAGATAGAAAGTTGGGAAAGACTAAGATTTCACTGATAGATGGAGTATTTTGAAACAAGTGGTGCCTATTTGCCAGGTTTTTACCATCTTGGTAGAGATTCTATTTTTTCTACCAAGGTGCTTGTTTCCAAGTTTTCACCAAGGCACTTTTTCTTTTTCTCATTTTTTTGTATTTTTCATGTTTTCAATTTTTTTGTACTTTTCCATTTTTTAATTTTTTTGTGAATCATCAAGGCGCCCATTGCTAGGGTTTCACCAAGATGTTCATTTTTTTAGGACTTTTTCAGATTTTTAAGATTTTTTTCAGGACATTTTACCATACACTAAATGCCTTAGGCATAGAATTTCTTCATGTTGATTAGTTCTTAGAGCTATTCTCCTTCAGTTGTTGAGAATTGATAGACTTCAGAGCCAAAATTAGTAGTGATAACAAAGGGACCCAACCAGTTGGGTTCAAACTTCCCCTTGCATTCTCTATGTGATTGATTTTTAGGATTCTCTTTGAAGAATAGATCACCAACCTGAAATTCTCTATGTCTAAATTTTTTGTTGTAGCCTCTAGACATTCTTTTCTGATACACTTTGAGATGATCATACACTACTTGTCTACGCTCATCTAGTAGTTCAAGTTCTTGCAACCTAGACACTCTGTAGTCATCATTAGTTATTAGACCATGCATTTTGATTCTTAGTGATGGGATTTCAACCTCAATAGGTAGTACTAATTAGTATGTACAAAGGATTCCCTCGGATAGAATGGGCATCAAACTCCCAAGAAATATCACATCATGTAGTCCCAATGTCTAGCAAGGTGGAGGATAAGAGGGATTAGCAAGCTAGTGGAAGAGATGGAAGACAAGAGAATGAAGGGAAGAAATCCTCAAGGGAAACCTCCTCAAGGTTACCCAAGGTAGGGAAAAATTGTCATGTAAAGCATATTTGGACAAGCAATGAAAGGCCAGCATAGGATAAGTCACAAAAGCGTAATGCCAAAGAAGGAAAGAATGTAGTCCAAAGGAGTAGACATGTCAAGAGGTTTCAAAGCACCATGTTCTACTCTTTTTTTTTTTTAGATCAAGACCAAAGGGGAAAAGGATAGAGAAAGGCTAGAATGAATAGAGTAAGATAAATATGAAGGCCAAACTAGAAGGGAATGAAAGCAAGATCATCATAAGATAGCTCACAAGATAGCCAAATGTTTGTGTATAGATCAACATTGTCAAGATCAAAGAGAGCAAATGGAATGGATGAAATATGTAGAAGAACTACGCATGATGCCTAATTGCCAGGTTTTTATCATGGTACTTATCCAAGGTACCACAAGGGAGTGGTTTTCACCATAGGATGAATTTATTTCTCTTTACTTTTGCTACCAAGGCACCTTTTTCCAGGTTTTCACCAAGGCACATTTTCAATTTTTTTTTCATTTCTTTTTTAATTTTTTTTAATATTTTTTTTTGGAAGAAGGCAAGCTTTCTAGGTAATGCTCCTTGAAAGGATAAATCATGATATTCCAAGGATTCAAAATGATATGCTCAAAGATTCTGATAGGGAAAGGAAGATGGAAGAGAAAAATGGAGGATAAGGTTTTATGTAAAGCGAGTGAGGTTGGAAGATAGGAGAAATAGGCAAATGAGGAAAATGGATAGAAGGTAGAAGGATAATGAATGGAAGGATTGTGAAAGGGTAGATGGAAAGGAAGGCAAGATCAACATCAACACACATCTTGAAGGGTGGTGAGAGGATAGAGGAAATGTGAATGAAAGAATATGGTGAATGGATAGCAGAGGTTGTGGATTAGGTGCATGGAATGGAAGAATGTTTTTGGAAGAAGATGAAGTGGAAGTATTTGGAAGCTTGAATGTCAACTTCACTTGTTTCTCAACATTAGACTCTTTCAAGAGAGACTTTGGAATCCATCTAGTCATAGGTTTTTTATTTCTTTTTGATGATTTAGAAAGAATATCTTCAATGATGGATTTTGGAATCCATACTTGTCTTGTATTTTTTTCTTAGATATCTCTTTTGACTTTATGCCTCCATGTCAATTAGAGGAGACATGGTGATCTTCTATTTTTTATGGATTCTTGTATTGCTTCTTTTTCTTGTATTGAACATTCAAGTTACTTCCAAAGAACTTAGGACTTGTGGAAGAAGGAGGAGGATATGACTAGTTTAAATGGGTGGGTGGATGAAAAGGATTCAAGGGTATGCATCTATGTTGATCTTGAGGAAAGATGGGAGATGGAGGGATCTAAGGACCCAAGATGGATGGAAAATTAGGAGAGTTAGGAGGGGAAAGTGAAGGGACATAAGGGTCCAAGATGGAAGGTAGACATGAAGCCCTTAGTAGTGGTGGAAGAGGTTCAAGGATGGAAGTGGAAGATGCAAAAGGATAATCAACAAGTTCATCAACATTTATATGACAACCAAGGACATCAGCATCTTTAGAGTGAGCATTAGGATTTTCAATAGAATCATGGACATCTTGAATATGAGAACCTTCTTTGATAGGAACAATTTTATCTTGACAAGGATCTTTCGATAGCGTAAGCGCATAATTTTTCTCTTGATTTTCAATAGGCTTAACATTGGAAGTAACAACACCATTTTTAACAACCTTAATGGAAGTATCATCTTTGGAAAGTGCAAGTGTAGCAAGGTTATTTTTATTGTCAATAAGCTCAATGGTGTAAGTAGTAACTTGATCTTGCTTAAGAGAAGACCTAAGACATGGTGGAATGAATGAGAAAGGGTGTAATACCTCTCCTATGGTGATACTTAGACTTTTTTGATTTGGACATTTTATTATTATTATGGTCAAGGATATACATTTACATTTATGTTTTGTGGATGATGGCACGATGAATATGCTCATTTATGGTTAGTAATTACATGTTTATGAGATTAGAAAATTATCTATTTTTATATGGATCTAACCCAATTATTTGAATCTAACCACTATCATGATGTTTATGTTTCATGGATGTGTCTGATGTGTTTTTCATGACTCCAAGATGAAGTCGTAGTTACTCACTTAGTTGAGGTCCACACGATGTATCGATCCTGGTCATCTGCTTGCATATATCTGATTTGTATCTCCATATGTATATATATGTATCTCTTCTTGGTGATGCAGGATTGTAGGTACCGGGTGTCGTCTCCACCTGGCTTCACAGGTCTGAGCGATCCCTCAAAATCCTCGATCATTGTTGTTGTTACGGAGGTATCACCAGGTCCATAGGAAGAAACTTCACCTTTGATCCTTTTATCCTTAGGTGGGAAGTGTCGAGTCAGTCCCTTGTGTAAATGTCTTATGTGGTTTTGTAGTTGATGGAATTGTGGATCTTGTAGCTAGTTCTTGCCTTCGTGATATGTTCAATTTTGTTAGTAGATCATGGATGTAGATTATTGTTCATTTGAGGGTATGATTTAGTAGCGTATCTCATTAGGAGTGATTTTGAGTGCAATTAAATCATGTGGTTTTAATACCCATGATAAGGATTAATTTTATGGTATTTTAATGCCTAAGGAAATATTAATAATAAAAGGTTTTAAATAATAATAGTGGTAAAATTCTAACCTATGTTAGTGGCTACTTAATATATGCATATATATTTTAGAATGGGGATTAAGGTATGAATAAACAATATAGTTTATAATAATGTTATTCTAATGTTTAACATTAATAATAATGTACCTTATTTATGGTATTATTATATAATACTAATAACGACAAAGAGTCTATAGCAATAAAAATAATAATATGTTTTATAATAATAATATTGTGCTTGTAATAATAGTTATAATAATAATAATATATGTACACATAGGCATATGGGTGCACACATATGCATATGCATACATATATTTATATATAATTATTACCATGTAATCATTTATTATATTAATAAATAATTAGATCAATTAGCGGTATGGTAAATAGGATTATCCTATTACCATAGTTAAATAATTTAATAAATTGTTTTAAGATTATAATATTTATTTTAATATCCTTAAATTTAAGGACTTAGATTATAGTTTATTTATTCCTTTACGGGAATGAGTTTTCAAAACCATCTCATTAACGGATGGATAGTTGAGATGGTTGCACCGGTTGGATTACCTGTGCAACCTCCTCCTCCATCCTATTTACAGGAAAGATTTCCTGTGTAAAAGGAGTTGGGAGAAGAGGATTGGTATTATTATTGTAGAAAATTTATCCTATGAGTTTGGCATTTGGATTGTTACAGGTAGAGGCTGGAAGATTGCAAGCAAAGGGATTCAAAGGAGTGTTGGAAACATTGGAGAGGGTTTGATCTTCCTTCTTCTCCAACTGGTCTTCGCAGGACTCCAGGTTGGAATCCATCCTGAGAAGTAGATTTGTTTTGTAGAATGAATGTAAAATCTAGATTTCTGGAAAAGTTTCTATATATTGTGCTATGGTTGCAAAATATATATATATGCATTACTGCAGTATTATTATCTTGTGTATATGAATGATCTATTACTCGATGAGATTATGATTGTTTACCTTTTTGTTTAGAATCAAAACTATATATATATGTTTTATTTTCTATGTATTTGAAATGTGTTTGTGGAAAGTTATTTTATGAATGTTTGTATGTTCACTATGGTGAAACCTCCCTGGAAGGGTAGAAGTGGTTTTGATCTGGTAGGGTAGTGTATTTTACTGTCATTGGATGTATTATGAATGCTTCCAGATTTTAGAACTTTTGTTGCAACCTTACTGTTTCATGTCTATCTATGTGCCACCCTTTCTTTTCCCAGATCTAGAATATATTTGTTAGATAGGTAGGGAGGATTGATGGGCCGTTTCTAAAGGGAAACTGGGATATCTCAAATGGGTCATGCTCATATTAGGCAACCTTAGTCCCCATAATGCCCAGTTTTACCCGCAAGGCAAAGTTGACAATCGTTCTCTGCAGTTCCAGTCAGCTCAGTGTGTGAACCGAGTTAGGTCGATAATGTGTTAACCAAGTTAGGTTGGTAATGTGTTAATCGAGTTAGGTCAGTAATGTGTCAACCGAGTTAGGTCGGTAATGTGTGAACCGAGTTAGGTCGGTAATGTGTGAACTGAGTTGGGTCGGTAATGTGTTAACCGAGTTAGGTTGGTAATGTGTCAACCAAGTTAGGTCGGTAATGTGTCAACCGAGTTAGGTCGGTAATGTGTCAACTGAGCTAGGTCGGTAGTGTGTTAACCGAGCTAGGTCGGTAGTGTGCTAACCGAGGAAAATAGGATTCAGACTTTATACAAGTATAACATTTAAGTATAAGTTTAAACTTATACTTTAAGTTATACTTGTATAAAGGGATTAGGTACCCTTTGAATCCATTGGAATAGGTTTCAGGTTCCTAGGAGTTAAGTTGTAACTTTTAAATTTTAGATTTTTAATTAAATCAGACTTAGTCAATTTTTAGGATTAGCCAGGTTTTAGGTTTAGAAAGAAATTTTGTATAAACCTGAAGATTGTTCATTCCTTGTTTAGTGGAGATTATTTTCAGTACATTTAGATGCCTTTATTGAGATAGAATGTTTGTAAGGAGTAGTTTAGGGTTTAGAGTCAAGACATTTTAAACATTCTTAAACGTACTTAATTTCTCTAAACATATATAACTATCCTATTATTTCCAAATCCTTGTAGCAGTTTTCAAATGTGTTTACAATGTGCTTCTACTATGTGTATGATGTAATTGTGATGTATGGGTTGAGGGTAGAAAACCTAACGACACCTAGTGAGTGGCTCTCAGTGCGGGGCCAGGGCCCTAAAGTGGCTAGAACCAGGATAACCGACTGAAGAGTTATTTAACAAGTGAAAATTTAATTAAACTGATGGGAATGGGTTAAAACATTAAAAAGATTAAATGTGCCTTGCCCATGCCATTAGTTCTAGTAAAGGCTATGGATGGGAGTGGGAGAAGTTACCTATGCGTAGGTACGATCGAACGACACTTGTCTGTATGAAAGGCATTAGATCCTGCATGTGCCTACGTGGGGGCTGGGGCCCAGAGTGGCTAGTACCAGGACAACCCAAGGGGTGAGGGCTATGCGATGACACTCACTTAGGTTGTTGCTTAGAGTTTATACCCAAGCCTTAGAGCCTTTTGGGAAAGATCTATACTTTGACTCTCTTTTCATTTGCTATTTTGGGAAAGATTACCCAACCCTAGGTTTGGCCTAGCTATTCCTTCTTTGTGGACCTTGGTGTTTATCTCCTAGCACGGGGGAGTGGGCCTTATAGGTATCCACGTGGTTGGGTGGTAAACATTTTTATCGAGGTATCTTTTGCAGATACAGTGCTTGAAGATTCATGCATGCTTATGTACCAGTTATGAAGAATGAAGGCCTTGTGATTATATGTCGTGATGCAAAATCTTGTTACCTCTTATGAGGAGTGGAATGCAATGTAATCAATAATGTATTCAAAAATGATGTAATTAGAATGGGTAGACTTAGGAAGAAGGGAAAAGGGAAATGTGAACTCTATGTTTAAGATGTATGTTGGAAAAGAAAAGGATTTTTTTGTAACATTCCAAATTATGTAACATGCTTTCATTATTGTTGTTTAAGTGAAGCTATTGAAAAAACCTAATGTAATATATTTTTAATGTTTCATATGAGTTGGATAAATTTTATAAGTTACATTGTTCATAAAGGATACTTAGGAATATAGATGATTTTTAAATGGAAAGTAGAAATGAAAATATTTTGTATTTCTTAAAGATATGATGCAGTTTGCTTTGAGAATTAAATTTTTTTGTTAGTTTACTTAATGGATTTGAATGAATCATGCATTTAAATAAAAAGGGAACCTTGGGAGGAATCTAAGTTTAAGTTTTGATTACATAATTCTTTTTAAAGTTCAAAATTTTTCATAAATTTTTACTTAGGTTTTCTTTTGTTAAGAGAATCTTTGTTCTCTTCCCTAGTTCCCTTGCGGGGCATGACAAAGGGCATGCAGGATCAAAAGAATCCTGAAGTGGATAAGAGACATCGTGAAAATGAGTGGATGATGTGGAGGGTTCCTGATCTTGATATTTCTTTATGTTCTTTTCTTTATCATTTCTAGAGTCCTCTTGACATGGAGTGACTTCTAAGGATAAGGGATCATGCTATAATTGTATGGAAGACTTTGGAAGAGATGGTGGAGGACTACCTAGAGTATGCATTATAGCGTATAAAGGCTTAGGCTCTTTAGGTTTAGCATTAGTGAAAGTATTTTTAGCCAAGTGAAGCTTATCTTGAGTTTATTTAAGAGGTAGCCCTTGAGGATAACTATAGGAAACTGCATGAAAAGTATTAGGACCTTTGGTGGATGAAGGACTTTTGAAATATTTGAAAGAAGTGGAAGCTTTAGGAAATGTATGGATATTGGAGGAACTAGGGGATGGAAGGGAACCACCACAAGACAAAGGTTCAACATTAACATGATCTTTCTTTAGAGTATAATCTTTATTTTCAGCATGAGAGTTCTTAGAGAGAGATCCTTATAGTATGCATGTTTATAATCAATGTGGTAATCTTTCTCTTCCTCAAGTGAAATAGATGGATCATCTAGGTATTATGCACAGAAATCATCAAAGTCTCTTTCAAAATCAAAATCATATGGATCACCATCATGATCTTTCCAATGTGATGTCCCATTTCCAGTAAGCATGAGCACATGATGAGGAGGACTCTTAGGAACAGAGGGTTCATAGGTATCATTATATTGTCCATCATCATAGTCTTCAAAGATGGGTGTGTCACTCTCTATGGAAGAGGTATCATAAGGGTTATCACATTTCTCAACATGGTATGTCTTGAGAAGAGAAGTAAGACTCTTGGTAGAAGTAGAAGAGGAATGAGATTATGGAGAAGAGGAAGGTGAAGACCCAGCAGAGGAAGAAGACATGGATGATGAGGAATGATGAGAAGACTTAGAATATGAAAGATGTTTGGAAGAGAAAGGTCATGACATGACCATGCATATGATCCTAGCAAAGGCACCTAATTCAATCAATTTTTCCTTTATTTTCATCATAAATTTATCACTCATGGGCTTTTTGGAATAATACTCTTTGAATTGAGCAATGAGTTCGAGATCATCCATTTTCAAGAAAGGTTCCACAACAAGATAGTTGAAATTCATGGTTCTAGATGAGGAGGAATCAAGCATGGAAGTGATAGAAGAGATGAATAGAAGAAAGAAGACTAGATAATAAGAGGAAAAGAATCAAGAAGATGTGAAGAGTTTTAGGAAGAAGAGGAAGAAGCGTGAAGGAATAGGAGAAAGGATGGAAATGGGAGACTAGGAAGACATGAGAGATGTGGAAGAAAGAAGACCAAGGGTCATTTTGTGCAACTTGATACCATTTAAGTTCATTTGGATGTTAAGAAACATGTCATAGCACCTGAGATTTGACCGAGACCAACCAAGGATGACTAGAAATGACAAGAATCAGTTCGCTATTTTGACAAAATTTGGGATTTGTTGCAAATTGGATTTTTGACAAATTTGACCAATCTCTAACAACTTTGACTTTAGCTTTGATACGAGTTTTGAAATTTTAGGATGAATTTTGCACCAGAAAGGATTTTTGCTTTAGATTTGCAATTTTTTAGTTTTTCAGTATCAATTTGTTTGCAAAATTTTTTGTCCAATTTTTGAAGATCTTGGTAAAAGTTTGTCTCAAGTAACCAAGTAGATATCAAGCATGTAGAATAGAAAGCAAGGGGAGCAAGAAATCATTTGAAAAAATGAACAAGGGAAAAAGAAACCTTGCACATGAACAAGCAATAGTGACTTATTGTGCTAATCCCTAGAAATACTACTTGTGTATGTTCTCAAAAAGTTTTGCAATCAAGCACATAGACCTAGAAAATGAAAAATTTGGCCTTACTAGGGTTTTTATTAATGGTCTGACTCTGAAAATTTTGTGGTCTCAAGAGGGAAAACTCCAATCCAGGTGCACTAGGGTTTTGACACAGTCCAAAAATTTAATCAATCAGGAGCTGCTAGGGAGATCTAACAACCCAACAAGAGATCACACCTGTGAAGATTTCCTCCAGAAGGAAATTTATATAGCGGTTGTTGATACCACGGTGAAAATGGCTATTACCGCTTGAGGTTTTGTCCACGTGGTTGACCCAATTAAGGGAATGTCCACTATGGTTAACCCTCTCTAAAGGTGACTCACAAAATATACCATAGGGGGACTAGATCAGATTCAAGGATCTGGGTTTCTGGTACTATCCAAAAAGGAAGTAGAGCATAATCCCCTAACCTCTTCACTTCACCAAGACAAAGAGAATAGATTAATCTAACATGCTAAGACCAAAATTATCTTGCAAATATCTATGATGTCAATTGCTTATGATCTATCAACCTCTCTGGAGAGAGAATGTATCAATCAAAAGTTGAAGCACAAATCTAGTAGAACGCAAGACAATCTCAGTAACCTCCCTACCTATAAGGGGATCTTTCATCAAGAAGAGCTTTGTATGCATGAACAAGTGAAAGAATCCCACTCTCTCAAGAATGCCTAATTACTATGTGTAACAGATATGAAAAAAGCAAATCTATGTTCATTTTAGAGCCCAAAACTGAAGTGTGAATTATGAAAGTTGTAAAGGCACTCAAGCTTGACCTAAGAGAGTTTTTTTTATGTCCCAAAATGAAGTGTTATCAGATGTAAAGAAATACTTGAGTTCCTTGCAATGTGCTTAGTAGATTTGACCTGTTTTAGCAATTTTTGAGCATTTGTCTTCTATCTTTTATACCCACAGGACATTCCTGCACCTGCACCTGCACCTGCAAACCACTGTTATGAAAAAATTACCTATTCCTATACATGAAACCCACTGTTATAAAAATCCATAAAAAAGAAACACAACTTATCAACCCCACATGGTAGAAAATCAAGTTACTCAAAGATAAGATGTCATTTGATAATCGAAAAACCTGTTGTCATAAAAAATCAAATTCTAACCAGTCTGTACTAAATCCATAATAAATTTTGCAAATCAAAATGAAATTAATCCAAACCAACAAAAAATGAAAGATAACTCAAATAAATTTCTAGAAATATAAATTTTGGATCTATATCATGTCATATGTCCATGCACCAATAAAAACATCAGTCGTATTTCATAAAATCAGGTTCAGACCAGTCTTCACTAAAATGATCATAACTTTTGCGAATCAAAATGAAATTAATCAAAACCAATGAAACATGAAAGCTAATCCTTTCTAGAAATATAAATTTCAGATCTGCATCATGTCATATGTGCATGTACCAATAAAAACATCAGTCGGATTTCTAGAAAAATAGCCTAAAAATTTATCACAAAACTCATAAAAATTAACCTTGTGGTCGTGGGTTCGAGAAAAATGATATACATTTGATATAATAGAATGGAAACCCATTTCAGGGCCCCATGGTGGGCACCAAAAATGTGTGTGTGAATTTTGTACCTAGCTATAGACACAATACTTCAATAAAATATTAGAGGTTAGCAAAAATTGAAATCTGCAAGTAATTGAAACTATGCTAACCAAGCGATTTATTGCCTTCTAGTAGGTGCGAGTATGATGTTCTCAGATTCAAATCAAGATCAGTGACAATGCGACACCTAAATGAAGGATTTAAAATGATGAAAGCAATGAAATATGAATGCAAATTAATCTTCTTTTTTTTTGGATTTTTTATGCAATAGGATGAAAAATTATATGAAATTAATCTAGAATGAAATTGAAATGATATGAAAATTAATCTAAGAATTATATGAATTGATATGCAAAGCTATGAAAAAATTATGAATCGATCTCACAAAATTGCCTGTTGCAAAAGCTTGATTCTTCGTATGTAATTTCACCAGAGTATTTGTGCAAATTCAAGAGATATGTGATTGAAAGCTTGAAGGATATTTTATGAAAATTTGAGAGATATGAGATTGAAATCTTGAGGGATATATTGTGCAAATTTGAGAGATATGAGATTGAAAGCTTGAGGGATATATTGTGCAAATTTGAGAGATATGAGATTGAAAGCTTGACCCTTGTTTTTATAGAAGTCCAGGGCTTGAAGATGCAAGAGAAAAGCCATAAATCACTCTTGATAAACTCAAGTTGATTTTTGAGTTGACAAGAAATTAAGAATATTTAATCCATAAACTATTGCAACAACAATTTTTATCTCAAAATAGAGCTTTAGTTCTCTTTTTTAACTCATCATCAGATGTTGAGTTTTAGAAAGTTTACAAATTGAAATTAGCAATTGTTTTAAAGTTGACTTCTTTTTTGATTGTGCATGATTTAATATGAATTAATTTAAAAAATAGTGATTTATTTTCCACTTGATTGATTTTTTGAATTAAAATAATTGATTTATGGGTTAATCAATTATTAAATCAAACTTTATTCCAATTAAATTATTAAATTTGACAACTTTGATTTTAAATCAACTAAATAAATATCCAATTGATTGTTTGTAGGAATTTTGATTTATTGTCAAAATTAAAACAATATTAATTAGGAATAAATGCAATTAAATATAATTAAATAATTAAATGGCAGAATTAAATTAATTAATTAAATATTCATCATATTTAATTAATCAACTTTTGGATAAATAATAACATTTATCACCAAATAATATTTAATTAAAGATAATTATATAAATAGGAATATTGCTAGGAATATTCCCCGATGCAGAATTTAGGATAAAATCAATTAGAATTCAATAATGTGCAGATGTGCCTTAGGTTAGGTCTTTGATGCCAATTTCATTCAATTTTGAAGATGTAGGAGGTTAATGAACCTATAGCCCATTTTTGGGGTATTACAAGCACATACAAAATAAAAATTCATTTATAGGTAGCAATTAAGATGGTTGAAATGATGGGTGGAACCAAGGAATGAAGATAATCGATAACAATACTAGTTAACAATACATATATGTTGGCCTGTTAGAATAACTAAGAGGGGGGTGAATCAGTTATCCAGTGTCCCAAATCAAAATGTATAATTCAAAACAATTTTTGCTCGTCGGTAAGCAATAATAACTCACACTGTCAGTGCTTTTACCGATTACCAGTCTAATACTTATAACTATTTACCAATCAAATCTAACATGTAATATGCAAATTATGATAACAACCAAATATCACAATCAACACATAACACAAGAGATTTAATGTGGAAACCCTGTAAAGGGAAAAACCACCTGGGAATGGCAACCCAAAATTGTTCACTCTTCTGAAGTGAGGTTGGTTAAGACCCAACCCTGTTAAAGGTTACAAACACATTGTAAGGTGTGACCTTGTTAAAGGATTTTAGACTAGAATTTATTGTCCAACCAACATTCACTATGGGGTTAACAGGATAACAATGTTCATTCTATGAATGATACATCATAAGACTTTCAGAGTCCACTCAGTTAAGAGATTTAGACTATATAAAATGGTTAAATATGTAATAGTAAAATGATCTGCCTTAATACAACTTCAATTGTAGATTATAGATCAATATTTAGTCCATACAAATCCTTCTGATCAATATTTCACTTCAGATTCAATACTATATCAACTTACTATCCATCAGTAATAGCTCTCTATAGCTCGGTAATTGTTCTGCAGCTTGGTTCTCACTAACCAGTATGATCAGAATGCATGAAAGCTTGTTCACGTGAAATTCCTCCAGCTTCTTCTTCCCGACATCTTACTAAAGAAATTTTGTTCTCTTATATAGATGAGTAAATCATTTTCTTTTGCACCATCAGATTTTGTCGCTTAACCTCATTCATAGATTTTGCCACTTAAAACTTTCTCGGTACTTGTTTCAATAACACATTTCAATTTGCTTTGTTATATCTTCCTTGAATTTTTTCAGCCGTCGATCTTTGTAACAAACATTATCTATTACCTCGATGTTATACTCTTGCCAACTCATCAATCTTATCGGCTAAACTAATCATTTAATTCATTCTGTTCCACTTGGTTATCAAAGAATACGTCAGTGAACAGTACTCAATTAATAATGTGGTTGGTATACACTACACTCCATCGGTGTATACTAAAAATGCTTCATTTATTGACAACACTGCTTTGTGTCTTTTAGCTCTATACTTCATTATAGATGAATGCAACATAATAAAGTCAATATCATCAAGTCATATACTCATCAACAAGTTACTCAATGTGTTCCTTATCCTCATTTGTCATGTACATCTTTCCTCATGTAGATTTCTCTGTTCTTCATCTCTTTTCCACTTTTCTTTAGATGTCTCGGTGTAGTAACTTACAAGATAAGTGTTGTAAAACTAGTTGACATCAATGACAACATAATAATGATTTAATCATATTACAAATCTAATCAGAAACTTCTCAGTGATCTTGCAATCACAGATCATTCAATTAGATTCCAAATCAGTTGTAGTCCAACAATCTCTCCCTTTGGCATTGATGGCAACTCAAGTTATAATAAATGTACCATACACATACCAAACATATATTCTACAACTTTGTGAAAATATGTTGTAAGTCGAATAAACTTAATATGTTTAATCACTACATTACTAAACCATCATTAAGTAATACAGCTTTACCATTCTGTAGTTGTAATCTTTTTAGTTCTCCTGTTCCTACTTCTATGCTGTGTAACTGATCTTCAATACTCTATCTCATTCAAATTGTCTCTCCCTTAGATAATCTCATCGGTGCTCGCTTTTCATATTGTTTATCTCTCCCTTTCATATTCTTTTCTTTTCATTTCATAATGTTTATCTCTCCCTTTGACAACAATGCCAAACAAACAAACAAACAAACAATCATCTCTGTAGTAGCCAAGTAACTCTCTATGTTGTCCAATAATTCCTTTGTATCTTTGTATACTGATATCTCATCGGTTCAAGTTTTCAAACTTAATCACAACCTTGAACATGATTCAAAGTGTGAGCTATGCTACATCAATATGAATGAGCTTCTGATAAAAGTATGCTGATGCAACAACCAGTTCACCTTAGTGACCGATAGATAGGGGACAGACCCCAAGTATTCAAATGTGTCCTTGGGTAGGGGCTTTGTAAAAATATCTGCAAGTTGTTCTTTGGATGTAACAAATTCTAATTTTACTTTCTTCTCTTGCACTTGTTCCCTCAAGTAATGATACTTGATAGATATATGCTTTTTCTTAGAGTGCATCACAGGACTCTTTGAAATATTAATAGCACTAGTGTTGTCACAGTATATAATCACCGGGTCAGTGATTACCCCATTCATTCCTTCCAACACTTGTTTGATATATGCAATGTTTGAATAGTTAGTAGCAGCAGCAACATACTCTACTTTAGCTATAGACTGAGAAATGCAATCCTACTTTTTACTTGTCTAGGTTACAAGTCTTTCACCAAAGAAAAATGCTCCTCCGGTGGTGCTTTTTCTGTCATCCACATTTCCAGCCAAATCAACATCGGTGTAAACTTTCAGTTCAAACTTCCCTTCCTTAGGATACCATAACCCATAATTCTCTATTTTCTTCAAGTATCTTAAGATCCTTTTTGTAGCTATCATGTGTGATTCTCTAGGACTAGCATAAAATCTTGCAACTATTCCTACAACATGTGCTATATCTGGCCTACTGTGAACTACATACATTAACTTACCAATCATGGATCGGTAAAGTGTCTAGTTTACCTTGGTAGTTTCATCATCCTTTGTCAATTTGCATCTAGTAGCCATCAGTGTTCCCATAGGTTTAGCATCTTCCATGCCAAATGTCTTCAGTACTTCCTTTATGTATTTAGATTATGTGATGAAGATTCCATCACTCTGCTGAATCACTTGTAGTCCAAGAAAGAACTTAATCTCTCTGAACATAGACATTTCAAATTTCTTTTGCATTTCATTAGAAAATGTCTTGCAGATAAGATTTGAGCCTCCAAAGATAATGTCATCAACAAATATTTCAGCAATGATAATAGTATCATCAGTATCACCTCTCACATATAAATTGTTGTTTTCACTAATTCTAACAAATCCAATACTTACCAAGTATGTAGTCTTTCATACCATGCTCTTAGTGCTTTCTTTAGTCCATATAAGGCTTTATGTAATCTACATACCATGTCTTTATTTTTGGGATCAACAAATCCTTCAGGTTGTTCAATGTAGACCTCTTCTTCAAGTATACCATTCAAAAATGCTGACTTCACATCCATTTGATAGACTTTGAATTTCTTATGTGCAGCATATGCTAGTAGCATTCTAACTCCTAATCTAGCAATAGGTGCAAATGTCTCACCATAGTCAATGCCTTCTTCCTGTGCATATCCCTTGCATACTAATCTAGCTTTATTTCTTGTGACTTCACCATTTTCATTCAATTTATTCTTGTATATCCACTTAGTACCGATAACATTCTTATCTTTTGGTCAAGGTACTAAGGACTAGGTTTTGTTCTTCTCTATTTTATCTATTTCCTCTTTCATTGCATTAACCCATTCTTCATTCTCTAATGCAACTTTCACATTTTTAGGTTCAAATTCACAAATTAAACATGTACCTTATCTTGTTTTGCTTCTGGTTTGCATTCCAGCATGTCTGTCTCCAATGATTTATGTTTCAGGATGATGTCTCCTAACAAAACTAGCCAAGACTTGATTTCTCCTTTCTTGTTCATCCTACTCAGGGTCATTTACTTGCTCGACAACTTCTTCATGTTCATTGGTTTGTGGTGCCTGTTGTACTACATTGTTTCCCTGCTAATTGGTTGTCACTGTTTGTGGTGTTGGTAGATACTCTAGATATTCAATGTAAGTGAATCTACCATATCCTTTTGGCTCCTTTGTACTTTCCTTAGTGTACTTATCATCAAATTCATCAACACGAACATTAGTACTTTCAACAATCTTATTTGTAGCCTTATTCAAACATTTGTATGCTTTACTTGTTGTGGAATATCCCAAAAATATCCCTTCATCTCCTTTAGAATCAAATTTTCCATTTCTTTCATCTTTCAAGATAAAGCATTTACTTCCAAAAATTTTGAAATAACTTACAGGAGGTTTGTATCCAAACCATAGTTCATAAGGTGTTTGGTTTGTGCCCTTCTTCAATTGTACTCGGTTAAGAACATATACAGCTATGTTGACAACTTCCCTCCAATATGTCTGAGCAACATTCTTCTGTATCATCAATGTTCTAGCACAACCAATTATAGACCTATTCCTTCTTTCAGCAATGCCATTTTGTTGAGGTGTCGTCGGTGCAGATACCTACCTCTTGATTCCATGCTCATTGCAAAAGTTAGTAAATTCATCAGAGATAAATTCACTTCATCTATCAGACCTTAAACATTTTATTTCTTTTCCAGTTTCTTTCTCTACCTTAGCTTTATACCATTTAAATATTTTGAAAGATTCAGATTTCTCTTTCAAGAACATAACAGTCATCAATCTAGTGTAATCATCAACAAAAAGAATAAAATATCTATCACCAGAATAGCTCTGAGTTCTCATAGGACCACATAGATCAGTATGAACCAACTCAAGTATCTTCTTTGTTGAGTAGTCTTTTCTTTTGAAAGTAGACTTAGTCATCTTACCTCTTTGACATTCATGACACATAGCATGATCAGGTTTTGTCAAGTTATGCAACCCTCTAACTCTTTTCTTTCTACTAATCTTGATCATGTTGTCAAAGTTCACATGGCATAACCTTTGGTGCCACAACCAAGAATCTTCATCCTTAATTAACAAACAAGAAGACTGATCCATATCAAGATAGAGTAGATTACCTCTGGATTGTGTACCAGTTTCGACAAGTCTTCCTCCATCATTATAAATCTTCACCTTTTTTCTCTCAAAAGCTAGTCGGTGGCCTAAATTGTTCAGCTAAGCCACACTTATCAAATTATAGCTTAGTCCATCTACCCAGTATGCATTTTCACATTGTAATCTATCATTGATCATCAGTGAGCCTTTACCTCTTACCATACAAGGTGCATCATTTCCCATTCTCACAGATCCTCCATTATATTCAACAAGATGATCAAACTTCTCTACATCACCGGTCATATGATGTGTGCAGCCACTATCTATGATCCATGTATCATTTCTGATTACTTTAGAGATTAGGGTTGTCTCTTCATGTTTCTCTTCCTCTTCTGAGTCATCTTTCATAGAAACAAATACAACTTCCATATCATCATCAGAATCAGATTCAGTTTCAATATCTTTGGCTATGTAACATACCTTTTTTCCTTTTTCATCTCGGTTGTCTCTGTTGTTGTGTTAGTAACCTTTGTTGACTCTTCTCCCATAGTTTCCATCAGATCAGTCTTTGGATCTATCATCATCTTTCTTCTATGGACATCTAGCAGGAATGTGATGGACTTATTTATAATTAAAGCATGTTAAAGGTAGCTTGCCTCTATACCTTCCTTTTCCTTTGGGAAATCTTGTCGCCATAAGTGCTTCAAGCTCTTTAAGTTCATCATTAGTATTGTCATCACTATCACAATTCTTACTATTCCTGCTAGACTTTCCAATCTTCAGAGAAGACATGAAAGTAGATTCAACAGAAGGAACAACACTATTGTCAAAGTTGTTTAATTCAAAGGTTGTAAGTTTACCAATTAGAGTGTCAAGAGTAAGGTTGGATGTAGCTCTTGTTTCATGAATTGCAGATATCCTAATTGCATAAACTGGTAACAAAGTTTTGAGAATCTTGCTTATCACTGTTTCATCATCAATCACTACATCAGATGCTCTAATATCATGTACCACTTCTTTTAGTCTATTTGAAAATTGGATGATGTTCTCACCTTCTTTCATTCTCATATCATCAAATCCGCCTCTCATAATTTCAACTCGGGCTCCTTTTGACATTCAGATCTCCATTGTAGATTTGTGCTAATTTATCCCACATTCCTTTGGTAGTTGTGCATGTCTTGATATCTTCAAATTCAGCATCGGTATAGGCAACAACAAGTTCCATCATAGTAACATTGTGTTCATGCTTATCCTTCAGTTGATCAATAGTTAGGGGACCAGTGGGTGGTTGCATGTAGCCATTCTCCATCAGCTCTAGTGTAGAGTTCCCAATTCCAGATATGTGAAGCTTCATTCTGCTTTGCCATACTATGAAGTTCTCTTTATTCAATTTCAGTACTTCCCTCTTATACATCTTGAGACCTTTATGCTTAAGTCCTTAAAACTCTATTCCAAACAACCAGCACTCTGATACCAATTGTTAGAATAAGTGAGAGGGGGGTGACTCAGTTATCCAGTGTCCCAAATCAAAATGTATAATTCAAAACAATTTTTGCTTGTCGGTAAGCAATAATAACTCTCACTGTCAGTGCTTTTACCGATTACTAGTCTAATACTTATAACTATTTACCGATCAAATCTAACATGTAATATGCAAAGTATGATAACAACCAACTATCACAATCAACACATAACACAAGAGATTTAACATGGAAACCCTGTAAAGGGAAAAACTGCCTGGGACCGAAAACTCAAAATTGTTCACTTTTTTGAAGTGAGCTCAATTAAGACCCAAACCTATTAAATGTTACAAACACACTGTCAGGTGTGACCTTGTTAGAGGATTTTAGACTAGAAGTTATAATCCAACCAGCATTCACTATGGGGTTGATAGGATAACAATGTTCATTCTATGAATGATACATCATATGATTTTCAGAGTCCACTCGGTTAAGAGATTTAGACTATATACAATGGTTAAATATGTAACAGAAAAATGACCTGCCTTAATACAACTTCAATTGCAGATTACAAATCAATATTTAGTCCATACAAATCCTTCTAATCAATATTTCACTTTAGATTCAATACTATATCAACTTACTGTCCATCGGTAATAGCTCTTTGTAGCTCAGTAATTGTTCTGCAGCTCGGTTCTCACTAACTGGTATGATCAGAATGCATGAAAGCTTGTTCACGCAAAATTCTTGCAGCTTCTTCTTCCTGACATCTTACTAAAGAAATTATGTTCTCTTATATAGATGAGTAAATCATTTTCTTTTCCACCATCAATTTTTTCTGCTTAACCTCATTCATAGATTTTGCCACTTAAAAATTTCTCGGTACTTGTTTCAATAACATGTTTCAATATGCTTTGTTATATCTTCCTTTAATTTTGTTAGCCATCGATCTTTGTAACAAACATTATCTGTTACTTCAATGTTATACTCTTTCCAGCTCATCAATCTTATCGGCTAAACTAATCATTTAATTCATTTTGTTTTTCTTGGTTAACAAAGAATGCATCGGTGAACACTGTCGAGTTAATACTATGGTTGGTACACACTACACTCCATCGGTGTATACTAAAAATGCTTCATTTACGGATAACACTGCTTTGTGTCTTTCAACTCTATACTTCATTATAGATGAATGCAACATAATAAAGTCAATATCATCAAGTCATAGACTCGTCAACAAGTTACTCAATGTGTTCCTTATCCTCATCTATCATGTACATCTTTCCTCATGTATATTTCTCTATTCTTCATCTCTTTTCAAATTTTCTTCAGATGTCTCGGTGTAGTAACTTACAAGATAAGTTATGTCAAACTAGTTGACATCAATGACAACATAATACTAATTTAATCATATTACAAATCTAATCAGCAACTTCTCAGTGATCTTGCAATCACAGATCCTTCAATTAGATTCCAAATCAGTTGTAGTCCAACATGGCCAAATATAATAAGGAATAAAAATAGGTAAATCCATATAAAAATAGTGATAAAGGATACATAGAAAGATATGAACGCTAGAAGAATACTAGAGAATTAACTCCATTCAATGAGGCATCATACAGGAAATTAGGACAGAAACAATATCCATATTTGTTGTTTACTATCAGCAAATAAGGAAGAACAATATGGTAATCTCCAACTTTATGTGATGACACACATATCATTATACTGTATCGTATATGGCAGATAAATCATTACAATAAGGAATCATAAAATAGAGAAATGAGGAAGCGGTAATATTATATCCTTAAACCACACACAACATAAGTGCCTGAAGTAGGTCAACGTATGTATTCAACGCTAAGCTCTGCTATTAGATTTTCCTATATAAATATAATATTTACAATGCAAAAAGAGAAATTGCTATAATAATGATTACCTATATTAAAGAAGATTCAACAAATACCTAGTATCATCAAATAGAGGGAATGCGTTTAATAAATTATATCTAGCATTCAACCAAAGGAAGATATCACAAATGTATAAGTCTATATCAGTCTAATGAGAAGCATGTCGTAAGAGTAAGACTGTGTTGTTACATATTAATGAATTAATATTATTTGGTAGTCTTACATGTGAAAGCTATTGTGAAACACAGGCCACTAGAGGTCTCACATATTTATTTACTATAGAATAAGAAACAGTTTATAATAGTAACATTAAAATATAGAAATCAATGCATGTATATCTATATATTAACATTAAGATGAAATGGGATTATATATATCAGTTAATCTATATATATTTGTATATATAGTTATCAGAATTATAGAATATCAAAAATATAAATTACAATTTTGAACTACATAAGAAATAGATATATATAAAATATATATCTAAAATTTATATCTATAAAGGAAAGAAATAAATGATATATATATATATATAGGGCTGGCCAACATCGACACATTAATATTGATCATAAAAAAGAATGTGAATACTCTTAAAGATACATAATACTTATATATATATATATATATATATATATATATATATATATATATATATATATATATATATATATATATATATATATATATATATATATATATATATATATATATATATATATATATATATATATATATATATATATATATATATATATATATATATATATATATATATATATATATATATGAAGTATATATCTAATTTATATATCTAAATATTCTAATGCATATAGTGGAATATTTTAACGATATAATATTTATATATATAATAATAATTGGGAATCAACAAAATCCTAATTTGAAACATTGCAAATTACAACTCCTAAGTACAATTCAGACCAACAAAAGGGAGTTTAAGAGAAAATCAAGAAATAGATTGAAAAGGGTTTATTGCAATTCCCAATCAGAAGTTGTTCCTCAATTTCTTCTTCAACTGTCTTATCTACTACTTCTTCTGCATCTTCTCTGAACTATTTCACCAAAGTTTCGATCATTTTCTTAGATTTCCTACTAACCTTTACTCCAACTAGATCAATTTTTATCCTTAATTTTTCTTCTTCATAGGCTCCAAACCTAGTAGCTTTAGGATCTTTGGGCTCAGCTAGTAGTGCCTTTATTAACCTAGAGCTCGGTCAATATCTAGTTCATAGCCCATTAGAGGTAGTGAAATAGTTCTTGGCTCAATTGACTTGATCAAAGTAGTGTCAGTGTCCACAAGAAAATATATATCTTCCTTGTGATTTTCAACTAACGTGGAATCCTACTCCTTTTGTGCATTCTATCTTTAAACTTTCCAAAGTAGTCATCCATGACAGTCACAAAGTTTTGACCTAGATGTTTGATAAACTAATTTATTTAAATGATGATTGGTTGGTCAACATCCCAATCTACATTATTGATGAATAGGAAGTAGTTTTGCAAGTAAAAAAAAATGCAAACTAGTAATGAACCAAACTTACATCTATTGGTCTTTGCTACCCAGATCATTCTCATGTTCTCTTCCAATTGTTTCAATAGTAGCTCAGCAATGTCTAACTATAGACCTTTCTTGAATATTTTGTAAGCTATATCTACTGCTACGCATGGGATGTTGTTGGGCCTGCTACATTGAAAAATATTGTAACCAATGACATAAGATCCACACCTTGTTTTTGGATCGGCGATGGTATTGACTCTCATTTATTTTCCATCCAACAAGAATCCTTTAAGCTTCTCAATTTCTGCTCTTGGTGGATTCCTTATAGCCTTCACCTTATCACTAGTGGGGTATCTGGTAACCACATGAATTGCATCCTTAAATATTTAAACTAGTTTGTCTAACTACATTTTACCTTCATGAACATGGCTAAGTACAACCCTAATCCATTTAGACTTGAATTCACTCGAGAAATGTAGGGCATTTGTCAATCCTTTGACTTCCAAGTGTTTGTGCTCATCCTTGAGCTTTCCATTCTCACTCAACTTATGGTAAGTTGAGTGTAGTTTGAAGTATCAAATTTCACTTATTTTATAGTGGATATAAGGATGTATATCGTGTACTAGTAAAACCCTAGTTGGAATGCTAGAAAATGTGTTTGTTTGATCAACTTATAAGCGATCTTGTGATGCAATTTATATTTAGTTTCCTCACATGTTGTCAACTTGATCAGTGTGACCTTGTCACTTTCGGTCTTGGATTTTCCAGTCTTGGATGAAGATGCCATTTTTATTTTAAATTTAGGGCTTCATGAAATCTTTAGAAAAATAACTCAGTAGCTAAGAACTTACTTAGAATGATGATAAACTACTCAAGATCTACTCACATCTTTGTTTCTCAAAAAAATCTTTGCTCAAATTCACTCAAATTGCTCTAGTTCTTCTCTTGATCCTTTTGTAACAAAATGACTTGCATCATTGTTTATTTATTACTTAAATTTGTTTTCCCACTCAAAGTTCTACATTAAATTATTTACCTACCATAACTTGGTAAACATAGTGACATTCAATTATCACTTTGAAGCTTCATCTCAAATAACACTAGATATTGCTCAGCTGATACTTCAACTTGGTTAACCATGCCATTTTCATCAACTAAAAATATTTTTCTCATTCATTCTTTTCCCAACTATACACATTTTAAGCTCAAAACATGCAATACCCTAGTACATCTTATTTCATGTTGATTTGGTGTTTATTCAATAGATATAAGGAATTATTGTAAGATATAACCAATTGAAATTTAGTTCCATACTTACCTTAATTGCTTAGGTGGAGGTGGTGAAATCACCTAATCCAAAAGATGAGGTGTCACCGACTATTTTTCTTGATCTAGCATTATCATTTGTTTCTTTTCTCCACATTTGATTTCTTATCCTCGTGATTTCTTCAATTTTATTTCAGCAATTTTTGTTATCATTTACCTCTGGTTCTAAGTCTCTACAATCTTTTCTCATGTGATCGACCTTGTGACAGTGCAAACATGTCATTCCATAATTTATCCAATTTTGAGATCTTCCACTCTAGTTCTTTCTCGTGCAATTTTTTGCAATATGTCCATATCTACCACATGTAGTGCAATTAACCCAAGTTTTGTAATCCCAGGTATATGCATTACCTTTCCTTCTTGGTTGATATGTTTTGTTTTGTCCTTTTAGTTTCTAGACTTGGTTCATCTTTGTCCTGCATTCCTATGATACGTTTCCATGCATGTTACAAGTGTGATGGTGCTTTTCAATGTAGTGCTTCTTAGGTGACCTATTCAACTTTGATCTACACTCATGTGTTTGATGTCCATACTTATTGCAATTATATAACATTAACAATCAGATTTAGGAGTGGATTTAGAAATGCCTTTTTCTTTTCTTCTGCAAACATTTGATGTGTGGGCTAGTTTTTGACAATGATAACATGAGAGCTTCTTTGGCCTTGGATTTGCATAGGAACTCTTGTGTTTAGCTTGTCTTGATGACTCTCCCTACTCAATATAGCCTAAACCAATAGTGCTATAAAGTCTTCTTTGACTGCTTAGGAATTCATCCATCCTTTTTGTACTTTCTTCAACTTTCTTAATCATCTCATTAAGTTGTTGTTGAATCTTTACTTCATTCTTCAATATTTTATTTTCTTCTCTCAATTCACCGACGTCTTCCAATTTTCAAGTAAGCTCATCATTTACATGGTTGATTTCCTGACTCGTGACAACCATCTGATTGGAAATATCAAAATGATGCTCGATAACTCTCAGTATATTAGATTCCTTTTCATCCATATTTTCAGTCATTTCCCTCATATCTTCAATAGCCAAATTTGTTTCTTGTTCACCCTGCCTTGCATTGTTCATGACATCAATCATTATACCCATTTGTGTCTCTTGACTAATCTGCAGTGCTTTCACTTGTTCAATATGATGTTGATTCTTTTCATATAGATCAGATATGGTTCCTTTAGATGCATCAAATATGCTACCAGATCCAAAGCCAGATGACTCAAATGGATCATCTATCACCTAATCATGATAACTAGTCTCATTATACCAATACTCCATATCCTTTCTTTTGACCAGTAACTCTCTCAGTTTTTCTTTTGCTTTCTTGAATTGTTCAATGTATATTTTCAATTGCAATTTATGATTCTCAATAGTTTTTTCAAGCTTATACCTTTCCATGCTTAAGATCATTTCTCTTCACTAAATAAACTTTCTTAACAAGAGAACTTTATCTAATACCAATTGTTTGGATTATGAAAAGATGTATACTGAAAGGGGAGGGGTGAATAAGTACCCTTAAAACTTTCCAAACTTAATCTTTGTAAACATGAATATCACTAACTAGTTGTATCAATTCTATTTAACATAAATCTAAAACATTACTGAAAAGTAAATGCATGTAATCTAATCAATAAACCATTCATGAAACTTCATACACATAACTCAAGTATTTTTGTATCATAGAAACCCTTGTTAGAAGGTAAAAACTATGGTGGGGATGACACCCACAAAGCTTCACTACTATAGCAAAAAAGTTTTCCAGTTAAGGCTACAAAGATTTTGATAACTTCTGGTGAACTTACCCTATTAGGTGTAACAATGAGATCAGTTAGATTTACTTGGTTAGATGATTTTAGCAACATAATCAAGTGCACACTAAGTTAAGATATTTACAAAAGAACTATTAAGTTCACTCCATTAAGAGATTTGAAATCTTCTACAATGGATAAAGAGTAACAATAGGATTGACTTGTAAATATAAACTTAACATTCCTAATTCAAATCTATAATGTACTTATTTTTTATCACCTTAATGTGATTGATCTCTTCTATGAATACTAAATGGTAGCCTTCTGTTTCTGATAAATTGAATGCTCTATCAATGCTTGTCAATCATAACCCTATCCAATCTTTAGATGTCCTTGAATACAACTACTTCTTGATGATACATGTCAAAATGACATCCTTACAAATTTTATATCAAATTGATCTTGACCTAATTAGGATTTATACTCTATCTTAGAAAACCTAAGATCATCATTACATAGGAACCATCAACAATTTAAGGATGACATCCATATTAAATTTTTTCTTGATCTTGGTAAACCATTTTCTAAATCAGTGTAAACCATTTTCCTTGTAGTTTGTGCCATTCAAAAATGCTATGTCATTTCCTATTTCACTTGGTGCATAGTGCATTAATCACTTGGTATTTAATTGGTGCTTAGTTCATATGAATTCTCAGTGATTAATGTGCTCAGTACTCAGTGAACATATAGCTCAGTAAGAGTACTTAGTCAAAGTTGTGTTCAATTAACTTAGTGATTTTCCTTGTGTTCTTCTTGGTGTCTAGGCTTTATGTATTGACTAACTATCCTATCTTGTCTCCTTTTACCGGCTATATGACTAAATGATACTAATGACAACCATCAATTCTCTTTAGGAGTAACACCTTAGGTCCCTCTTCAACATCCTCCTTTTCCTCCTTATGAGTGGGAGAGTTACCAAGAAAGAGAATGGGGGTAATGGCTGGACAAGATTTGAGGGTCTTCGGAGGTGGGGGAAAAGGTGGGGGGTAGGGATCATAATAAGAGAGAATTTGGTCAACCTTTCATCATCACCATAGGCACTCTTAAGAGAATCAAGCCTAGCCAAATTACAATTATCCATAGTTCCTTTGTTAGGGACCACATTTTCCCACATATCTAGATCCCCACTATGATCTCGAGTAATACTCCCATTGTCTCCCAAACCAACTGTCTCACTCATTGGGGGGGGGGGGGGGCTACTAATGGATCCCTCCTAGATATTGATTGGAATGTTAGTGTTCACTGAGGTACCACTAGGTGCAACATCCTTGTTCCTATGCCCATAAAATATCTGAATTTTATCCACTACCAATATTGGACATTTTTAGTCCTATGTTTAGGTCTCTGTTTATTTTATTGAATACCAAAGTTCAATGAGTCAATAGAAGGAAAGCCCTTAAGGGCATACTTCATATTCACTAAATTGGATGGGGGATGGAGCTGCGGGGTCTTGGAGGATTTCTTAAGTGCGTCAAGTGATGAATTAATATTCTCCATCAAAGGGGAGGTCTACATGAGTGGAGGAAGATAAGTAGAGCTAAAAGGAGAACAATAGCTCCTTGAGGTAGGAGAAACAATGAGATTGGGGTTATTAGGAGAGGCATTTATAGAACAGGGAAAGGTTTCTTTTTAAGGAGAGGCAATAAGGACCTCTTATGACCATGTCTCCTATTGAGAAGGTATGCATTAATGCCACCAAGGAACATAATAGGGAAAAAAAATTTATATCCTTATAGATCAAAGAGGATCTCATTTGGTAAATCCTAACTAAGGTTAATGAAAACAAGCTCCAGATAATAAGAATGGGGGAGGAGGTTGTTGGTTATATCAATTTTGATTACACTGCCAATTGGATCCAATACCAAAGTGATAAGGTTCCAAAGAAATTAAGGAAGGTTTCCAATAGTAATCAAGCGAGGGAAAGAAAGTGCAATCATTTATTTTTTAGCAGATTTAGGTGACCATGAAAAACCCCTAAAATTACAGGCACCGATATGCCAAAATTGTCTTTTAATAACTTATTTTTTACTACTAGGGTTTGAAATAAAACCAAAATAGACCTTTTTGAATCATTCTTACATAGGTTAAGTGAGAGTCATGTTTTCAACCCCATATGTTATGTAACTAATGATTTAAAAAATCCCTAGAAGGAATATTAGTGATTTCTTGTGCAAAAAGGAAAAGAGAAGTGTTCCTAAGTCTATTCTTCTTTGCTTCAATAGCTACAGACATTTGGAATTAGGTTTCATATTGATAGATTTAAAATGATCCTTACATAAATCTTCATGTGGTTATCCCATGAGTTCACCATGAGGATATTGAAAGATGAAATGAGCACCTTTTGGAAGTGTAGAGTTGTTCTTGACCACGTGTTTAAAGGACTAGAACTTAGGGTTAGAGGTCAAAGGTGCAAAATAATGAGTAGGCAGCTTATTTTTGGGAGAATTAGTACCCATTAAAAATTGTTGAATCCACTAGAATTAGAAGAATATTCTCTGCAACATTGTACAAGGGATGAGGTTGGCCTCCAAATTGGAACGCCACCTCGAGAATGGAGCATGGGTTTGGCAAGTTGTAGAGTGCAATTTTTTTTGGACAACTCCGAATTTATTTTTAATTTTAATTTAATTCACGTATAACATCTCAATGGAGAAAAATACTTCAATAGACATGTTTAATGTAGTAGAGGGGATTCATAAAATAATTGATTGGAAAAAGATACTAATATTCTAGAATAATTATGGATATTTTCTTGTACCTTTCATACTTTCACTACCAACATACTCATAAATATCAATGATGAGAGATGCTTGAGATTTCTGAATCATCTCATGGACAAATTTAGGGAGTGTAGTATAATAGATTTACCTAATCGGTATGTGCACAAATATGGGAAAAAAAAATTCCACTTCTTTTCATCCCCAAAAATGTATATGATGTGTGCCCTATAACATGCACGACATATGGTTTGATGTGCCAAGCCTATTTGGCATGTGGAAAATATGGTTCACACCAACTATGACATGCACCAGATATGGAACATGCCAAATATTGTCTGCGTCAAGTGTTGTAGTAAAATATGTCTTCCCTTTGTCTCTTTGTCAAGTGAAATGCAATTATCAAGACTTATGTTTGTTAATTATGCAAATTGTCATCAATTTGGTCTATTTGTTAACAAGTTTTTCAAACTCAAGGAAATGGTGTGCACCATGAATTTTTGTGTGGTTCTCTAGGTGCTCATTGAGAGAGAGAGAGAGAGAGAGAGAGAGAGAGAGAGAGAGAGAGAGAGAGAGAGAGTGTGTGTGTGTGTGTGTTTTGGGCATATATTTGAGCTCACTTGTCAAATTTTGAAACAACTTACATTTTTAGAAACAAAACTCCATTGTACACACTTAAAAAAAATTGTTTTCAATTAATTTTCATTCATTTCTAGGAGTATGCTCAAATTTCAAATTTTCATGATGTGTCCAATTGGAAAATTTATAAAAAATAATATGTTTATCAATAAATTAGTAGAGAAATATCACATAAACAATGTGGTGTTAGATAACTTCTTAGTAGAGCAATTAAAAAAATTCAAAGAAAAAGTTAACATTTTAGGGGGAGCATACCAGATGCTATATTATGTTTCTTTACCAAAAAGAGGACCACTTTTTGGGCTACCCCTTTTTTGTGACCTTAATCTCCACCAGTTTCAAAATAAACTATGAGTGTAGAAACTAGATTTGGATTACTACAACTCTTGTTTTCATTGCATCTTCAAAATTTGAGTCAATATCTTCAATTTATCATCGAAGTTTCAAGTTTTATGATTTCATGAAAAAAGTGGCATTTTATACCCCCTTTTTGGTCCCACATCTTTGTGCACTTATCCTAATATTTTATTTCATGTGATTTGAGTTTGTAATTCTTTTTTGTTAATTAGTTTAGTGATTACATGTAAATTGTGAAAATATACCATGCTTGTATCTAATCAATTTTCTTGAATGCCTTTTGTTAATCAATAATATTAAGCATCTTGGAATAGGTAGACATGTCCAAGAAGAAACCAAAATAGCTCTTGATTATGTTTATTGGTAAGTATATGCTCATTGTTAACTATTTCTTCATAGAGATATTGTTCTGATCCAACTAAATTTGAATTTATTATAATGAAATTATGGAGTAGATATTGAGTGAAAATAGTACTATCAGATGCAGTAGATAGAGCCTTTTTTGGATCTCAATACTATAGCACTAGGACTCAGAACCCTTATGGTCCATAAATACAGTGAACCCCCAGGTGAATTTTCTCTATCAAAAAGAAAATTTATGTAGTTTGATTTATTATTATCATTAAATTGTGTTGATTTATAATATTAACATGGATAAAAGATCAGTGGTGCTAAATAATTTTAAAGATGAAAATGGGTTCTTCTTCCCTAGTTCTAGCCAAATACACATAAAGCATATATGCATAGTATATCTATTTAGAGCTTCTGACCTAGGTCTCCCTCAAGAAAATGTTATGGATGAAGCTAGTATACTTTTTTTCTAAGTATCTTAGAGAATATTTTATCTTATAATTATAGGAGAAAAAGAAAGAGAAATTTACCCTATTAAAAGTTTGTGTTGAATATATTTTCAAACTGAATATGCATGAGATTATTCATTTCATCTAATTATCTCCATCTTAGAGGCAAGGAGATATATTGATTCTTAGAATGATAATAGTTTACATCTTAGAAAAAACCTATTCAAGTAGGTCTCCAATATTTCCCTTGGCTCCTCATAAGTGTACAACATGTAAAAAGGAAGAACACTTCGATGGATACAACCCAAAAATTTTATATGGATCCCCTATCCTCAAATTAAGGAAAAGTCTCTTCATTTCTATCCTTTCATGTGTTCAAAAACATATGCTTCCTTTCTCTCATAGAGCGAGATTTGGGAAAGGATTTATACAACATTTTTTGTGGCCTTGATTTGGGAAACTCTTTTCCCTCTGAATTTGAAGAGGAAAATTAATTGCTCATTTTTCCTTCTATTTCTAATGCATATAAAAACTAATTCATACACTGAATGAAAAAATTATTCCACATGGATTACGGAAATTTAATCCCAATATATTCATAACCTTTGTAGGAATTGCATTCATTCCCTCTATTTTCTCTTCTACAATATACATTATTTCAATGCGTACACAATCATGGGCTATTATCCTTTGAATAGTAAGCTTCCAATACCAATTATATGTTGAAAATTTGGCTAAGTAGGATATCACAATGTTGTCATTATGGCAGCATATATTTAGCATTAAGACATCATGATCAGAGGAAGGAGTTCTGTATGAGTGCACATGAAAAATTGTCTAAGTATAACAGTGTTTACTAGTCTTCATAGAAACTATTTTGATTAGTGATGTTCACAGAAGTGGGTTCAGTGCATGTGCAAATGAATGATCTATATCAATGCTACATCTAAGATTGCAAGTATGTACGACATGTACCGAAAGAGATATCGATGTTTTACAGAGACGGTGTTGAGCTGACCAAAATAGATCAATGACCAGAATATGTTTATATTGAGTAAAGGGATTATTTTGTTTATCAAAATAATGACCTAAGTAGGGAAGAAATCCTAGATGTTAACCCTAAGGCAGCATGTAACAGCTTTATGTTTTGAGAAGAGTATAATGTAAGCCAATAGGAAAGTTATTTTGTAATAACTTGTATATAAGTAAGAATACTGTAATGAAAAGTGATAGAAAATTAACATATGATATATACAATGTAAAATTGTAAGTTGTAAGGAAAAAAAGAAGCAAGTATTGTATATCAGTGCGGAGAGCCTACAAAACTAGATCATAATAATAAAGTTATTCCACAATAGTAAAAGGCTTTTGTATTCTACCTTTTGTATTTGAAGTTATCATTGTATATTGCATGTTTGGGAAGTGAGCTCATCTTGCAGACATCTATGTTTTGTAACAAAAAATCCTAATAGGGTTGAGGATTCTAACAAGGCCTAAAGTCCTTTAACTAGGATAGAGACACTATACAAATGTAATAGACTCCTAAGAGGGTCAATATCCTTAACCAAATACTTTTGATTAGTGGATCAATTGTGGGTATCATCCCCACTAGGTTTTTCCCTTGGCCAGGGTTTCCTTGAGAACAATCATGGTGTTATGAGTTAATTCATTTTATTGTTATGCGTATTGTTTAGTTTACTTAGTTTAGTTTCTTATGCAAGCTACAAGTTAATTTTATATATACATAATTGGGCAAAAGTAAAAGTTTGTGAAATATTGATTCACCTCCCCCGCCCCTCTCTCAGTATTTCCTATTTCTAACAATTGGTATCAAAGCTTATTTACTCAGAACAAAGTTATTCAAAGAAAGTATAACAGCTTGAGTAAGATCTCTATGGATATGGATCAATTGCAGAAAAATCTTGATGAAGCTCTTGAATAGATTGATATTCTTACTGAAGAATGAGATACTCTAAAGGAAAAATATGATAATGTGAAAGATTACATTGAGAAACTAAAAGAAAAGATAGAAGATTTGAAATCAAAGAAAGAACCTACAAGTCAAGTGAAGGACTATGATGAAGTTTCAAAATTGAAGAAAGAAAATGAGATCCTTAAACATGAACTAAAGATTTTAGATCTAAAGTTAAGCTTGAAAGATGATAACAACAAAGATGAATCAAATCTAAAGTCTAAAAATGCAGATCTGAAATCTAAACTTACCAAAGTGACATCTAAACTTGAGAGTACAAAATTGCAGTATGTTGAGCTTGAGAAATACAACACAATTGTGAAAGGAGAAATAACTCAGTCTAAAAAAAATATTGAGAAACAATATTCTAGTAGTCAAAAGATCAATGAAAAGATTTCTTATTAGCAACCATCTTATGATAAAACTAGTCTTGGATACTTTCAAGATAAATTCCCAAAGAAGATTGAATAATGTAAAGAACCAGATCTGGAATAGCCTCTGAATAAAGAAGAAAAGAAACTAGATGAATCTAAAAAATATGAAGATGTACCTAATCCACCTAAGAAAGATGAACCACCTAAAGAGATCCAAATAGAATTCAAAGGTAGATTTTTTTCAAGCAATTCCTTTGGACACATGAAAAGAGATTTTACAGGTAAGCAATTCAAACCTATCTCTGGTTATTGTTACAATTGTCATGGTTTTTAACATACAACTATTGATTGCAAGAAACCTAGGTCTAATGATAGTGGTAATAGTAGAATGTTTAGAATTACAAACCCTATAAATAAGAGACCTATTGGAGAAATAAACAAAAGAAATGGAGTTATGTGTTATAGATGCAACAAATTTGTACACATTTCTAGAAATTCTAGATCACAAATCAGTAGGTCAGTACCGAGATATTGAAACAATGGAATAGTTTGTCATATATGCAATAACATGGGTCACATAATGAGGCATTACAAAATGAGAAACATGAGAAATTATAATTCTAGAATAAATATAAACTATACCAAAAGAAATGTGAACACAAACAACAGTCAGAAAGAATGTTGTAGTAACTTGGAAGAAATTGAGTTTGTTAAAGCTATAGATCAAGCGAGCACACTTAGTATACCATGAAATCAGACAGGTGAAGTATTTGAGAGGAAGTGTGAATCATTTCCAAATTCATCTCAAAGAAACTAAATGTCAAATTTCAAGAACAATGAATTACAATAAGAAACAAAATAGTATAGAATTTAGTGTAAGATGAATTAAGCCTTGCAAAGTTAATATCAGAGAGTTTATGATATAAGGAAGTTATGGTTAATACTGCATGAATTTATGAACATGTATGTGACTACACGAAAAGGATGAAGTTTTCCAAGTAACCAAGAACAACTTTTGGCATGAATGCACTTAATAAATTAATGTGATGACAATGTCTTGAAATATTTGAAGGATAAAAGTGAGTTATTGACATCATTTGATCATTGAAGTGTTTACAAGAGATATATAGATCTAGCTAGTGGAGATTGAAAGTAGTTTGTAAGATTTGGAGATAGATTCTTTGCCAGATCTACACAAAGCCCCAAATCATGATTTTGAGGTATTTAACTAAGAATTCATTATTAAAATAGTTTCTTTTAGGTGGAATCATGGATGCATCACTAGTTCACAACATTAGAAACATAGCTAAACCTAAGATGAAGAAGGAATCAGTAGAACCCTTAAAGGAAGACCCTAGTTTGGCTTTATCGACCATTCCAAATGAAGTTTTACATTTGGAAGATGTAAAAGGGTATTTAAAATGGAAGTTTGACACCAAATTTTTTTTTTGAAAGGATTATAAGTTTATGTTTAGAGGTAACAGTTGTCTAATGTTTGTACAGTTAAACCTAAGAGGGAGTTGGTTAACCTTCAGTTGAGGGGTAGAATGACGAGGGGTCATCGACAATGCTCACCCCTAAGTATAACAAGTGTCTCACCTATTACTTGGGTTGACTAACAAGTTCAAGTTTTATTCCAATTAAATATAGATGTAATGAATGGGTTAAATCTTAAGTTCTAATGTCAAATTTTAAATTTTAGATAAACATTTTATTTCAATATGGTCGCCACTCAAAAA
Source organism: Chamaecyparis obtusa (assembly GCA_027943335.1). NCBI lineage: Eukaryota > Viridiplantae > Streptophyta > Pinopsida > Cupressales > Cupressaceae > Chamaecyparis > Chamaecyparis obtusa. The sequence goes on from BSBK01011166.1 coordinate 126,500, forward strand.
TGAATTTAACCCTACTAATAGCTTTTATGAATACATCATAAATACATTATTACAAAATGACATGATCCCCATAATGACCCAACAATCTATAAATCATAACATTGAATTACCTCCAAGTTTTAATTCACTAAATTTAAACTATAATAGTTATTCAATGTTATGATTTATAGATTGTTGGGTCATTATGGGGATCATGTCATTTTAAATAATGTATTTATGATGTAGTCATGAAAGCTATTAGTAGGGTTAAACTCATTTTTGAGTGGCGACCATATTGAAACAAAATGTTTAGCTAAAATTTAAAATTGGACATTAGATCTTAAGATTTAATCCATTCATTACATGTATATTTAATTGGAATGAAACTTGAACTTGTTAGTCAATTCAAGTAATAGGTGAGACACTCATTATACTTAGGGGTGAGAGTTGTCGATGACCCCTCATCATGCTACCCCTCAACCAAAGGTTAACCAAATCCCTCTTAGGTTTAACCAAACAAACATTACACAACTGTTACCTCTAAACATAAACTTATAATCCTTTCAACAAAAAAAAAGTTGGTGTGTTTTTGTGTGCAAATTTTTGGGTATGACAGAATCAGTAGAACCCTTAAAGGAAGACCCTAGTTTGTCTTTATCAACCATTCCAAATAGAGTTTTACATTTGGAAGATGTAAAAGGGTATTTAAAATGCAAGTTTGACATAGTAGGAGATGGTAGTTAACCATGGAGTACAATAAGATATACAAACAAGACATGACCTAAAAATAAGGATTTCAATATATAGGTCAAATGGACATTATTAAGTACACATTTCACCATGAATTTTAGAATGACGAATGGACCAAAATCATTATGAGAAGAATCCATAATGGAAAGTTTTGGTTGGATGATAGAGTTATATATATTAAAAATTATCTTATACATGAGGTTAGAGGATTGTCTAAGACAAGAGAAATTCCTTCAAATGAGAAGAATGTTAAGAAAATAGTGTTGGATAACACCAAGTCTTCATATAATGAAAGAGGTATAGTCATAAGAAATATTGAACAAGATGATGTGATTGTTGGAAATATTCAGGGATTAACCGAGTTACTGAGAGGGGAGGGGTGAATCAGTAACTTCAAATTTTCTTACAATTACAGATGTAATAGCATATAGTTTACTTTTTCCTTATGTATATAGAAAGCATGAAACTTAAAAGCATTCACAACAATGACACATAGATTTTGTTACCCAGAAACCTTCCAAAAAGAAAGTAAAACTGGGGTGGGGATGAAACCCACAAAGCTTTAGTACTGCAGAATAAAGTTGGCCAGTTAAGGCTTACAATTTGATCACTTCTGATGATTTGCCCTGTTAGGAGCAATAAGGATTGCTAAATCCACCTTGTTAAAGGATTTACAAACATACAATGAAGTATGCACTCGGTAAAGAGATTTTACAACAGATTGTTAAGTCTACCTGGTTAAAGGATTTTAGTACTGATTCACCTGTTAGAATGAAATAGTAGATCTCTTGCTTTGCAACTGGATTGCTGATTGAGATTCGTTGAATGTACTGATCACCTTCTGTGATGAATTTGTCTTTGCTATTCCCTATACTACTGAAGCCCTTTGTAATTCACTTATCTCTGCTTTTTCTTTTTATTCACATACATACTCATATAATTACATCTTGACATCTTTACAACATTGTTTATATACAAGTCTAAACAATTAATTACAATTACAAAGTCGGCTTGACAAATAAACATAAGTGCCACTAAGTCGGCCCAAGTATGGTTACACGGTTCCTGCAAACTAACTCGGTGACTTTCTGATACTCAGCGTCCATTGCATTACTCGGCATCATCATGCACTTGGTAGAAGTGAAGGCACGGTTCATACTAACCACTCAGTAGGTTTTGAACTCGGTAAATACTGGTGACTCGGTAGACATAATGTTACTTGGTTTACACTGTCCTGCTCAGTTTGCACTATCTTGATTGGTTTGCACTGTCTTGCTCGGTTTACACTATTCTACTTGGTTTGCACTATTCTACTCAGTTTGTACTATTCTGCTTGGTTTGCACTATTCTGCTCGGTTTGCACTGTTCTGCTCGGTTTGCACTGTTCTGCTTGGTTTGCACTGTTCTGCTCGGTTTGCTCAGTTCTGCTCAGTTTGCACTGAGAATGCAAATAAGTGTTCTCACTAGTGGCAATTCTCCTTAATGCCAACAATCTCCCCCTTTGGCATTAGTGACAAAAACACTTATTGCTCAAAACTTATATACACTTATTGATTTTTTTTTTGTCATAGAGCTTTATACATTATCTCCCCCTTTCAATGTGCTAACTTTTTCTATATACAAATCTCCTTCTATACATATCTCCTTCTATACATATCTCCCCCTTTTTGACGATAATGCCAAAGGTGTATATACAAGTGATTTACAGAGAGAATCCAAAATTTGATAGAAAGTCAGAATGTACCTTCATGATTAGTGCCAGGGTTCTGTCCCAATTTTCTTGCAGAATCTTGCATGTTTGGATTGCAATTTGGACTTCTGCAGAGAGTTCAATCATGTGATCTGCTATAGAGAACTGATTGTCATGAATCAATGTTTTGGAATGTTCAATGTGCTTATACATTGTATTCATGATGGGAAGGATCATCTTCTGGATGTCTAGCAGTGTGGACCGGATCCTTGTGTCTTCTTTTAGTAGATCTGACTGCATATTTGATAGGTATGAGACTTTCATGTGATGAGCAGAGCTTGAACTTGGTTCAAGTTGCAGCTTCTGTATGCTAATCTTCATATCCTTATCCATTTTATTCATTTTATCCTTAACATCCTTTGTGAACTCAGCAATATTGCACAGTCTGGCCAAAAGAGATGTGACATTCGAATAGGTAGATTCAATATTTGACAAGTCTGAAGACAATTCCACTTGATTAATAGCTATGTGCTGAGCAATGTGCTCAAGCACTTTATTGTTGAATCTCTTCTCAGCTCTTTCAACTAACTTTTATGTCCCAGATGAATCCTCATTGTATTTATTTACTGCTTCAGCTAATTGTAGCAAAACATGTTGAGAGGAGTCTACTTTAATACCTAATGCATCAAACAAAATGTCTTTAGCATCTTTAATGATTTGATATTCCTTGTCTCTCTCCTCTTTAAGCTTCTTTTGCTTTGCTTTCCTTTGGAGGATCTCACCTATATTTTGCATTTGGTCCGCTAATAGATTTGCAAAATCTAATGTTGGAATCTCTATTTCTTCATCTAGGTCTATATCCTCTACTATATTCTTACCCAAAAATTTTATACTCGGTAGAGCCTTAGGCTTATCTGTACTTAATGCCTTAGTAGTAGTGACAATAGACATAGTTGGACTGGCTATAGAGACTGGCACACTGTCTACTGGAGAACTTAAAATATTTACACTTGTAGAATCAAAAACTGGAATACTTACTGCTAGAAAACTTGATGAAATGGGAGACTGCAACTCGGTAGAAGAAATGGTGGTTGCTTCTGTTGTTGCTATAGGTGATTGGAAAAAAGTTGAAGTTATCACAACCATGCTTGAAGGTGTCTCCAGGCTAGATGTAGAAACTTTTACTGGAGAGGTAGGAAGGGATGCAATGACTTCTGCTGCTATCCTCATAGTATCATCTACCTCAGTGGCTTCTTCTTGTTCATCACTGTCATCTTCAATATCTTTTATTATTACTATTTCAATACTTCATTGGTGAAGATGGTATATGTTCTTCCATGTGGCATTTGCAGCCTTCACAACCGATTTGATATTGTTGATCAGAATCAAACAAGTATTGAACCTTAGTGTCATCTTATTTTCATTTTCCTTTAATGCCTTCTTTACTTCATCATTTTTCAAGCTCGGCATTAACTGTCTCAGGGTTTGATCAAATATGTCTATCACAGTTTGCTTTGCATTGCTCCATCTCATTTTTATTGGATTTAATAAGACAGCTGGAACCTGTGGGGCTATTTCATCAGGAGAGTATTTCCACTATCCCATCTTTTCAATAACAGCATCTTCTATTTCCTTCTGTTCTGTTTCCGATCTGATTTCATATTTAAAAGATTTTATGTTACTTACTCCAAATCCTGATCCGTCTCTAAAAAGTTTGATCCTCTCTTGAAAGTTTAGAGGAGGCCTTTTGAATACTATGTCTTTGTCTGCCTTATCTTTATCTGCCTTACCTCTTGCACTTCTCCTTGTAAATATAGCAGTGGGAGGCTTAGGTGCCTTAGTGATAAAAACCTTTCCTTTCTTCTTTGCAGGTTCTGGTTCCTCTATTTTCTCATCCTTTTCCTCTTCTTCTTCATCTTTATCTCCTTTGTCCTCAGTTAGCATTTGCATTTTGGCTATCCTCTTCTTTCCTTTGTTTACCGCCTGTGGAAGTTTTATGCTCAATTCAATTCTCACCTTTGCTTCATCATATGTTCCAAAATATGGAGCTTTGGGATTAACAGGCTGATTAAGAAGGGCTTCAATTATATTCTTGGTTTCATCAATATTTACCTCATAAGGAAGAGGTTTTACATATACAATCCTCGGTTTAGCTGCTTGAATATATACATTGTCACAGTCTACCATGAAATAAATGTCATCCTTGTAATCCTCCACCAACTTCTGTGGAATCCAGAATCTGTCATTCATCTTCTCTTTGAAAGACTCAAAATAACTGTCCATGATGCTTTCAAAATTTTCACCCATTTCTGAGATGTATTCATTTATCTCATAAAGTGCTGGCACATCTTTTCTCCATACAACTTTTCCTTCGGAAGGGAAGAATTTTTGAACATAGAAGAATAAACAGACTAGTAGGGATCCAAACTTACATGGATTGTTTTTGGAAGTTTGAATGCTTTCCATGTTCTTGTTAAACTATTTTAACAATAAATCTGCAAGGTCAAATGATAAGTTGTTCTTGACCACTTTGTATGCTAGGTCAATAGCTTCACAGGAGACACTATTCTGTTGACTTGAACTGTATATCTTATGGGCAATAATATGTGTACCAAACTTTAGTTCAGCATCGGTAATGCTGCTAACTTTCATGCCTCTACCGTCCCACTCGGCTAGGGTTTTCTTTTCCAGTTCCGACCGACCTAGGGTTTTGGTAGTTTTTGCTTTGTTCAACATGGGAAGACCGGTGATTTGATGAATCATCTTCTTGGTAATCTCTATGGGTTGCTCAAGCCAAATCTTGCCATCATGTATATGGCTGAGAATGTATCTAACCCATTTATCTCAAAATTTTCGAGGCCAATGTGCAATGTGAACTAATCCCTTATCTTCCAGATGTTTATGCTCGGGTTTTAGAGTACCATCCACACATAGTTCTTCATGCACAATATCTAGTTCTAGGTTTCCCATTTCATGAATTGCATAGTTGAAATGATTGCGAATATCATTAATAAGTAGTACCTTAGGAGGAATCTGAGATTGAGCTCCGTTCGGGTCTAGGGCTGCTGCAATTGTAGGCACGATCTTGAAATCTGGTGCTTTCCATTCCCCTTGGACTAACATATCTGATCCTTTCTTTGTTGAAGTGCTGGATGATGCCATGGTAGCTCACAAAAAATTCTTTTCATAAAAGGTATTTGAGTCGGTGGATTGCTCTTGAAGTTTTCTGCTCTCAAAGTGCTAAAATTCACGGTGAGAAATGAGTTTGATTTCTTGCCTTTTGTTTACAACTTTGTCATTAATGCTCAGTACAAATTAGGGTATGAATTCCGACAGACTGTCACCCACTAAGAATTAATTGCTCGGTGAAGACTTCGCAACTCGGTGAACTCGAGAATTCATATTGCTCTGACCTCACTCGGTAAAGACTAATACCGACCTTGTTTGATTAAGACTAATACCAACCTTGTTCGATAAAGACTGGTACCGACCTTCCTGTGATCTTACTGCATCTTGTATGCTGATTTAGATCTTTTTTTTTTTAATTTGGTTCTGGAACTGCTTGGAGTTTGTCTAGGAGAATACAGTTCCAGTGCTTTCTTGGAAATTTAGTTTGAGTCGGTAGAGCCACCCATTCCATCACTTGGACTAGTTTGCTCGGTAGATTTAGGAATCCACTTTTGTCTCACCTGTTTCCTGACCTTAGTTGCTTCATTCTTCTTTCCATCTTCAACTTCACTAGCATTCATGCAGTTTCTGGCTATGTGACCTAGTTTAGTGCATTTGAAGCATCTTACTGTAGTATCTCTTTTCCTTAGATGATGTTTTATGCAGTTCATGCCAATGTGTCCATATTCTCCACAGTAATGACATCTACACCAGGTGTTGTAGTCCCATCCAAACATTGCTTTCATAATTTGTTCTGCTGAATTGAATGTCTTGGATCTGCACTTGGATGCTTTGTGACCTTTTTTGTTGCACTTGTGACAATTACCTCTGAATCTTGGTTTTTCCCTGCATTCATTTGCTTTGTGACCATGTTGATTGCAATTGTAGCATTTTCCATTGAATTCTGCTTTTTCATTGTTCCAACATTTATTTGAAGTATGTCCTATTTTACCACAATGATTACAAGTAGGTTTTTGATTTCTTTGAGTACCTTGCTTAGAAGATTCACCTTCTCCTTTGTATCCAAGTCCTGCTTTTCCTTTCTGCCTATGCAGATTTCGCTCATACAGTTGATTCAAGTCTTCTTGGCTTTTCAGCATTCCTTCATTGATTTGTTTTTTGGCATTTAGGTCATCCACCAGTCTTAGATTGATTTCCTTTTCAGATCTTAGTTCTTCTCTTGTGTTTTCTATTTCTAATCTTAGATTCAGAATTTCCTCATTTGTATGGGAGATCTGATCAATTAGGTTTTCTAGCTGAAGGGTTTTATTTTGAACTTCATTGTTCCTACCATCTAATTCATCTTTCAACTTGTTTCTTTGTTCTAAGATCTCACAAAATCTTGTTGAGTGTAGCTCTTGTTCTCTTTTTAATTTTCTCACTTCTTCCTGCAGAGACCCATTCTTTTCTAGGAGTTCTTTGACAGCATTGTTTGCTTCATCTGAGCTATTTGAGGGAAAAAGATCTTCAACTTTTTCTTCAATGTAATTCTGATCATTCATCTGATTTGCAAGTTCCTTCCTTCTTCTTAGGGATTGGGAAAGATGTTCTTTTGCTTCCTTGAGTTTAGCTATGGCCATTTCCAGATCTAGCTTTTCATTTTCAATCACCTTGTTAAGTTTGAATACCTCCATTTTCCTGGATCTTTGCTCAAGCTAGTTAAGCTTTATCTTGAGAACCAACAATGCTTTGATACCAATTGTTGAAAATATTCAGGGATTAACCGAGTTACTGAGAGGGGAGGGGTGAATCAGTAACTTCAAATTTTCTTACAATTACAGATGTAATAGCATATAGTTTACTTTTTCCTTATGTATATAGAAAGCATGAAACTTAAAAGCGTTCACAACAATGACACATAGATTTGGTTACCCAGAAACCTTCCAAAAAGAAAGTAAAACTGGGGTGGGGATGAAACCCACAAAGCTTTAGTACTACAGAATAAAGTTGGCCGGTTAAGGCTTACAATTTGATCACTTCTGGTGATCTGCCCTGTTAGGAGCAATAAGGATTGTTAAATCCACCTTGTTAAAGGATTTACAAACATACAATGAAGTATGCACTCAGTAAAGATATTTTACAACAGACTGTTAAGTCTACCTGGTTAAAGGATTTTAGTACTGATTCACCTGTTAGAATGAAACAGTAGATCTCTTGCTTTGCAACTGGATTGCTGATTGAGATTCGTTGAATCTACTGATCACCTTCTGTGATGAATTTGTCTTTGTTGTTCCCTATACTGCTGAAGCCCTTTGTAATTCGCTTATCTCTGCTTTTTCTTTTTATTCACATACATACTCATATAATTACATCTTGACATCTTTACAATATTGTTTATATACAAGTCTAAACAATTAATTACAATTACAAAGTCGGCTTGACAAATAAACATAAGTGCCACTAAGTCGGCCCAAGTATGGTTACACGGTTCCTGCAAACTAACTCGATGACTTTTTGATACTTGGCGTCCACTGCATTACTCAGCATCGTCATGCACTCAGTAGAAGTGAAGGCACGGTTCATACTAACCACTCGATAGGTTTTGAACTCGGTAAATACTGGTAACCCGGTAGACATAATGTTACTCAGTTTACACTGTCCTGCTTAGTTTGCACTGTCTTGATCAGTTTGCACTATCTTGCTCGGTTTACACTGTTCTACTCGGTTTGCACTGTTCTGCTCGGTTTGCACTATTCTACTCGGTTTGCATTATTCTGCTCGGTTTGCACTATTCTACTCAGTTTGCACTGTTCTGCTCGATTTGCACTGTTCTGCTCGGTTTGCTCTGTTCTGCTTGGTTTGCACTGAGAATGCAAATAAGTGTTGTCACTAGTGGCAATTCTGCTTAATGCCAATAGTGAGATATGTATGTAAGATGTTAACTACAAAATTATGTGCAAGTTCTAGGGAAGATGACATGGAAGAAGGTATGGTGCAATCATCCTACCTTATGTGTATTGACAACATTGAAGTAGATTTGTGCGAGATTATAAGAATTCAGCTGATTGAAAATATTGAGAAGATCAAGAAGACTAAGAATTTCCAGTTTCGATTCTCATCCCTGGTCACTTATATATTTTTCCATCTTTTAAGGAGATTCCCTTACACCATAGGAGTTGATTGGAATGATGGAAGAAACTGAATGGAAAAAATCAATAAGGTTTATTTAAGACATGCCATTGATAAAGTGAATGAGAGTGCAACCCTTGTCATTAAGACGTTTCAGAATGAAATTGAGAGATGATTAAGAATAACACCATCTATTGTTGAGAAATACCAGAATGCAATATGTTTCTTAGTGGACACTGATTTTACTTACATTGAAGTAGTAGGACCAAGGATAGAATTTGTAGATCCTCTTGAGTATGAGCTATCTAAAGAAGAAGTTGAAGGATATATAAGAATATTACTTAAATGAAATTTGGATTCCAAGAGTTCCAGATTTGGAACATATGAAGAAAATTTTAGTACAACACATCAGTCACAGGTGTAGAAATTGGCCAATAAAAGTGTAGATAGAAAAATAAAGAAGATCTTAAAGGACACAGGTATGATTGAGCATGAATTCAACATTGTGAAGTAGAAAACAACAACTATTAGAGATATAGGACATAAGGAAGTGTTGTCAATTCCACCCTTGAAAACCCATGCAACCACTATTGAGGATATTTAGAATATTTAGGAAGATATTGTATAATTGGATGTGCCAACAATGTGAAAATCTACTAGATTCACCTCTAGTAGACTGACTAAGAGAGTTAAAGAGATTGAAAGTGAACTAGACAAGAAGAGAAAACCATCTTTTCTCCAATAGAAAAGATAAGGGCATCAAAAGTTAAACCACAAGTAGATCAAGAGGCAAGAAGTAGCAAAAAGAAGCAATGGAACCCTACGATTGATAAAGTGAATCATTTGATCATTAATGAAGGAGATTTCACTATGTTTAATAAGAATTATGAGCTATATGAAAACTTTGATAAATTGAATCTGAGAATGCAGTTTTCAGATACACGATTCTTACTAACAAGAAGTTTGAACATGTAGTACCCCTACCCCTAGTCTGATTTTATAAATATCATCATTATGCTAGGATGATGGAATATATGTTAGGAAATTATTGATGCGGATGATTTTACTAACCCCATACTTGCATGTGTATGGTTGATGTGTTTGTTTTACATTTCTGTTTGGTGTGCCTAATGTGGTTGAGGGACGGAGTCATAGTTACTTACTTGCGAGAGCCACACGATTGACCGATCCCCGCCATTGTCTATTATATATTTATATATGTTTATACATGCAGGTGTTGTATGCAGGTTTGCAGGTACCGAGCATCATCTTCCCTGAATTTTCAAGATGAGTGTGCCCTATTGCAATATCTCAAATGGTAAGAGAGGGGAGATAACACAAATCCAAAACCCTAACCCTAACCCATTTATCCTAGTTGTTGGATAAGTAACTATTGACTACCCTATCCGAATTTGTCAGGTTGGCAAAGTTTGTGGATCCCTTTCTGATGTTGCTTGGTTTTGATTTTGTTTGATTTTATGTCATATGATTTTAGTTGATTTGTGGTTATGTGGGTGATTATTAATTTATTGATTATAGTTGAGTTATGTTTGTTTGGATTATTTTAGGTGATTATCAATGTTAGGTGCATAGTTAAATTTAATGATTTAATTATGTTCCTATGTTTAATTTAGGAAATTATCTAAAGTCAATTGTTTGATTAATTAGAATTAATTGATTATTGAATTGAAATTAGGATTAATTGTGTTTGAGTGTATTATTAAATAATTGAATATTTTAATGCATGTTCTAGGATGTATTAAATATTTAATTTATTTAATTTGAGCTTTAATTATTAACATGTGCTTAATTGGAAAATGAATTGAATTATGCTTCCATATTTTATTAAACGATTAAATAATTAATTGCATGAATTTGTGATGCATTAAGTATTTAATTTATTTAATAAATGAATTTAAATTATAACATGTGCAAAATTGAAAAGGAGTTTGTTTTCAAAAATAACAACTAGTTTTCTAAAGTCAAAGTTGAGTTGTGTATTTAAAAGATATTTTAAATTAATTAATTTTATTTACTTTCAATTTTGGAGTTTGAGTTGGATTAGGAGTTGTCTTATGAGTCATTTTCTAATTTGGAGTTGAACTCTGAGTTAGCTTTTGAGCTGTCTTTTAGGATTGCATGAATTTGGGAATGGAATTCCTATTAGGAAATTATTACATTCATTTTGAAGGGAGACAGGTTTTGGATAGGATTTTTTGAGAAGCCTTGTGTGCTTGGTATTTTGGAGAAGTGTGGATTGTTATGGCTGTTTGTTGATTTGAGTTTCCCTGTGCTTCTGGATTGGGCACCTAGTTGCAAATTAGCTTTCAGATCTACAGGTTGTGTTTGAATTTGGAGAGAATTTGGTTCTTACATCTACAGGGGTTTCCATTTTTATTCCGTTTCTGGCATTGGATCTGAGGTAGGTTTTGGATTTGTCTGTCAAATCTGTATTCACATCTGTTTATCTTTCTGTGTTTGATAGTGTTCTATGTTTTCAATTTTGAAAGATCTTTGTTTATATTAGATCCGGGCATTCTGAAACCCTAGTGTAGTTGATTTCTATATTTTATTGCTACTTGGCATCGTAGTGTTACTCTGGCAAAATTTCGTTGAATGATTATTTAAATTTTCTCTACAAATTGAAATATTAATCCTGGACTATAGTTTAACTATATGGTTGAGAGAAAAATAAATTCTCTTTGAAAATAAAATCAAATTGTATTAAAAACCCAATTCTGGTACAAAATCAGCTTGCTGGAAAAATGAACAAAAATATATATAAATATATAATAATAAACACATAGTTAAAGATTAAAGTCAAGTTAATTTGTGTTGAAATATTAATAGGAATAAGAATATATTCATGTAGATCAAAATCAAAGGCTAGTCTATAATTGTAAAAATATTCAATCTGGTCTTTTGATAATTTCATATTTAATGAGTAAATACTGTGCATAAATTAATTTTTCAAAATTAATTCCTATAAAATATATATGTATGCATAAATTGTTTATTTTACCAATTTATATTGGTTGAGGTTCTTTCAAAAAAAGATTTATATAAAAAAAAAAAAGATGATAAAATAAACTTTATTGTTTATTGTGTTTTTTTTTATAAAAATGGTTTGCAAATATAATGGTACCTATGGTACCTGCATATGCAGGGTACCTGTGCATGCAAGTACACTGCGCATGCACAGTACCTACCATGCGCTTGGGAAGTGGGGCTTTGGGGGGGCGTGTGGGGCCCGCTCCCCACCCACTTTGTTTTACTTTATTTTATTTTATTTTTATGTTAAATGATTTTAGTTTAGTTTGTTTACTATTCATTTGGTTTTTATAATTTAGTTTGCAAGTTATTTAATTGTTGTTTAATTTTATTTTTATTTTTGTTATTAATAAATTACTAATTTTAAATGTTAGTGTATTAAGTTAGTTTATTTGAGATTTTTAATTTTATTTACTTAATAATTATTTAATATTTGTATAATATGGTATTTAGGATTTTTTTTAAAGTTTAAGTGTTAATTGAATTAAACTAAATTAATTTAAATTTAGTTTTGATTAATGTTTCAAATAGATATGATAGTTAATATATTTATATATATATTTGTTTGAAGGTGTTATTATTTAAATTGGATATATTGCATAAAGAAACGTATTTATTTTGAAATTTATTGGAGATTTATGTGTAACTACTGAAATTGGGTCTTTTGTTCTATTGTATTCTTAGAATGATTTATAGGGAACTTTTCTTTATGATTGTTGTATTGTTTTAATGTTTATGTTATGTTTCTTTGAGCAATTTTATGTGTATCAACTTTTGGATTCAATTATGCTCGAATAGAAATTTTAAATACTTATGGATCTATATCAGACCTTTATGGTGTGAGTGTTATTTTCTTCATCCTTGGTGTGTTTTCCTTTGCTTATTGTGTTATCAGGCACTAGATGATCTAGGGGGGATAAAACAGAGGCCGAGTGTATGTCAGTTGTGCATATTTTCTGCATTATCTTTGATGTGTGTGTATCTTTCTGATCACCACCTGATGGCTCATATGGGCTTTTGTTGCCTTGTATTCTATTTATGGTAACTTGTAATCATGTCAGTTTCTTGTGTGCGAAACTGGATCTTGGATTACTTGGTTGTTTACTTGTGGATCTTTATGAGTTTTGTGAGCCTAGGAGAGGTTAAGTAGGTGCATCTTAGGGGAGTGGTGTAACGCCCTGCCAGGGAACCCAAGAGAAAAACACTAAAATTAGGCTAAGTTATGCAACAATTTTTTTTTTGTTTACTAATGTTAACAAGCACATTGAACATAGCATCACAATGACATACATACATGAGTTTGAATAAACACATCATTTCATTTTCATTCTCAAGGGTCCCTAACGTAGTATTACGTTGCCTAACAAACACTACGCTAACATGATTCGATGCTAAAGAACATTTAAGTACATAATCAAAGAAAGTTCATTTCTCTAAATCAAATTACATTACATCATATGATCACCTACATCCACTACACATGGCGTAGGGTATGTGGTGATATTTATTACAATTACATTTATCATATGTATCCTAGATCCACGTAGGTGTCAATAATAATCAAATAAATCTCCTACAAGTACAAGATAATAACATCTGACACATGAATCTACAACAATGGTGGTAATCTAGTCCAAGTAACAATCAAGTGATGGAGGATATCCACAATAGTCTCAATGGAGAAGTACACTACCTCCCGAGCATGTGGAACCCAAAGGTCCACCCCACGGTGCTAGGGAGATAACACCAGGCCCACACACATACTAAGGACCAAATCCCAAATCACAACCTACGAAGGTAATACTAGAACAAGAGGGTATATGGGTTACCAGAGGCACTGACCTAAATAGGATATTTAGGGTGTGAGTAGGAAGGTGTCATCACGTAGATCCACCCTTGAGTTTAGTCCTGAAGGTTCCTCACTGAACCGACGGCACTCAAGTGATCATACTTGGCATCGATATCTCTCAAGAAGACAAGTATATCAATGATCCACCCTTGAGTTTAGGCCTGAAGGCTCCTCACTGAACTGACGACACTCAAGGCATGGGCAAAGTATCACAAATTATATTTTTAATGTTTTCCTAATTAGATCAATTTTTATAATGTTATCACTGGAATTAAGAAACTTGTCAATGGATGATCCATTAGCCACTTGTGGGCCTCAATGATCCATTGCAAGCCACCCCCTATGTCACATCTAGATAACCTACCCTAGTCTCTCAACAATACCCATCCTGGATCGTGGCCACATATATCATATTAAGCACCAAGCAAATAGATAAACAAGTAAAACATATTCCCATTTCAAAACATAAATCCACTTGGCCACTAATTCAAATTTAATCCACTAGGAGGAAATAACAACCAGGAATCAGTTTGACATCCAACTCAAGTCCCCCATCGAATCATCTCAAAATCAAATCAACAATAGATCAGGGATATGCAAATCATCATGAATATAAACAATCATAAGGATAAACTTACATCCACGACACATACCCGACCTCTGGATTTCACCCCCTAGTTGGTCATCTAATCCCATATGCAAAACCATTGCAACACAGTAAATTTAATTTGCACAAACAATATACGCAAAGAGAGAACATCTCACACAAGTAATTAACATGTCGTAAGGTAAGCAAGGACATAAGGATCATATTAACATGTAATTTGCTCACACTAATTAATCACACCAATCAGAATATCCACGCCTACAATAAAATGACCATATTGTTAACATTCACTAATGCCTATTATAACTTCGTTAAAGAGAACGTTTAATTAACCAATGAAAAGATTAAATAATAATCTCAGATACGCACACATCAAGTACATTTAAAGGATAAAAAAAACAATAAGTCTACTAGGAATAATACTTTAACACCTATTGATAACATTCAATTAACAAGACTAAAATTTACAAAGCTCAGATTAAATACTAAAATAATTAATAAATTAACTAGTAGGATTAAAATAATGTTTAATATGAACATTCACATTATATCACTAATATCTCAAAGTTCAATTTTAAATATCAATTTCCAATTTATAATGCACAAATCTTAAAACAATTAAAACAATGTTCAGTGTTAATAAAACATATCTTATCAAACTCCTAAACAACTCTGCAAAGACCCTCCCCTAACACCTACACCTACACCTATAACAACCCATCCACATCATCATACAATATTATTAATAAGATGAAAAATAAAACATTTTTAAATTAATTCAAGGTGGAGATGGAAGTGACTTGGGATGGGTCCCACCAAATCCCAAGCACCCCACACAAATGCTAGGCCCAAAGAATGGCGCCCAAAGTAAGTGATGTTGGCTAAAAAAAAACTTTAATTAAATTTGACAAATGACATCATGCCCCATTCCCTTTGGAAGGCACTCAAGTGGGTGAAGGTAAGTGGAGATGCCTTGTTAAATGAGCCCTTCCCTTGGACGCCCAAGGCAAGTGGGCTGATCACCTAAAAAAGTATGAGGGAGGAAATGCTATGGGACCCACTAAATCAGCATGTACCCAAGTGTGGCACCCAAGAAAGTCAAGGAGGTTTGAACAAGATTTAATTCCTCATACCAAAGGCAAGTGGATGTTTGAACAAGGTTAAAATTACTCAATGAAAAGCCTTAAGCTAGAAACTCATGCCACCTTTTTGAAAAGGCCTGCACAATCATTAATTAGCTATGACAGTACTTGTCCAAGGCATGGGTGAAGTGGAGGTGGACGCCCAGGTTTGGGAAAATGAGCCTCCATCACATAATAAATTACCTTTGTCAGTCATTTAATACCACAAGCAAAAAGACATGGAGTTAAACAGGGTAAGGTGACATGTGGCATGGAGAAGGGTATGGGTTTTTTTAGAATTTATTTCAAATATATGTTTTTATTTGCTTTCAAATAACGATTTGTCCTTCAAACTGGAGTGGGTCCCACACATTCTTAAAGTTGGGAGTTTGTAATGGAATTAAATATGAATTTGATTGTTTTTTTTTTTTTTAAAAGACAAGGTGGCATAAATATTGTTAAAATAATGATTGTGGTAGAAATTTGTATGGGAATTATTTTCCCATACAAATTCCAGAGAGTTTGATAGTGAAACACTTAGTTTTATTTTTGTGTGCTTGTCTCACTTTAGGACTTAGTTTATTTTTTTGATATCCCATGCAAGAATGGTTTGTTTCCACATTTGTTTACCAAGATAAAATACTAATTCTTTCAATTCAGATTAATTATATGATCAATTAAATGAATAATATGGCAAGTATTTGGATCAAAACACAACTATGGTCCATTGAGTCATGAAATAACAAATTCTTTCCTTTCCAAACTTGGATTTCACCAATGGTTGAGTTTGAGAGGGTTGAAAGTTTGTGATGCTAAAACTCCCCATTACAAACTAAAATTCTCACTGATTAATTTCTTCACTCTACATTTTTGAGGAGGTAAATATGTGCTCTCAATTGTTGAAAACTTAAAACTAAATTGAAACATAATAAAAGAATTCAAAACCTACCTAGTTCTCAAACAGGCTGATGAAGTCCAACCCCTCAACTGCTATCTGAATCTACTCCCACAAGCTCAATCCCTTCTCTTCTTGCTTTCTTCTCCTTCTCCAAGCCTTGTCTTCTTTTTTCCTATTTTTCTCCCCTAAAACTTACATATCAAAAGTGATGATCAGCCCCTCTCCTCTCCCCAAATTTGCATATCCATAGAATAATAATGACCCATTTTTCTTTCAATTCCTCCCCATACTCCATTAATTGCACTTTCTCCTACTCCTAATGTGACATGGAATTTCATCTTATTACCTTTTTTTTTTCTATCCTTCATTTAAATTAGAATATGTTACTCTCATATTTTCAAATTATCCAATAAGTTGAATCTATATACACATAAATTATATATATATATATATATATATATATATATATATATATATATATATATATATATATATATATATATATATATATATATATATATATATATATATATATATATATATATATATATATACAATCAATAATATTATTATTACAAGTGACATAAGGTATACATATATATATCTAATCATATTTTATCATACTAATAAAAATATACTTACTAATACGTATCATAACATAAACTACTAACATGATTAACACATCAATCACCAACAACCAGCTATGACACATGCAAGGAATAATCCTAGGATCAATATCATGCTCAATAGAGGAAAGGTATTCAATTCATTTTTCCAGAATGAATTCGAATCGGGTAAGTCAAGTAGGTTTCCATCTGTTCCTATAGGATGATTAGGTTGGGGCTAGGGAATTGGCCTAAGTGCTAACTCCCCTTCTCCACCATTGAGACATAATGAGGGCACACTCATCCTGTCAAGCCAGGGAAGTTGATGCTCGGTACCTGCAACCTGCATAAAAACCACTACATGTACATGTGCATATATAAATATAATAAGAGACTATGGTAGGGATGGCTGGGACGTGTGGACCCGACTCAATTGTAGGTAACTACACCTCCTCCTCTACCACATAGGCACGTCAAACATAAAAGAAAACATAGATGATAACAAACACGATACCATACACATGCAGGTATGGGGTAAGTACCAAATATAATAATCATCTAAATTACATCAACTAATACATGCACTTGAAACATCATATAAAAATTAAATTAACCATCACATAATGTTTTTGTTCCAGTTCAAAACATGATAATTAACATCCAAAGCATAATCGTCAAATAACACACCACAATATAAATATAACATGTGTATGGTCTAATCAACTAAAGAAAAACAGTATCAGCTAATACATAGTCTCAACAGTAGTGAACTACGAGAGGTATTACATCCTTCCCCCCTAGGACTAGGCTTACTCCTGGAAGCCTGGAAATAGATAAGGATAGGCATCCCATAATCGAGATGCATCCTCCCAAGTAGTTGTGGTCTCATCATTTGTGTCCCATTGGACCTTGGCCTATGGAATAATACGGCCTCTAAGTGTTATATCTCAAAGCTCCAAAATGCGTATGGGCTCCAAAGCCAGCTACTCATCCTCAACCTGTAGTGCATTCCAATCAAGGACATGGGTCACATCTAGAATATATTTCCTAAGAATAGAAACATGGAATACATCATGTATGCGAGATAGGCTAGGTGGCAATGCAAGATGGTAAGCAACTGGACCTATCCTCTCCAAAATCTCAAATGGTCCAACAAATCAAGGCACCAATTTAGAACCCTTTCCATAACGGATTGGACTCTTCCTTGGACGCACTCTCAAGAACTCTTTATCTCCAACTGAAAACTGAATATCTGTCCTATGGGCATCTGCATACTTCTTCTATCTATCCCGTGCAGTAATCAAATGCTCCTGAATGCACTCTACCTATTGCTCCATATCATGAAGCATCTCTGGTCCCAAAAGAATCCTGTCATCTATCCTATACCAACTAAGGGGTGTACGATAAGGACATCCATACAATTCCTGAAATGGTGACATGCCAATGGAACTATGGTATCCATTATTATATGCAAACTCCACCAGGTATAGATAATCCTCCCAATGTGTTTGCCTATCCATGACATACATCCTCAACATATCCTCTAGGACTTGATTTACATGCTCTGACTGCCCATCTGTCTAAGGGTGATAGGCTGTGCTAAAGTTCAACTGAGCACCCAAATCATGTTGCAAAGAAGTCCAAAATGCAGAAGTAAATACTGGATTCCCTATCAGAAATAATCTTTCAAGGAATACCGTGCAATCTCACTATGTCCTGCATAAAGACTCTAGCTACTAATGCAGCTATGTAAGAGGATCTCATGGTAGAAAAATGAGCTACCTTAGTCAACCAATCAATAGTGACCATGATAGCATCATGTCTACGAGGTTTCAAAGGAAAACCCATGATAAAATCCATCGATATAACATCCCATTTCTATGAGGGAATACTATGTGACTATAAAAGTTCTGCTGGATGCTGATGTTCTGCCTTAACCCTCTAACACTCTAAGCACCTAGCAACAAAATCAGAAAATATCCCTCTTCATTCCTGACCAATGATATAGCTGTCAAAGATCTATGTGCAACTTCTTGACACCAGGATGTGTCGAGTAAGGTGCACAATGAGCCTCAAATAAGATCAATGAATGAAGATCATCCGATGGTGGTACATAGATCTGGCTCACATGATGCAAAAAACCATCTGACTCCAACACATACCCCTCAAAATGGGCCTACTAGAGGTCTCCCAGACTCAATCTCTGCCTTCACCTCCTGAAAAAAAATATCTCAAGGAAGTGCCTGCAAGATTCTACTCCTCAAATCAACACCAAGTGTAGCCACAGCTGTAACTCACCTCTTCCTACTCAGAGCATTGGCTACCACATTCTCCTTCTCCTGGATATACTTAACTTCAAAATCATACTCACAAAGGAACTCCATCCATCTCCTTTGTCTAGCATTCAGATTAGGCTGAGTGAAAATGTACTGTAGACTGCGATGATCAGTATGAAGCTCAAATCGGTGTCCCAATAAAAGGTGTCTCCATCAGACCAAAGCATGGACTACCGCTACTAGCTCAAGATCATGTGTGGGATAGTTCAACTCATGATCCTTGAGTTTGTGAGACTCATAAGAAATCACCTGTCCTCCCTGCATGAGGACTGCTCCAATACCCTCTAACGAAGCATCTATACAAACCAAAAAATCACCTGTGGGATCAGGTACTAAAAGAATGGGTGTACTAGTCAACTTATGCTTGAGGGTTTTGAATGCCTCTTCACACTTCTCAGACCAAATGAACTTCTTTCCCTTTCTCTGCAATGAGGTGATGGGATAAGCAACTCTAGAGAAGTTCTCTACGAACTTATGATAATATCCTCCCAAACCCATGAAACTGTGAACCTCTGACACATTTGTAGGTCCTAGCGAATCAACTATAGCCTACATCTTTGCGGGATCCACTGAAATACCATCACTTGAGATCATGTGGCCCAAGTAATGAATCTCTATCTTGAAGAATTCACACTTGGCTGGATTAGCATACAACTAATTCTCTCTAAGGCACTACAATACCAACCAAAGATGCTCTTCATCTTCCTCCATGGATTTAGAATAAACCAAAATATCATCCAAGAAGACAACAATGAAGTGATCAAGATACTTATGGAATACCCCATTCATCAAACTCATGAATATAGATGGAGCATTCATCAAGCCAAATGGTACCACTGTGAACTCATAATGACCATAGCATGTCTGGAAAGCTATCTTGTGGATGTCCTCCTCTCTAATGCGCAACTGATGATAACCTGACTTGAGATCTATTTTAGAGAACACCCTTGCACCTTTCACCTGATCAAAGAGATCATCAATCTGTGGCAAAGGATACCTATTCTTGACTGTTACTTTGTTCAACTATTTGTAATCAATGCACAGTCATAATGAACCATCCTTCTTTTTGACAAAGAGAACTGGTGTTCCCCAAGGTGAAACACTAGGCCCGATACATCCCTTAGCCAACAATTCTTCCAATTGCAGCTTCAACTCACTCAACTCCTATGTAGACATCCTGTATGGAGCTCTAGATATAGGCTCTGCTCCTGGAATAAGATCAATACAAAAATTGATATCTTGCTTTGGTGGCATACCTGGGATCTCATCTGGAAGGACATCAATGAATTCCTGTAGCACAGGGTGATCTAAGGACTTCTTCTCACCTTCATCATCCTCAATCTCACTCAAAGACACTGCAAACACTTGACATCCCTTTCTCATGCTTCACTTCAACTGTATGGTGGAAATCATATGAAGAGAAATAGGATGCTGAATACCTACAATCTCAATGTTTTTACCCCAATCATCCTTGCACTTAATTATCTTCTTGCTACAATCAATGGTGGCTCCATGGGATTCCAACCAATCCATGCCTAATACAATGTCATATGACCCCAAAGTAATTTCTTCTCTATGAGTATTGCTTTAGTTACTACTTCTCTAAGGGTCTTAGGCTCCAAAAACTTTACTTCCCCTCCAATATGGGCATTAAGCCCTCTAATAAAATGTTGTATCTTGAGAGGTGATACACTGCTATAACCTGCATACTGTTTAAGCTCAAATAATTTCTGCTCATATACTTGTACAGTCATATTCCTCTACCTCAGGTAGTGATACTCATCCGCACGGTCCTATCTCCACTGATCTAATAAAAATCGATCTCTAAAGCTCTCAGAAAAAATAACTCCCAAGTAACTGTATCAATGGTGATTCCCAAAATGTTTAAGTTTTGTTTATGTTTTGAGTTTTCAACCAAACAACAGGTCTCATGATGTTCAAGTTTATTTCGGTTTAAGTTTTCGTGAGAGTTAAATATTTTTCCACAAACAAATTGTTTTGATGTCTAAGTTTGGTTTTGACATGTTTACCTAATAAGACCTAATGGGTTACACATATTATCCCAGAGTTCCCAGTGTAGAACTCATGCTCTGATACCAGATGTAATGCCCCGCTAGGGAACCCAAGAGAAAAACACTAAAATTAGGCTAAATTATGCAAAAAAATTTGTTTTTGTTTACTAATGTTAACAAGCACATTGAACATAGCATCACAATGACATACATACATGAATTCGAATAAACACATCATTTCATTTTCATTCTCAAGGGTACTTGACATAGTATTACGTTGTCTAACAAACACTACACTAACATGATCCGATGCTAAAGAACATTTAAGTACATAACGAAAGAAATTTCATTCCTCTAAATCAAATTACATTACATCATATGATCACCTACATCCACTACACATGGCGTAGGGGTATGTGGTGATATTTATTACAATTAAATTTATCATATGTATCCTGGATCCACGCAGGTGTCAATAATAATCAAATAAATCTCCTACAAGTAAAAGATAATAACATCTGACATCTGATACATGAATCTGCAACAATGGTGGTAATCTAGTCCAAGTAACAATCAGGTGATGGAGGATATCCACAACATTCTCAATGGAGAAGTACACTACCTCCCGACCATGTGGAACCTAGAGGTCCACCCCCACCGTGCTAGGGAGATAACACCAGGCCCACACACATACTAAGGACCAAATCCCCAAATCACAACCTATGAAGGTAATACTAGAACAAGAGAGTATACGGGTTACCAGAGGCACTGACCTACGTAGGATATCTAGGGTGTGAGTAGGAAGGTGTCATCACGTAGATCCACCCTTGAGTTTAGTCCTGAAGGTTCCTCACTGAAACGACGGCACTCAAGTGATCATACGTGGCATCAATATCTCTCAAGAAGACAAGTATATCAATGATCCACCCTTGAGTTTAGTCCTAAAGGTTCCTCATTGAGCCGACGACACTCAAGGCATGGGTGAAGTATCACAAATTATCTTTTTAATGTTTTCCTAACTAGATCAATTTTTATAATGTTATCACTGGAATTAAGAAACTTGTCAATGGATGATCCGTTAGCCACTTCTGGGCCTCGGTGATCCATTGCAAGCCACCCCCTATGTCACATCTAGATAACCTACCCTAGTCTCTCAACAATACCCATCCTAGTTCGTGGCCACATTACATCATATTAAGCACCAAGCAAATAGATAAACAAGTAAAACATATTCCCATTTCAAAACATAAATCCACTTGGCCACTAATTCAAATTTAATCCACCAGGAGGAAATAACAACCAGGAATTAGTTTGACATCCAACTCAAGTCCCCCATCGAATCATCTCAAAATCAAATCAACAATAGATCAGGGATATGCAAATCATCATAAATATCAAGAATCATAAGGATAAACTTACATCCACGACACATACCCGACCTCTGGATTTCACCCCCTAGTTGGTCACCTAATCCCATATGCAAAACAATTGCAACACAGTAAATTTAACTTGCACAAACAATATACGCAAAGAGAGAACATCTCACACAAGTAATTAACATGTCGTAAGGTAAGCAAGGACATAAGGATCATATTAACATGTAATTTTCTCACACTAATTAATCACACCAATCAGAATATCCACGCCTACAATAAAATGACCATATTGTTAACATTCACTAATGCCTATTATAACTTGGTTAAAGAGAACCTTTAATTAACCAATGAAAAGATTAAATAATACTAATCTTAGATACGCACACATCAAGTACATTTAAAGGATAAAAAAAAACAATAAGTCTACTAGGAATAATACTTTAACACCTATTGATAACATTCAATTAACAAGACTAAAATTTACAAAGCTCAGATTAAATACTAAAATAAATAATAAATTAACTAGTAGGATTAAAATAATGTTTAATATGAACATTCACATTATATCACTAATATCTCAAAGTTCAATTTTAAATATCAATTTCCAATTTATAATGCACAAATCTTAAAACAATTAAAACAATGTTCAGTGTTAATAAAACATATCTTATCAAATTCCTAAACAACTCTACAAAGACCCTCCCCTAACACCTACACCTACACCTATAACAACCCATCCACATCATCATACAATATTATTAATAAGATGAAAAATAAAACATTTTAAAATTAATTCAAGGTGGAGATGGAAGTGACTTGGGATGTGTCCCACCAAATCGCAAGCACTCCACACAAGTGCTAGGCCCAAAGAATGGTGCCCAAAGTAAGTGATGTTGGCTAAAAAAAAACTTTAATTAAATTTGACAAATGACATCATGCCCCATTCCCTTTGGAAGGCACTCAAGTGGGTGAAGGTAAGTGGAGATGCCTTGTTAAATGATCCCTTCCCTTGGATGCCCAAGGCAAGTGGGCTGATCACCTAAAAAAGTATGAGGGAGGAAATGCTATGGGACCCACTAAATCAGCATGTACCCAGGTGTGGCACCCAAGAAAGTCAAGGAGGTTTGAACAAGATTTAATTCCTCATACCAAAGGCAAGTGGATGTTTGAACAAGGTCAAAATTACTCAATGAAAAGCCTTAAGCTAGAAACTCACCTCACCTTTTCAAAAGGCCTGCACAATCATTAATTAGCTATGACAGTACTTGTCCAAGGCATGGGTGAAGTGAAGGTGGACGCCCAGGTTTGGGGAAAATGAGCCTCCATCACATAATAAATTACCTTTGTCAGTCACTTAATACCACAAGCAAAAAGACATGGAGTTAAAAAGGTAAGGTGACATGTGGCATGGAGAAGGGTATGGGTTTTGTTAGAATTGATTTCAAATATATGTTTTTATTTGCTTTCAAATAATGATTTGTCCTTCAAATTGGAGTGGGTCCCACAAATTCTTAAAGTTGGGAGTTTGTAATGGAATTAAATATGAATTTGATTGTTTTTTTTTTTTTTTTAAAGACAAGGTGGCATAAATATTGTTTAAAATAATGACTGTGGTAGAAATTTGTATGGGAATTCTTTTCCCATACAAATTCCAGAGAGTTTGATAGTGAAACACTTAGTTTTATTTTTGTGTGCTTGTCTCACTTTAGGACTTAGTTTATTTTTTTGATATCCCATGCAAGAATGGTTTGTTTCCACATTTGTTTACCAAGATAAAATACTAATTCTTTCAATTCAGATTAATTATATGATCAATTAAATGAATAATATGGCAAGTATTTGGATCAAAACACAACTATGGTCCATTGAGTCATGAAATAACAAATTCTTTCCATTCCAAACTTGGATTTCACCAATGGTTGAGTTTGAGAGGGTTGAAAGTTTGTGATGCTAAAACTCCCCATTACAAACTAAAATTCTCATTGATTAATTTCTTCACTCTACATTTTTGAAGAGGTAAATATGTGCTCTCAATTGTTGAAAACTTAAAACTAAATTGAAACATAATAAAACAATTCAAAACCTACCTAGTTCTCAAAGAGGTTGATGAAGTCCAGCCCCTCAACTGCTATCCGAATTTGCTCCCACAACCTCAATCCCTTCTCTTCTTACTTTCTTCTCCTTCTCCAAGCCTTGTCTTCTTTTTTCCTATTTTTCTCCCCTAAAACTTACATATCAAAAGTGATGATTAGCCCCTCTCCTCTCCCCAAATTTGCATATCCATAGAATAATAATGACCCATTTTTCTTTCAATTCGTCCCCATACTCTATTAATTGCACTTTCTCCTACTCCTAATGTGACATGGAATTTCATCTTATTACCTTTTTTTTTTCTTTTTTTTTTCTATCCTTCATTTAAATTAGAATATGTCACTCTCATATTTTCAAATTATTCAATAAGTTGAATCTATATACACATAAATAATATATATATATATATATATATATATATATATATATATATATATATA
Organism: Chamaecyparis obtusa; assembly: GCA_027943335.1. NCBI lineage: Eukaryota > Viridiplantae > Streptophyta > Pinopsida > Cupressales > Cupressaceae > Chamaecyparis > Chamaecyparis obtusa. The sequence continues at coordinate 151,542 of BSBK01011166.1, forward strand.
TATATATATATATATATATATAATATATATATATATATATATATATATATATATATATATATATATATATATATATATATATATATATATATATAATATATATATATATATATATATATATATATATATATATATACAATCAATAATATTATTATTACAAGTGACATAAGGTATACATATATATATCTAATCATATTTTATCATACTAATAACAATATACTTAGTAATACGTATCATAACATAAACTGCTAACATGATTAACATATCAATCACCAACAACTAGATATGACACATGCAAGGAATAATCCTAGGATCAATATCATGCTCAATAGAGGAAAGGTATTGAATTCATTCTGCCAGAATGAATTTGAATCGGGTAAGTCAAGTAGGTTTCCGTCTGTTCCTATAGGACGATTAGGTTGGGGCTAGGGAATTGGCCTAAGTGCTAACTCCCCTTCTCTGCCATTGAGACATAATGAGGGCACGCTCATCCTGTCAAGCCAGGGAAGTCAATGCCCGGTACCTGCAACCTTCATAAAAACCACTGCATGTACATGTGCATATATAAATATAATAACAGACAATGGTAGGGATGGCTGGGACATGTGGACATGACTCAATTGCAGGTAACTACACCTCCTCCTCTACCACATAGGCATGTCAAACATAAAAGAAAACATACATGATAACAAACATGATACCATACACATGCAAGTATGGGGTAAGTACCAAATATAATAATCATCTAAATTACATCAATTAATACATGCATTTGAAACATCATATAAAATCCATCATTACTTAAATTAACCATCACATAATGTTTTTGTTCCAGTTCAAAACTTGATAATTAACATCCAAAGCATAATCATCAAATAACATAGCACAATATAAATATAACATGTGTCTGGTCTAATCAACTAAAGCAAAACAGTATCAGCTAATACATAGTCTCAACAGTAGTGAACTACGAGAGGTATTACAAGTGGCTTATATAGGGGTCCGAGGCTCAAAAGGGGCCAGTACCAGGGTAACCTATCATAAGTTGTTTTAATAAGTGATAACCTAATAATAATAAACTTGGGGGATAACATTAAATACAAGATTGATATTCTGGTTCCGCATGGATTATGTTGAGGGTCCGAGGTCCAGAGTGACTAGTCTAGGGTAACTCAACATGATAGATGCTTGAGGGTTTGGGGTCAAGAGACTAGTCTAGGGTAACTCAAGTAGTCATCTGTGTGATGACACTCCCATAGCATGTAGCCTAAGCCTCCTTCATATTTTTTCTTCATGTTTTAGATGCCTCTGGATTAGTGTGTCTATCCTATCACTCTCATTTGTATACCTTGAGTTAGAAAGCTTTCAGGATCATTTCCTTAGCTTGATCTATTTGATGTTTTTTATCTAAATGGGATCTATTGTTATCTCCTCAGCATTGTGGGAGTGGACCATTTAGGTTCATGAGGTTGGGTGGTAGTGATTCTTTTACCATTTGAGATTCTGATGATCGTGCCCCAGTGCTGGATGATCTTCCTTGTTGCAGTTGTTGTCTCTTGAGATCCTCATTGTTGGAGGGATGTTCTTCTTCTTGATCTTCTTCCTTGTGATCTTGTATCTTTGTATCAGTTCATCATAGATGTCTTGTGATCTTCATTTCAATTATTATATTACATACCCTGCGACATGTGCAGTGGATGTAGATTTAAGGATACCTTATGGTGCCAGATGTATTTATGTCATCTTCTATGTGATGTTGTTTTATACATCATTTGTTTATATGGGTTTTGTAATTGTACCTAATGTATATTATTAATTAATGTTAAGTAATCATCATCAAGGAACCCTTGAGAGTTGTAACCTATGTTGGTTATTTATGTTATGTGAGTTAATGGTAATTGCTTCTGCACTATTGTATTATCTTGTATGTTAACTTTAGGAAGAAAAAAAAAATTATTCCACAAACTTAGATGCATGTTTAGGTTAAGTTCTTTTGGGTTCCCTAGTGGGCCATTATAGAAGACATAAAAGACAAGATTCTAGATAATCTTTATGAGAAGTTAGTGAAGAGGAAAAGAGAGCAATAGAAGAAGATAAAGGCATTAGAGAAAGATATGTAAGGAAGCTTTGTGACATAAAAGATGAAGACCACTTCAAATAAATCATGAAAAACCTTACCATGCATCTAAGAAGGAAAAGAAGGACAATTTTGATAATGGGAGGAAACTATGAAGAGATCAATGGAGAAACTGTGGAAGTGATTGTAAAGTTAATGACCTCAGGAGCAGAAGAGATATTTAGTGAATATGAACCAATAGTAGAAGTAGAACCAAAAATTGAATCATCACCAGTTCCACCTCCCTCCATCAACATTAATGATGAGTCTATGAATATTGAAGGCACAAACATCACCATAGAAAGAGAAGAAAATCCATTTGATCACCAAGGAGAAGATGTTGGCAATTTTCTAGAAGCTTTTGAGTAGAAGGATGAAGCACTAAATAAGGAGGAAGAAGTAGTAGAAACAAGAGAAGAAGATAAGAAAGAAGAACTACAGGTTAAAATAGAAGAGGAGAAGCATGCAGTGCAAGAAGAACATATTAAAATAATCTTACTACAAAAGAGTACAACAAAAAATCAATCTAGACCACCCATGGGATAAATTTTAGCAAGCTTGGGAGTTGAAGTTGATGATGATGATCAAAAAGAGTTGATCTCATCTCTAGATAAAATTATCAAAAAGAACTAGAAAGTGAAAATCTTGGAAGGATTGTTACTTGATGTAACTAGAAAAATTCAAGGAGTTATATAAAATCAAGTTAGTGAGGTTGATCCCCAAGCCAAAGAAAATGAGGTGATAAGAATTTTTGATAGTAAATTGACTAATCTATTAGATATTGCATCAGTTAAAGCTCAAGAATCTCATGATGTGCAACTATTTCAAGTTACTTGTTAGAATATTAGAAATGATTCAAATAATTTGGATGTATGTTTAAAAGAACTAAGGAAATTCTTAGAGAGGAAAAGCATTGTACACCCAGTGTACATTATCACATAGTCACACATCATAAATTTTAGAGAAGATAAGAACAGAGAAACAAAGTAGCTAGCCACAATGAGTGATTTGCATATTCCTATTGCGAAAATCACAGATATTGAGAAGAAAATAAGCAATATCTATGATGAGATAAGACTTCTTGAGAATGAAAAAGAAATAAAATTGAAGAGATTTGCTCTACTTGGGGAGAATCTAACAATGAAGCTATGTAATGTAGAGAATCAACTGGAAGAATGTCTTTCATCAAAGACATCATATGGAAAGTTTGCATATTCAAACTTTAAGGAAGTTGAGATAGCGTCTTATGGACTATGTGCATTACTCAGCATTTCTAATTTAGTCAAGAAGACATGGGACAAAGAGATTAATAATCTAAAGGAAAATCTTGGAGATTGTGTTGC
>BSBK01011166.1:160000-279805 GCA_027943335.1 Chamaecyparis obtusa
AAAAGGAGTGGAGCAGAATACAAGGTTGTATCAGCCATTACCTATACCAGAGAAGCCTTGGGAGGATATCAGTATGGACTTTGTTCTTGGTTTACCGAGGACATAGCGGGGACATGACTCAATTTTTGTGGTGGTTGACAGATTTTCAAAGATGGTACATTTCATTCCCTACAAGAAGACTAATGATGCTGTTCATGTAGCAGAATTATTTTTTAGAGAAGTAGTGAGACTTCATGGTTTGCCAAAGACCATAGTTTCAGATCAGGACACTAAGTTTGTTGGATATTTCTGGCGTACATTGTGGAAGAAGTTGAAGATAGATTTGAAGTTCAGTTCATCACATCATCCACAGACTGATGGACAGACAGAGGTGGTGAATAGAAGTTTGGGAAATTTGCTAAGATGTTTGGTTGGAGATAAGCCAACAGGATGGGATTTGATTTTACCACAGGTAGAATTTGCATACAATAATTCTATCAATAGAAGCACTAGTAAATCACCATTCCAGATTGTATATGGAAGTAGTCCAAGAAATGCATCTGAATTAAGGAAGATAGATAAAGGAGAAATAAGTAGTGCTGAAGCTGAGGATTTTGTAGAACACTTGAAGAACATCCATGGGGAGGTGAGGAAGCATATTACCAAGATGAACACACAGTACAAGGCTAAGGCGGATGAGAAAAGGAGGTATAAAGAATTTCAGGTTGGTGATGAAGTCATGGTTCATTTGCAGAAGGAGCGGTTTCCAGTTGGTACATATAACAAGCTGAAAATGAAGAAGTTTGGACCATGTAGGATACTGAAGAAACATGATTCAGGAAATGCATATGAGGTAGAATTGCCTACTGAGCTAAATATTTCACCAGTGTTTAACATTTTAGATCCGACAGAGTATCACAAAGAAGGTGTTGAAGATGAGATCACAGCAGCACAGTGGAGTATTCTAGCAACTAGTTCAGACACTAAGGAGATCGAAGATATACTGGATAGTCATGTTGGCAGAAGCACAAGGAACAGAACATATGAAGAATATCTGGTCAAGTGGAAAGGACAACCTATTGAAGATTCATCATGGCTGACAAAGGAGGAGGTTAGCCGTCTTGGTTTTCCTCTGCACACCTGAGTCGTGACAGGGTCACTTCTCAAATTACCCCAGGTGTCTGATGCAGGAGCATCCTGGGCGTGAGAGCAATCTTGCATCACCCAAAAAAGTATTTCTATTTTTATAATTAATAAGGGTTATTTTGTGCAGAGCTGCTATTTATGGAAAGTTACTATTTTTGGTAATTTTTGTATGTGCTCAGAATGATCTGATTTCTTTCTTGGAGGTTCATTTTGGTCACATAAGTCTGCCAGTAAAGTTTCATTGCCAGATCAAGTGTATATTGGAAGATATTGAGGATTTTCAATATTGGCAGCAGGGTACAGAAACTTTGAACTCAGTTTTGAAGGCTTTAGAGGCCCTGGATGAGGTCAAAAATTTGGGTGATGGGCGCTCGCGTGGGTCGAGCTTGTAGAGAACTTCGTGGAATTTCTGAAATGGGGTTATAATAGCCGATCGGATCAACTGGTGATGACTTATGGTCTTCGAAAGTTGGGCCACCTGAAATGGTAGAAAATAATTTTCTTCAAAATTTTTTCTCAGGTTTCAAAGGTTATCTTGAGCCGACTATGATGTAATAAAATGTAAAATAAAATAATTCTAAGTTTGGTCGGCCTTATTGGCTAAAATTCTGGAACCTTCCCAGGCGATGGAAAATTGCCTATATAAGGAAGGCTGTATTATTGTCTTAGGCAGTTCAGAATAGTTCTGGGTATTAGATCTGGGTATTGATTTGAGGCTTTGTCCTACAGAATATTGTAAGGAATGCCCATGTGGCTTTGCCTATTGTAATTTTGAAAGTTTGTAATTCCACATTTGTGGAGATAATAAGAAGCCAATTTTCTGTTCTTGCATATTATTGTTGTTGTTTCTCTATTTCTGTTATGTGTTTGTGGTGTTAAGGGGAGCACCCTTCATCAATGCAGTTAGTTTTCCCCTTCTTAGATTCTATAGGCTTTTATTTTAAATTTGATGTTTTGATTTGTAAATATTATTCTAGAAGTTAGGTTGTGTTGAGGAAGTGTTATGGAAGTGGTACTAAGGTACCTAAATCAGGTAGACCCTAGAGAACTTTTCCCAGGCACTCTCAACACCTAAAAATCTCAGTTTTAGGCTTTTCTCAGAGATTTTGGGTACAGTCTTGTATGAGCATCCTAGAATGTCATATGATTTTTTACTATTACCCATAGAAAACTTGGTGAAATTTCGTATGGGAATTCTTTTATTTCTATATGGGTAACTATATTATGTCGTATGGGGTTTTGGAGGGTCTTAGGGGCTCAAATTTGGCAGATTTTGAGCTTATGGCCTCTACAACCTATTTCTCATGCTTGGATGAAACTTATATCACTTATATAGGTCCATCTATGGTTTTTTTGGTCTTATTATGTGTTACTTATGATGTTTTAGTACTTGGCATATCTGTATGTTCATATTATGAGGCTAGGACTCATCTTGGTGGCCTGAGTGCATAGGAGGGTTCCCTAGACCTACAAGATGAATCTTTTGATATACTTTATGGTTTCATGGCTTATGTGTATGTGGGTAGAGGAATTGGTACCCTAGGTGAGTGGCTCACCATAGATGTTGGAACCTAAAGTGGTTTCCAGATGATCGTATGGTTGCATGAGTAAAAAGTGATTACGTAATCATGAACTTGGGAAAGGGGGAGTTTCAAAATATAATGAAAGACACATAATTAAGTCCACATAGTCCTGTTAGAGTGTTAGGACCATAGGTAACTACCAGGGAGGATCCCTATTCAGAAATGGGGTACTCAGGTTACATGGTTTCTAGTGAGGATCCCAATATGTAGGATATGTGATGACACTCACCTTGGTGGTATGATAGAAACCTAACCTTTGTGTATAGTAAAGTGATATTTTTTTTATGTTGTGTATTTGTTTTCAAGTTAGGTTTTTATGAAGCCTTAGGTTGATTTAGGCCTTGTGAGTATCTTGGTTCTATCTCCTAGCATGGGGGGTGGAACTTCACTAGTTTCATGTAATGTCCCTGCCAGGGAACCCATAAGGAATCAGGTCTTTTGACCTAAAATTACAACTAACAAATTTTTTTCTAACATTATATCATTTCATTATTACATTCACAATTACATTCCTTAAGGTTCCCTAATCAAACTCATTTACCAATACTAAGAATTTCATTTCATTACTCTATCATAATGAATTCCATTCCTTTCTTTTTCCCTTTGCATTTTAGAATATAAAGAGAAATTGTATTTCTAACTATATCTTTTACTCCATAGGTTGTTTCATTCCTTTTTGCCTACACATTGAATAACTTCCTTTATAATGTACATTTAAACCTTTACTTAGGAAACATTTCTTTTCATTTCAACATAGGAGAGATAGAGGAGATAATTTCAACACTACACTTTCAAATAACATCCCTTGAAAACCCCTAGAACTATCCCTCCCTGATTACATTGGTTTGTTTGTTCAAATATAATTTATGATAATGAATCTAATTACAATAATAAGTACATGAATGGACCAAATTCTTTACATCAATATCTTTACATCTTTCTTTTAATATTACATGATACAAAACTAGAAAGATCTTTATCATTGGATGAAAATTGAATTCATCCAAGCCATGGACCACCAAAAACACCTCAAATGATATTTTCCACCCAACCATGTTGATGCAGGAGAATCCTAGGTGTAAGAGCAATCTTGCATCACCTAAAAAATTTCTATTTTTGAATTCAATAAGGGCTATCTTGTGTAGGGCTGCTATTTATGGAAACTTTCTATTTTTAGTAAGTTGGCCATATGATCTCAGACTATTTTGATTTCACATGTGGAGGTTCATCTAAGTTGTATCAGCCTACCGGTAAAGTTTCATGGCTAGATCAGGTCTAGTTTTGAAGATATTGAAGATTTTTGGTATTGGCAGCAGGGTACAGAAACTTTGAACTCAATTTTGAAGGCTTTAGAGGCCCTAGATGAGATCAAAAATTTGGGTTATGAGCACTTACATAGGTCAAGCCTATAGAGCACTTTGTGGCATTTCCAGAATGGGGTTATAATTGTCAATTAGGTCAACTGGTGATGACTTATGGTCTTCGGAAGTTGGGTCACCTAAAATGGCAGAAAATAATTTTCCTTCAAAATTTTTGTTTAGGTTTCAAAAGTCATTTTGAGCCGACTTTGATGTAATAAATTGTAAAATAAAATAATTCTAAGTTTGGTCGGCCCTAAGGGCTAAATTTCTAGAACCTTCTCAGGCGGTGGAAATTGCCTATATAAAGAAGGCCCATAGTGTTATCTAGGGCAATTTTGGGTAGATTTGGGTAATGATTCAAGGCTTGTCCTACAGAATATTGTAAGGGAATGTGCATGTGGCTTTGCATATTGTAATTCTAAAAGTTTGTAATTCCACATTTGTGGAGATAATAAGAAGCCAATTTTTTGTTCTTGCATATTGTTGTTGTTTCTCTGTTCCTGTTATATGTTTGTGGTATAAAGGGGAGCACCCTTCATCACATGTGAAACTAATAAAGTTCCATCCCTCATGCTAGGAGATAGAACCAAGATACTCATAAGGCCTAAAGAAACCTAAGGCTTCACAAAACAACAACTTGATAACAAATGCAAAACACAACAAGATATCACTTAACTATACACAAGGGTTAGGTTTCTAGTATACCCTCTAGGTGAGTGTCATCACATATCCTATATATTGGGTTCCTTCTTGGAAACCATATAACCCTAGTCCCACCTTTATGAATAGGGATCCATCCCAATAGTTACCCATGGTCCTAGTACTCTAACAAGACTATGTGGACTTTATTATGTGTTTTTCATTATCTTTTAAATCCCCCCTTTCCCAAGTTCATTATTAGGTTATCACATTTTACTAACCCACACATAAGATCATTTGGAAACCAATTTAGGGTTCCAACACCTATGGTGAGCCACTCACCTAGGATACCTAGTCCCCTACTAATGAAAAGAAGGGAGCAAGAGGAGCCAAATAATGGTGCACCCTAAAGATCCAAGCCTGCTCAACACATGTGAAAGAAAACAACAACAATAGTGAGAGAGAGAATGTAGAATCCTTCATATATTTTCATCAAATAGATCCATACATGTTGGGCTAAAAGGCCTTCCTAATTAGGGCCATATATTACAATGAAATGCATAAGTCCTCAAACATGTAAGGATCTATCAAAATCTCTACTTCTATCTTCTACCAAAACTTCTATGCCCAAAACTACCTCCTAAACTCTAAACCAACAACTACATTTATACAAGAAGCTACTGAATTGAGTTAGCCTTCAGATCCATAATCAATAGAAGGAATCATTAGATCTGGGACCACATGCTTCCCAATGATGGATTCCAACATTAAATCCATGATCCAATATAAATGCACAAGTCAACCACAACAGACACTAAAACTAAACCCATCGGTGAGCAAGATAACCGAGCAACAGATAGGAAATGTCGAGCACCAATGAAACAAATGACTACCCAAAAGATAAGCAACCATACTTAGTAACCAAAGGAAACCGACCAACTACTGACCAACTTGGTCAAAGTAGGAATTGAGCAACATAGACAAACTCCAAATTGTTTTTGGTGACACAAGATTTCCAAGGACACGAGATGCTCCTACATCAAACACCTGGGGTTATTTTGAAATGATTCTTTGAATCATTTGGTAGGTCTAGTCTAAGTTTCATCCAACTCAAACTATGAAATCCATGAACTATCTTCCATCATTCTATTCTTCCATTTTACCAGATATTCCATTTATTGTTTTCCTCTTGTGCTCTTGCCAACTCTTTCCTTCAAGATCTATTCAACTTCATCATTATCCTTCTTAGGATATTCTATCGGCACTATCACTTCTTCATTAGGTTCATGATACTCATACAAATCAGCAATGTTGAAAATAGGTGATATGTCCATGTCATCAGGTAACTCAATCTCATATGCATTTCCACTGTCAAATTTCTTCAGAATCTTGCAAGGTCCAAACTTCTTCATCTTCATCTTTCCATATGTTCCAATAGGAAATTGTCCTTTCTTCAAATGAACCAACACTTCATTACCAACATCAAAAGTTTTATGTCTCCTTGATCTATCAGCTTTGTCTTTGTATTTCTGATTACTATCTTCCAGCTTCAGCTTCACATCTTCATGTAATGTTTTCATGTACTCAACAAACTTTAGTCCTTTAGTACTTTTCTTATTCTCATCAGTAATGTCTCTCAAATTAGATATTCCTCTCAGTTGTGTGTCATTCAAAATCTCAAATCATATCTTTCCAGTACTCCTATTCATTGAATTATTGTATGAAAACTCTTCTTGTGCCAACACATAATCCCAATTACTCAGTGTGTCTCCAACTAAGCATCTCAAAAGATTTCCCAAACTTCTATTCAAAAATTTAGTCTGTCCATCAGTTTGTGGGTGAAATGTAGAGATATATTTCAACTCAGTGCCAAATTTCTTCCAAAGGGTTTTCCAAAAGTATCCAATAAATTTACTATCTCGATCAGAGATAATACTCCTTGGTAATCCATGCAATCTAACAATTTCCTTAAAGAAAAGATCCACTACATGTACTGCATCTGATGTCTTCCTAAAAGGTATAAAATGTGTTATCTTATAAATTCTATCCACAACAACAAATATAGAATCATTACCTCTTACTGTATTTGGTAAGCCAAGAATAAAGTCCATATTGATGTCAATCCAAGGTTTCTTAGGAATAGAAATCGGTGTACACAATCCAGTATCCTGACTTACTCCTTTTGTAACTTGACAAATTCCACAAATTTTCACAAATTTCTGAACATCTTTATACAACTATGGAAAATAGTACTTCTCCTTAAGCAAATTCCATATTTTATCAATACCAAAATGTCCAGCCAAACCACTACTATGTTTCTCCTTTATCAGATTAGTTCTCATTATTCCTCTCAGTATACACAACTAAATACCTTTAAACAACACACCATCCTAAATAAAATATTCATCCCATTTAGTATCTTGTTTATCTCTAATAGGTGCTTTGCACTTTCTCCATGGCTCAGAAAAATTAGGGTCAAACTCATAAGAATCTTTCATCTCATCAAAACCAAGAACTTCAATTTTCATCTCGGTCATCAAAGATCTTATTCTACTCAATGCATGAGAAACTCAGTTAGTGACTCCACTCTTATGCCTTATCACAAATGTGTAACTCTGCAAATACTCAACCCATTTCATATTTCTCTGATTCAACTTATTCTAACTATCCAAATACTGTAAAGCCTTATGATCAGTATACAACATAGATTCACTTGGTATCAAATAATGTCTCCATTTCTTAAGTTCTTGACCAATAGCATAGAATTCTTGATCATATACAAAATATTTCCTTCTAGCATCATTCAACTTTTCACTAAAGAAAGCAACAGGATTACCTTCTTGACTCAACATAGCTTCAATTGCACTTCAACTTGCATCACATTCTACTTGAAATACCTTACTAAAATTAGGTAATGCCAAAATAGGTAATTGAACAACCTTCTACTTCAGAGTCTCAAAACTTTTGTCAGCTCCATGTGTCCACGTGAATTCTCTTTTGTCTCCTCTCATAGTCTCAGTCATAGCATTACAAATTGAGCTTAAATTCCTTATGAACTTTCGGTAAAAACTTCCCAAACCATGAAATGATCTTACCTCACTAGAATTCATAGGTGTAGGAAAATTCAAAATAGCTTCAACCTTTTCAGGATTCATCTTCAAACCATCAGCTAAAATAAAAAATCCAAAATACACAATCTCCTCTTTCATGAATGAACACTTTTTCAGATTTATCAGCAACTTTTCCTCTTTCAATCTCTGCAAAAATTTTCTAACATGCAAAAAATTTTCTTCTCTGGTCTTACTGAATATCAAAATATCATCAAGATATACAATCACAAACTTACCTAATAATTTCTTCAAAACTTCATTCATCAACCTCATAAAAGTACTCGGTGCATTAGTTAAACCAAAGAGCATAGCCAACCACTCATACAAACCTTATTTTGTCTTAAAAGTAGTCTTCCATTCATCAGCTTCTTTGATTCTAATATGATGATACCCACTTTTCAAATCAATCTTTGTGAAATACTTTTCTCTAGTCAAACTATCCATTATATCATCCATTCTCAGTATAGGAAACCTATACTTCACTATTATCTTATTGATTTCTCTAGAATCAGTACACATTCTCCATTCTCCATTCTTCTTCAGTGCTAATACAACAAGTACTACACAAGGGCTCAAGATCTCTCTAATCAAACCTTTCTCTAGAAACTTTTGAATCTGTCGATTCAATTCTTGATTCTCGGTAGGTGTCAACCAATGAGGTGCCTTATTCGGTAAACTAGCTCTAGGGATTAGATCCATACAGTGATCAATAATTCTCTTTAGTGGAAAAACATTAGGTACATTATCAAAACTAATATCACTATACTTGGTGAGTAACTTATCAATCTCCTTAGGGACATTATCCTCTATTTTCTTACTCAATTTGTTAGAGATCACAGTAAAACATACATCATTCTTCTTCAAAAATTTAACAAACTTTCTTCCATCCATCAAACAAACTTTCATAGATGTGAAAACATTACTAGCAGGTTCTTCCATCAATGGTAACATGATTTGTTTCTTTCCATCAGTCACAATAGTATACTTATGAAATCTCTCATCATATATAGCATGTCTATCATATTACCAAGGTCTACCCAACAAAATATGACAACAATCCATAGGCATGATATCACATAAAACCTTATCATAGTCCTTTCCTATCTTCAAATTCACATAACATTGTTCACTTACCAAGAGTGTATGCTCATCTTTGATCCATGAAATCTGATAGGGCTTCGGATGCACCAACCTTTCCAACTACAGTTTTGTGACCATCTCTTCAGATGCCAAATTCTCCAAGCTACCACTATCAATGATTACCTCCCAAAATTTGTTAGAAACTTTACATCTAGTCTTGAACAAACTTTTCCTTACCAGATGTTCCTTCTTACTTTCATTCCACAGTGCTCTCCTTACCATCAAGTTATTTTCTTTCTCAAGTTCATTCAGTGACTCTTCTTGCACCAAAGCATTTCTACTTTTACCAGCCTTCTTACTAGCATGTGTACATTCAAAATATCTATGTCCTTCTTCTCCATAATTTTAACAAGTTCCTCATAAACTTCCTCTTCCATAACCACCTCGGTAGTTACTACCTTTACCTCTAGATGAACTTTCACCTTTCCACTCAGTCTTGCCTTTGTCCAGATTTGTGTTTTCAAATTCAGATCTACCATTTTCACCATTAGATCTACCTCTTCCTCTAGGGAATCTACCACCTTGACCTCTTTGTCTTTGTTCATGTCTCTTGTTCAATTTATCCTTGGCCTTCAAAGAAAATTAATATGCCTCTTCAATGTTCTCCAACTTGACCATACTAATTTCCTCTTGGATGGAAACTCTCAAACCATTTAGGTATCTACCAATTCTTTCTACATCATATTCATCATGTCCAGATATGATATATAATATATAGAATTCCTTAGTATACTCCTTTATCGAGCTATCTTTCTACCTCAAACTTTGCATTCACTGAACTAGGTTAATCTGATAATCACAAGGTAAGAATTTTCCTTTCAATTTGTTCACCATTTTATTCCATACCTTGATTTTGTCTTTTCCTTTCCTCTTCCTATCCAGCTGTAGATGTTCCCACCATAAGGATGGATGAATTTTCAACTTTTTGCTTGCAATCTTCACCTTCTTATCCTTAAGAATGTTTTCATACTCAAAATAATTTTCCATCTTAGTGATCCAGTCCATGAATTCAATAGAATCTAGCTTTCCACCATACTTAGGAGGATTGAAATTTGGTGTTGACTTAAGACTTATCAAAGCCTTCAAAAATATTTCTTCACCTTGATCCATAATAGGTGCAGGTTCTGCATTCGATTGTTCTTCCTCAACCTCATCATTACTAACATCTTCAAGATGTCTACCTCTTCTCAGAGCTATTTCAATAGCTTCTAACCTAGCTGAAATCTTCCTTAGCATATCTACCAATCCTGGATCTACATCTTGCCTCCCATGAATCATCTTGACAACCCTCTACAATTGTAGGTTAGATCGAATTCTACTACCCCACAACAATTAACTAGGGCTTCAAGAGGAACCCACAAACCTAAATCCACAGACCTAGATCAAGATCTAACCTCACTTTGATACCACCTAACACAACCCAGGGAGCAAGAGGGGCCAAACATTGGTGCATGCTAAAGATCCAAGCCTTCTAACACATGCAGAAGCAAACAACAACAACAGTGAGATAGAGAATGCAGAATCCTTCATATATTTTCATCAAATAGAACCATACATGCTGGGTTGTAAGGCCTTCCTAGTTAGGGCCAGATATTACAATGAAATGCAAAAGTCCTCCAACATGCAAGGGTCTATCAAAATATCTACTTCTATCTTCTACCAAAACTTCTATGCCCAAAACTACCTCCTAAACTCTAAACCAACAACTACATTTATATAAGAATCTACTAAGCTGAGTCAGCCTTTAGATCCATAATCAATGGAAGGAATAGTTAGATCTAGGACCATACGTTTTCCAATGATGGATTCCAACATTAAATATATGATCCAATATAAATGCACAAGTTGGCCACAATAGACACTAAAACTAAACCCATCAGTGAGTAAGATAATCGAGCAATAGACAAGAAATGTCGAGGGCCAGTGAAACAAATGACCACCCAGGAGATAATCGACCATACTCGGTAACCAAAGGAAACCGACCAACTATCGACCAACTCGGTCAAAGAAAGAACTGAGCAACAAAGACAAACTCAAAATTGTTTTTGGTGACACAAGATTTCCAAGGACCCAAGATGCTCCTACATCACCTACCCACACACACAATCCACGAAACCATCAAGTACTTCCAAAAGATTCATATTGAAGGTCTAGGGAACCCTCCTATACACTCAGGCCACCAGAATGATTCCTAGCCTCATAATATGAATTCAAGCATAAGCCAAGCACTAAGAAATGATAATTAACACCTTATAATTCCAAAAAAACCATGGATGTACATTCATAAGTGATACCAATGGAAGTCCAATCATAAGGAACAAGCTATAGTGGTTATAAGCCCAAAAACTACAAATTTTGAGCCCCTAAAACTTACTAAATCCCAAAATTACATTGTATAGCTACCCATATGACATTCTAGGCATTCCTATATGATCTTTGACCAAGTGTTGTATCGCTACTAGTACAAACTCATACGATCTTCCAAGAAGCTCATATGAGACTGTACCCAAACTCTCCTAAAGAATTGCCCAAAACTAAGATTTTTGGGTGTGGAGAGTGCCTGGGAAAGGTTCCCTGAGATCTACCTAATGTAGAGACCTCAATACCACTTCCAAAACACCTTATCAACACAAACTAAGTCCCAAAATAGATAATCAAACAAAAACAACAAATTCACAGTGAAAGCTTGTAGAAGCAAAAATGGGGAAAAATTGACTAAAACCCTTCCCTAAACCTTCCTAACCCTTCCTAAATCTTCCTAAACCATTAATTAACAAAAAAAGACACCATCAAACACCATCAACATAATTCCTAAAATTCTAAGAAATGTTTTACAATAAAAACCATACAAGCATACTTAATTACTTCCCGAACGCATAGTTTGAAATACATGAAAAACATAACGTATATAAATTTCCTTTTGCAATTCATGGTTTATCTACCATATAAAAATCCTAATACATATAATACACATTCATAAACACACATATAGGGAATAATAGACATTCATCCCAGTTTAGATGCTACTCATGTTCCTGTAGAGAATCCTCTTCCAATGGCTAGAGTACACTCTGCAAATCTCCAAGCCCTAAGAAATGGTGAGTTGGTAGCCTCCTAAATAGACTTCCTTTGGAAACCAATATTTCCTCAAATAATCCACACACTTTTTGTTATAGACTAGAGAAATACTCAACTTCACAGAACTCTCAAAATGAACTTCCAGAGAAAATACTTACAAAATCTCAAAAATCTCCCTAAAAGTCTAATCACCCCAAACTCCCAAAAACATGATTATTTATCCCCAACTATATGGTTGGAGGATTTTATTTATGGGAAGAAACTTCTCCAACTTCCATACTTGGTTGAAAAATAAAACCATCCTTTCCTGTAACCACATAATAAGATTTTAATAATTTAATTAAAATACCGTCCAAACAAACCTATAACAAGCAAAATAAATATAAAGCTCTCAAGTAAAACATCTAGCACAATTGGAATCAAATTAGCCTAGCTTCTAGGAAGTCTCAAGTTTGAATCCCTTAGATAGCTAGTTTTACCAAAATAAACTTTCTTTATTATTTATTGTTATTATTTTTACTTTTTATTTAATACACTTTATTTAAACATTAACATACCATTTAAACAAGAACTTTAAAGACACATAAATAATATTATTTATATATGCATGGGTATATGCGTGTGCACCCACATATACACATACCAATATAACACACATTTAATTATATAATGAAGATAAAATATATATATATATATATATATATATATATATATATGGATAAATCTAACAACAACATTAATTGTTAGAATAACTGAGAAGGGGGTGAATTAGTTATCTAGTGTCCCACAGTTTTCAAAATGTATAATCCAAAACAATTCTACTACTTCTGCTACTCGGTAAACATAAAATACTTTCATTGTCTGTGTTTTTATCGATTGTCGGTCTAAATTTTATAATAGTTATTGATTAAATCTAACATGTAATATGCAAAGTATGATAACAAACAAATATCACAATCAACACATAACACAAGAGATTTAACATGGAAACCCTGTGAAGGGAAAAACCACCTGGGACAGGCAACCCAAAATTGTTCACTCTTCTGAAGTGAGGTCAATGAAGACCCAACCCTATTAAAGGTTCCAAACACACTATTAGGTGTGACCTTGTTAGAGGATTTTAGACCAAAAGTTATCATCCAACCAGTAGTCACTCTGGGGTTGACAAGATAACAATGTTCACTCGGTTAAGAGATTTGACTATGTACAATGGTTAAATATGTAACAATAGATGATCTTCCTTGAAACAACTTCAAGTTGTAGTTTACAAATCAATGTTCAGCTCATTCAATTATTTATGATCAATATACCACTTCAGATTCAATACTACATCAACTTATTGTCCATCGGTAATTACTCTCTATAGCTTGATAATTGTTCTACAGCTCGGTTCTTCTTAACCAGTATGATCATAAAACTTCTTCATGTGATAATTTTGCAGTATCTTCTTCTTCTGGCTATGTTTCTATAATGAAACCAATGTCTCTTATAAAGATGAGTAAATCATTTTCTTTTCCTCCATCAGATTTTGCCGCTTAATCATATTCATAGATTTTGTCACTTTAAGCTTCCTCGGCTAATGTGTCAGTAACATGTTTCAATCTACTCCATTAGATCCTTTTTTATTTATGTTAGCCATCAATCCCCATAACAAACCTTATCTATTACCTTGATTTCATACACTTTATAGCTCATCACTTTATTGACTAAACTAATCATTGAATTCCTTCCTATTTTTTTTGGTTAACAAAGAAATGCATCGGTGAACACAAGCTCAGTTAACACTATGCTTGGTATATACTACATTTCGTCGATGTATACTATAATGCTTTATTTACTAACAACACTGCTTTGTGTCTTTCAGTTCTATTCTTCATTATAGATGAATGCAACATAATAAAGTCAATTTCATCAAGTCATAGACTCATCAACAAGTTACTCAGTGTATTCCTTATCCTCATCTGACATATGCATCTTCCTCATGTAGATATTTTTGTTCTTCATCTCTTTCACCTTTCTTTAGATGTGTCGGTATAGTAACTTTACAAGATAAGTATTGTCAAGCTAGTTGACATCAATGACAACATAATACTAATTTAATCATCTTGCATATCTAATCATGAACTCCTCGGTAATCTTAATTTATAGATTCTTCATTTACATTCTAAATCAGTTGTAGTTCATCAATCTCTCCCTTTAGCATTGATGGAAACTCAAGTAATATGAAATGTACCATACACATACCAAACATGTATTCTACAACTTTGTAATCAAATTTTGTATAAGCTCTCCCTAGTTTAATATGTTTAATCACTACGTTACTCAACAACATTATAAAATATATCTTTTTCATTCTATAGATATAACCTTTTTTAGTTCTCAAGTTCCTTTCAGATTATCTCTCCCTTAGATAGTTCTCATCGGTGCATATCTCCTTTTCCTTTTCATATTATTTATCTCTCCCTTTGACAACAATGCCAAAGAAACAAATAAATAATTAGCTCTGTAGTAGCTAAGTAACTCTTTATTGTCCATTACATTCTCTGTATCGCAGTATACTAATATCCCAATTTGTTTTAGTTCTTCAAATTTAATCACAACCTTGAACAATATCCAAAGTGTGAACTATGTTGCATCAACATGAATGATCTTCTGATAAGAGTAGGCTAATGCAACATCCAGATCATATTAGTGACCAATAGAAAGGGGACAGACCCCAAGTCTAGTCCTCAAATATTCAAATGTGTCCTTTGGTAGAGGTTTTTATAAAAATGTCTGCAAGTTGTTCTTAAGATGTAACAAATTCTAACTTCACTTGCTTCTCTTGCACTTGTTCTCTTAAGTAGTGATACTTAATTTATATATGCATTATCTTACAGTGCATCACTGGATTCTTTGAAATATTAATAGCACTTGTGTTGTCATAGTATATGATCATTGGGTCAATGATTACCTCATTCATTCCTTCCAACACTTGCTTGATATATGAAAATTTTGAGAAATTAGTAGCAATAGAAACATACTCTACTTCAGCTGTAGACTGAGAAATACAAGCCTGCTTTTTACTTGTCCAGGTTACAAGTCTTTCACCAAATAAAAATGCTCCTCTGGTGGTACTTTTTCTGTCTTCCACATTTCCAGCCCAATCAGCATCGGTATAAACCTTCAACTCAAACTTACCTTCCTTAGGATACCATAATCCATAATCCTCTATCTTTTTTAGATATCTTAAGATCCTTTTAGTAGCAATCATGTGTGATTCTCTAGGATTAGTAGAATATCTAGCAACAATTCCCACAGCATGTGTTATATCTGGTCTACTGTGAACTACATATATGAGCTTACCAATCATGGATTGGTAAAGTGTCTAGTTTACCTCTGTAGTTTCATCTTCCTTTGTCAATTTACTTCTCGTAGCCATCAGTGTTCCCACAAGTTTAGCATTGTCCATGCCAAATGTCTTCGAGACTTCCTTTATGTACTTGGACTATGTGATGAATATCCCATCACTCTACTGAATCACTTGTAATCTGAGAAAGAGTTTAATCTCTCTGAACATAGACATTTCAAACTCATTCCTCATGTCATCAGCAAAAAATTTACATACATGATCTTGACCTCCAAAAATAATATCATCAACAAAAATTTCAGCAATAATAATAGTGTCATCAATATCACCTTTTATGTACAAATTGTTGTTCTCACTAGTTCTTACAAATCCAATACTTAACAAGTAAGTATGCAGTCTTTCATACCATGCTCTCAGTGCTTGCTTCAAACCATATAAAGCTTTTTGTAATCTACATACCATGTTTATGTTGTCTGGATCAATGAATCCTTCAGGTTGTTCTATGTAGACCTCTTCTTCAAGTATACCATTTAGGAATGCTGACTTCACATCCATTTGATAAACCTTACATTTCTTATGTGCAACATATGCAAGTAGTATTATAACTCCTTCCATTATAGCAACAAGTGCAAATGTCTCACCATAATCAATTCCTTCTTCTTGTGCATATCCCTTGCATACCAATCTCACTTTATTTCTTGTCACTTCACCATTTTCATTCAGTTTGTTTCTGAATATCCATTTAGTACTGATAACATTCTTATCTTTAGGTTAGGGTACTAAGGACCAAGTTTTTTTTTCTCTATTTGTTCTATTTCCTCCTTCATTGCATTAACCCATTCTTCATTTTCTAATGCAACTTTCACATTCTTTGGTTCAAATTCACAGACTAGACATGTACCTTGTCTTGTTTTGCTTCTTGTCTGCATTCCAGCTTGTCTTTTTACAATAATTTGTGTCTCAAGATGATGTCTTCTAAAAAAATTAGCTAGTACTTGGTTTCTTCTTTCTTTTTCATCCTGTTCAGGTTCATGTGCTTGCTCAGTAGCACCATCTTGTTCATCGGTTTCCCTTTCCTGTTCCTCGGGTTTATTTTCTTGTTGACCGGTTAGCACAGGTAGTGACTTCAGTAGATAGTCAGGAAGTTCAATGTAAGTGAATCTACCATAGTCTTTTGGTTCCTTTCTTTCTTCTATGTTCTTGTCATCAAATTCATCAAAATGAACATTAGTACTTTCAATCATCTTATTTGTAACCTTATTCAGATATTTGTATGCTTTAATCTTAGTAGAATATCCTAAGAATATTCCTTCATTACCTTTAGAATCAAATTTTCCATTTATCTCATCTTTCAGAATAAAATATTTGCTTCTAAAAATCTTGAAATAACTTACAGTAGGTTTGTGTCCAAACCATAGCTCATAAGGTGTCTAGTTGGTGTCCTTCTTCAGTTGTACTTTTTTAAGCACATATATAGCTATGCTAATAGCTTCCCTCCAATATGTCTGAGAAATATTCTTTTGTAGCATTAGTGTTCTAGCAGAGTCAATGATTGACTTGTTCCTTCTTTCAAAAATCCCATTCTACAGAGGTGTTCTCAGTGTAGAGACCTGTCTCTTAATACCATTCTCATTACATAAATTAGTAAATTCATTAGAGATAAATTCACCTCCTCTATTGGATCTTAATCATTTAATTTCTTTTCCACCCTCTTTTTCTACCTTCTCCTTATACCATTTAAACATCTAAAAGCTTCAAATTTCTCTTTCAGGAACAAAACAGTCATCAGTCTAGGGGTGGTCCCACAATAGTGTGTCCCACTTTTTGGCCAACTTTGACACAGAGATCAACTTTCTAAGAAAAAACTTCACTTTCAAACACTTGTTGTTGCAAAATAATTAGGAATTTGAAGACGATGTAAACTAGAGTCTTGTAGAATTTTCTTTCTAGTTTAAAAATATATTTTTCTAAAAAAAATTAAAATTCATTTAAATTCATTTTTTCTTCTCCTTCATAAAGTGGTTTGTGTGAAAAACTATGTTTTTAAGGAGTTACTGTCACTTGGATCAACATAATTTTTTTTTAAAATATGATAATGATGTAATTCTTTCGAGATTATATTTTGAACTTCAATATCTAAAGAATGTAATTGGTTTCATTCATTTTGGGTCAATGTTTCATAGTTTACTAAGTTCTAAAGTGATAGTAACTATAATTTAGACATAAGGTCACTTGGATCGCTCTAACTTGATCTGTGTATATCGAAATTCATTTTTCCTTTTTTTAATAGAAAGGTAACACAAATACTATTTTCCTACATATTTTTCATTTTTTTTTTTTGTAATTTACTATTTTTCCCAAAGTCTTGAAGAGACAAGTTGTTGAATGACCAAACAACTTATGTTTAGTTAAAGTAATATTTAAAAGTGATAATGAACTCAATATGTATTAAAACTATATTCATTACAAAGCTTGTTCTGAATAGCATCATACTACGTAGATAGGTTTTTTAAATGGATTCATTTGATCTGCCAAAACATAAAGTCAAAGTGATTTTTTGTCAAGATTTTAATAGGTGCAAAGGAGACTCCATTGTAGGTATGAATGAGGAGTATAGATGTTATATCAATGTTTTTTTAATCTAAGAGGATTTGAGCTAACCATTTGTAATTAATTCCTTCAAATGAAACCTCTCAAGGCTTAAATCATCATATTTATTAAAATGTATTATTTCAGCAAAAATCAGCATGTCTATAAAAGTGGGATGCACTATTGTGAGACCACCCCTAGTATAGTCATCAACAAAAAGAGTAAAGTATCTATCACTGTAATAGCTCTGAGTTCTCATAGGACCACATAGGTTAGTATGAATCAACTCAAGTATCTTCTTTATTGAGTAGTCTTTTCTCTTAAAACTAGACTTAGTCATCTTACCTTTCTGACATTCATGGCACATAGCATGATCTGATTTTGACAAGTTAGGCAACCCTCTAACTCTTTTCTTCTTACTAATATTGATCATGTTATCAAAATTCACATGACATAACCTCTTATGCCACAACCATGCATCTTCATCTCTCATTAATAAACAAGAAGACTGATCAATATCAAGATAAAATAATTTACCTCTAGATTGTGTACCAGTTCCAACAAGTCTTCCTCCATCATCATAGATTCTTACCTTTCTGCTCTCAAAAGAAAGTTGGTGGCCTGAGTTATTCAGTTGTGCCACACTTAAAAAATTATAGTTTAGTCCATCTACCCAGTATGCATTCTCACATTTTATTCTATCATTAATCATCAGTGAACCTTTACCTCTCACCATACAAGGTGTATCATTTCCCATTCTAACAGATCCATCATCATATTCATCAAGAAGATCAAATTTCTCTATATCACCAGTCATATGATGTGTACAGCCACTATCTATGATCCATGTATCATTTCTTCTTACTTTAGAGATCAGTGTTGTTTCTTCATGTTTCTCTTCTTCCTCTTAATCATCTTTCATAGCAACAAATACTACTTCTACATCATCATCAGTGTCAGATTCAGATTCAAATTCTTTGGCTATGTAACATACCTTCCTTTGTCATAGCTATCTCGATTGTCTTTATTTTTGTGTTGGTAGCCTTTGTTGACTCTTCTCCCATAGCTTCCTTCGGATCAGTCTTTGGATCTATCATCATCTTTCTTATTCGGACATCTAGCAGTGATGTGGCCAACTTAGTTACAATTAAAACATGCTAAAGGTAACTTTCCTCTATACCTTCCCTTACTTTTGGGAAATCTTCTAGCCATAAGAGCTTCAAGCTCATCAAGTTCATCATCAGTATTACTGTCACTATCATTATTCTTATCATTCTTGCTACTAGACTTACCAATCTTCAAAGAAGACATGAAAGTGGATTCAACAAAAGGTCCAACACTATTGTCAAATTTATTCAATTAAAATGTTGTAAGCTTTCGGATCAGAGTGTCAAGGGTGAGGTTGGATGTAGCCCTTGTTTCATGAATTGCAGAGATCCTGATTGCATAAACTGGTAGTAAAGTTCTGAGCATCTTGCTTATTAATGCTTCATTGTCAATAACTCCATTGGATGCTCTAATAGCATGTACTACCTCTTTTAGTCTCTTTTTATATTACACAATGTTCTCACCTTCTTTCATCTTCATATCATCAAATAGACCTCTTAGGCTTTCTACTCTAGCTCTCTTAACATTCACATCTCCACTGTATATTAGAGTTAGCTTGTCCCACATCTTCTTAGCTATATCACAATCCTTGATGTCTTCAAATTCAGCATTGGTATAGGTAGTAGCAAGTTCCATCATAGTAATATTGTGTTCATGCCTATCCTTTAGTTGATCAAGACTTAAGGGACCAGTGGGCGGTTCAATGTAGCCATTCTCCATTAGTTCTAGTGCAGAATTACCGATTCCAAATATGTGCAACTTCATCTGGCTTCACCATACTGTGAAGTTATCTTCATTCTGCTTTGGCACTTCCCTCTTATACATCTTGAGACCCTTTTTTTGGAGTCCTTAAAACTCTATTCTAAGCAACCATAGCTATGATACCAATTGTTAGAATAACTGAGAGGGGGGTGAATCAGTTATCTAGTGTCCCATAGTTTTCAAAATGTATAATCCAAAATAATTCTACTACTTCTGCTACTCAGTAAACATAAAATAATTTCACTTTCTATGTTGTTACTAATTGTCAGTCTAAACTTTATAATAGTTATTGATTAAATCTAACATGTAATATGCTAAGTATGATAACAAACAAATATCACAATCAACACATAACACAAGAGATTTAACATGGAAACCCTGTGAAGGGAAAAACCACCTGGGACCGGCAACCCAAAATTGTTCACTCTTCTGAAGCGAGGTCGGTGAAGAGCCAACCCTTTTAAAGGTTACAAACACACTATTAGGTGTGACCTTGTTAGAGGATTTTAGACCAGAAGTTATCATCCAACTAGTAGTCACTCTGGGGTTGACAGGATAATAATGTTCACTCTATGAATGAAACATCAAAAGACTTTCATAGTCCACTTGATTAAGAGATTTGACTATGTACAATGGTTAAATATGTAACAATAGATGATTTGCCTTGAAACAACTTCAATTTGTAGTTTATAGATCAATGTTTAGCTGATTCAAATATTTCTGACCAATATACCACTTCAGATTCAATACTATATCAACTTACTGTCTGTCGGTAATTACTCTCTATAGCTTGATAATTGTTCTATAGCTTGGTTCTTATTAACCAGTATGATCAGAATGCATGAACAATTCTTCACATGATAATTCTACGGTATCTTCTTCTTCTAGCTGTGTTCCTATAATGAAACCAATGCCTCTTATATAGACGAGTAAATCATTTTCTTTTCCTCCATTAGATTTTGCCGCTTAATCATATTCATAGATTTTACCGCTTTAAGCTTCCACGCCTGATGTGTTTGTAACATGTTTCAATCTACTCCATTAGATTCTTTTTAATTTATGTTAGCCATTGATCTCCATAACAAACCTTATCTATTACCTCGATTTCATATGCTTTACAGCTCATCACTTTATTGACTAAATTGATCATTTAATTCCTTCCTATTTTTCTCAGTTAACAAAGAAATGTGTCAGTGAACACAAGCTCTATTAACACTATGCTCGGTATACACTACATTTCATCGGTGTATACTAAAATGCTTTATTTAATGACAACACTGCTTTGTGTCTTTCAGCTCTATTCTTCATCATAGATGAATGCAACATAATAAAGTCAATTTCATCAAGTCATAGAATCATCAACAAGTTACTTATTGTATTCATTATCCTCATCTGACATATACATCTTCCTCATGTAGATATTTATGTTCTTCATCTCTTTCACCTTTCTTCAGATGTGTCAGTATAGTAACTTTACAAGATAAGTATTGTCAAGCTAGTTGACATCAATGACAATATAATATTGATTTAATCATCTTGCATATGTAACCATCAACTCCTCAGTAATCTTAAATTATAGATTCTTCATTTAGGTTCTAAATCAATAGTAGTTCATCATTAATCTCAAACAATATAAAAGCCTAAGCCACAAGACAGCATCACAAAATTACATTCAAATTCTCCCAACTAGGGTAACCTCTTAACAGGAATCTAAGTCCACGGATAAACTTGAGAGTACTTGGTAAAATATCCATGCAACAACAGTTCGAGGATATTCAAGGCATGTTCAAATCTATGTAGCCAAGTGGAGTCGATGCCTAGTACCTTCATCCTACATCACCAACTGACATATATATATATATATATATATATATATATATATATATATATATATATATATATATATATATATATATATATATATATATATATATATATATATATATATATATATATATATATATATATATATATATATATATATATATATATATATATATATATATATATATATATATATATATGGCACAGGAGCACACCTAGGCTAACCTCCATGTTAGACTTATTTTGGCTTGTACTTGACTCTAGCCAAGTCAAGAAGAATAGATTAGGTTGTTTTAAGACCTTAGAAGGTCATTTGCAATGTAGGCAAAGTGAGTTAGTCACTAGGACTAAGGTCACACAAATAGCAAATGTTAGTAGTCTTTAATTCTTAGTGTTTATAGTTTGGGATAGAGTCTTCAATGTGTCTTAGGCACATAAATGATGTTTTTGGATGCCATAGAGATTCCATAGGGTCATTAAATGATTTGGTTCCTCATAATATAATAAGGATAGAGGTCCTAAGAAATAGGATCAAGGCATAGAGAACGATGCCAAATGTTGTTGAGAAGTTGTCATGACAACATTTGCAATTATTGCAAATGTTGCATGCAACTCGGTTATCCTTGGATTCCCTTGAGTTTAGGAGGTGGAGATCAAAAAATAGGCCCTAAAAACATGGAGATGGCATCTACTATTAGCCAATACTCAAATCTCAAGGTTACACAAGCATTGTAATAGTTTTTGAGTATTGAATAGAGCTCTGCAATAGTGTTACAGTGAATATCTCAAGTTTTTGTGTTGACAGTGCATTGAAATGGATTGAAAGTCTAAATCTAGTGATTGCATAGTGCTCTTTAGTTTTTTCTAAGACTTTTTCATTTGTTAAGCAAGGTGTTTAGAGTAGATATACTGCATCAGTTAAGTTGATTTTGTTTTAGAGCTTCCACTAGTTCTATTTTGACCAAGGTGAGCATTCATGGCTCCTGCATGAAATCTAACCATGCGAAACACCTAATGGTAGATGGAAATTATATGGGATTCAATGATGTACATATGTTTAGGATTAGGAGTTGTCAAATTTTGGAGAGCTATTTTTACCATTAGGCCCTAGGCAAGCAGACATAGCCCAGTTAGAGGTCTATGTTGTGAAGATTGAAGATATATTGTAGGGTAGAAAGGTAGAGTACAGGTCTAGTACTTTTTCTAGAATTTTTTCATCATATCTAAATATACTATGAAGATTGGGTTCATACCAATCACTTAGATTAAGTTTTGAGAAAGATTCACACTAGGATATAGTTAGTCCTAGAAAATAGGTCAATTAGCCATGTTTGCCCTAGTTTATAGGAAGGCAGTGTACGGAGGCTACCAAGACCTAAAAGTTGCAAAATCTTTAGTAAGAGCCAAAAGGGTATCCAAATCCCCAATTGGTTTTGCAATTTGTTTGAAGACTTTTTGAAAGAAAGGACAAAAGCCTCTGCAAAAGGCTACAAGGATAAGGCCTATTTTAAGGTCTCTAAATGATGAACTATTAAAGTTGGTAAGGATATGGTTCAAGATCCTTCTAAAATGGTTCAAATTGACAAATTTATGAATGTTTTCACAAGGATTAAGATCCCTACAATGAAGATTGAAGTTGGTGAAGAATTGGCACTTAGAGCTTTCTAAGTGAGTGAGAAGAGTTGTACTATCTAAAGGTGTTAGTCTTTCAAGGTTAAGCACAAAGATTAAGAACTCTTAGAGAAGAGTTAGAATTGGACTTAGTTAATCATCTAAGCCAATCGGGACCTAGAGGAGACTAGGTTCCTAGAAGAGACAAGGTAGGTCTCTTAATAGCAGTGTACGCAAGCCTTGTAACACTCACATGAATAGACATATATATACACACACACACACACACATATATTTGTGTGTGTGTGTGTGTGTGTGTGTAGACACCTAAATTTTCTTACATAATTTAGTAATCATATTTAGTCTATTCCTAGGACATCTTGTTAATTAAATATTATTTATTTAATTAATTTATGCCATCCCCTAGTTAATTAATTTAATTAATTAACTATTGCCCAATTAATCATCAAAATGACAAACATATAGTCTGATAATTAATTAAATCCCTATTCCTCTATTAATTTAAATAGATACTTTTATCTAAATAAATTAATTCATAAATCCCCTTTTCCTCCCACTTAGAATTAAATAAAATATTTAATTCTAATTCTCCCTTATTAGCTAATAATCCATGCTTAGCTAATTTAATCCTCCACTCATTCTCTCTCCTCCCATCACATCTCCCTAATCCTCCACTTACCAATCCTAATCACCTCCTAAGCATGTGCACAATCATAATCCAAGATTAAAGAATGCTAATCCACCCCAAAGTCAACCCGTTATGACATCACCTCCACATCCTCCAATTAGAAATCAAGTCTCTTACACCTCTTATAGACTTTTCCCCTCTCACACCTTCCAAATGTGCATCTCTTCTCATCCTCCCCCATTGTGA
Source organism: Chamaecyparis obtusa (assembly GCA_027943335.1). Lineage (NCBI taxonomy): Eukaryota > Viridiplantae > Streptophyta > Pinopsida > Cupressales > Cupressaceae > Chamaecyparis > Chamaecyparis obtusa. Next base: position 184,174 of record BSBK01011166.1, read on the forward strand.
CACTTGTCACAATGCTATGCACTTGAGAAAGCACAATCCATGTGCTCTCCCTTGGATGCATCTCCACCATTTCTTACTCCTCTTTTGCCCCTTAATCTTGACCGTCCATTTCATCCATCTTTCTATAAAAGAGAAGCTCTCCTCCTTCATTTTCATCCACCATTGAAGAAAAGTTACCATGCCATTTTATCTATTGAAGCTTGAAGCATAGATCATTAAGCACACATTCTATCCTTTGGACAAATCTTCTCCATCTTGAAGGTTTGCTTGAAGGTTTTTATTGATTTTGAGTGTCTTTGTCTTCAATTTGTAGGTCTAATCATAGGTTTTTATCTCATTTGTTTTGTTGAATGTTTAGTTTACTTTGCATTCCTTAACACTACATTTTAAGTATTACATTTTGGCACACTCGGTGGGACCCACTTCTAGGGTCATTCTTCTTTATCTTTTCATCATTTTCTTGCAAAAACTAACCCAAATACTAAATTTTTTTGTTGTTTGAGTGCTTTGTAAAGGTTTTTTGGGTGCTTTGTAAGTTTAGGGCCAAAGAGGAGGCATTTGCATAGACATTCCCATTTTCAGATTTTACACAGCAAACACCTCCAAAAAATTTACAATTTTGTGGGAATGCTTGTACGGATGCGGGAATGTAGATTTCTTCATAGGAACACCTGTACAACTCACAAGAACACATTATCGCTACTATATTTTTTGATTTCTCATCTTTTTCTGCTCTCTGTGCTACTTCACCAGTGACTGACTGTACCCCTTTTTGCAGGATCCCATTCCCGCAATGCAAGATTGCATGTTGACTAGGCGGGATTGCCTCTGTACATTTTTGTAAGCCATAAGGCATTCACTGTTATTTTTTTTGTAATTTTTGCCTTCATTCCTGCAATGCAGGATCACTATTTGACTGTTGTGGGATTGCCTGTGTACCTTCTATGAGCCGTACGACTTCATTATTTTCCCTGAGTTGGCCTTCATTCTCACAACATGAGATTGATAGTTGAGTTGCAAGAATGTAGTTTGACTTGCGGGAATGCCTTTGCAGGTATTATTTCTTTGTTTTACTATCTTTTTTTCATTTTGGTTTATCTGACAGTATTGCGGGAATGCCTATATGGCTCTGCGGGAATGCTATTTTCTACTACAGGATTGTAGGTTTTTGCTGGAATGCGGGTTAATATTTTAAAATAGAATTAACTAATTTTTATTTTTGGTGCATTAAAAAGAACAGTGTATGCCAAACAACACCTCATATTTTTGATTTGGGTTTAAAATGAACAAAGGTTAAAATTGAGCAAGGAAAATATCACACTTCTTATGGGTGCTTAAAATCAACCTACTCGATCTTGAATGCCTAAAGGACAAAGAATCAATGCGATGAACACTTCTTTCGGTGCTTAAAAATTGATCAAACACTATCTTGAATGCTAAAGGGAGTAAAAACTTTTCTTGTTTTTGCAAATCACAATCTCTATTTTTTTAAGCATTATCATTTACATTTCAAAACAAAGAACCTTGCATGCTAAACATGAGTGTTTGATGTTCTAGAATAGAAAACACTTATTCTTAATAGGTTTAATTTGGAATGGATACTTCTTGGCATGTTTGAATGAGTGTTTTTCAACACTTCCTTAAGAGCTTTTCAATTTTTGCATAAACCTTGTTAAAGTAAGAGACATGGAAGCAATCCACTTGTATCCATATCCTCTCCCCTTTCCTTCATGGATCTTGGGTAAAGAGAAAGATCAAGTTTGATTGAACACACTTCTAGCAAGGCCTCTCTAGAGAGAAGCACTTCCTCTTTTGAGAATGACCTCAAATTGGTAATACCCTGGCTGGTATATAAACAAGGTGCTGAGAAAACTCTTGCCTTATCCCCGCAAGCTTAGATGAGGTGTGTTGATGGTAGCCCAAGGTAGGTGAATATCCCTATGATTTTGGCATGGGCAACTAGGCTCTTAAGTGAGTCACGTGCATACAAACTAATATGGGGGACACCGCGGACCTTACTAGAAGCCATTAATCAAAAGCCTACCTGATCTAGTCCTGAAGGTATCATAATCTTTGTGCAAGGACTGACCCAAGTGGTTTCCAAAGTCACCTGAAGATTACTCACCATATGTATTCCTCTTTTGGGATATCAAGTTGTGGGCAAAGGTTGTGATACTAGCCTGTCTTATAGGTAGAAAGTTCTTGTATGTGTTCTCGAAAGTGACTTGACCCAGTAAAAACATTTGTTGAACATACACAATTATTAGAATTACAAAGTTATTTTGCCAAAAGAAATCATCTACCTATATCCCCCAAGATTTCTTTGTCTCTTGTGAGGACTATTTGTCAAGACATTATACTAAAAGTGAATTCAAGTTTGTTTAGAACCAAGCCAAGGTATACTAACCACAGTCACTTCCTAGCTTGACCCAATCCTGTGAACAATTACTTTTGTTGACCTAGGACCCAGACTATGAAGCATAAGAAAGCTAAGTTACCCATCCCATGTGCATATCAAGAAAAGAAAGTTATAGATAGAAAGCTCAAAGATTGTCAGCATATTGTCACTGTAGCCCACGAAGAAGAAAAGTACCAAATCCAATTGGATAACATGCAATACAATGCAAGGGTTAAATAGTTTTCTTTTTGAATCCAAGTTTATCACCACTTTGTCAAATTAGAGAGTGAAGATTAGTTGGCATAACCTCCTCCTATTTCAAAACTACAAAAATTGTCACAACATCCCCCATCTTAGGTGATCCAATAGGTGCATTTTTGTCATCCCCTTTTGAAGCATCACTTAGCATCATTATCCCAAGTCATTATCCTAGATCCATATCATATCCAAGAACTCGCCTTGAGTTGTCCTATCCTTTTTTACACAAGTCAAAAACTTGAAGCTTCACCCATTTGACTAAGCATTGTCTAGGGTAGCTAGTACTTGCTTTTGTGGACCTCATCATCTCGATCCAAAGATTGGCCCACACTAGTAAGGATCCCGTCATCCAAAGATCACAAGTCTATTTGAGGATGACAATCCATGCATTTTGATCCCCCCATCAGGAAAGGTAACCCATCTTAATCCTCTTCCCAATAGCGTATCACTAAGAATCCTACATTTAGATCATCACATAGCTGATCTCAAAATCCAAATCCCCATCCTTAGCATCATTCCACTACATCTACATTTTCCCTCATCTTAGGACATTGTACTTTCATGCCTGCTATGATAGGATCAAAGAAAAGAAAAGGGATGGATTCCAACCAGGCCACTACTTCGGCTGATCCAAATGATTCCACAGGTGAAATGGTGATGTATGATCCTCTGACAATGATAGTTTAGAACATATGGGAAGATCCTAGTGAGACACCTACTACTAACTCCATGGAGGCTTTCATGTGCCTCTCAAGACATGTGAAAATGGTAAGCACAATCATCACACAAAATCATCTGGCTATATTAGAAAACTATGTACAGGAAGGTACTCCCATCCCACTTCAGTTACACTCTTTTGACCCCATAAACCCCTTCCACATTCCCGCCAACATTGATTCATTTTTCATCTAGCAAGTCCATGATCCAACCATGCAAGTATCCCATATGGCCTCACCTATCCCACATCTCCTGCAACCTCATATGGTGATCCCTGCAAGCACACCACTTTCCATCATGGGCCCACCACCCCCTACCTCTTCACAGATATTCACTCAAGTACTAGCATTCACCCAAGCCTCTACTCAACCAACCCCACCTCCCACTACATCAACAACTCTTTTGCAAGGGGTCTCAAAAACCACCCCACAATCTCACTCCACACAAGTACCTCTCACCTTTATTGCCAGCACACAGACCTAGCAAGTCACCTTTACAACAAGAATGCCACATATGCCATCCCATAATCCTCCACTAACACAGGAAACTCCCATATCAGCCCCCATGTTTGTGGCCAACTCTGCATTGCAAACCCTATCAGGAGTCAACACTACCTGGAGCCTCGGCCAAGCCCAAATGAATGCCATAGGAATACCCACACATGGCCAACTTTACCAAAAGGCTCATCAACAACAAACCTTCCCACAAGCAGCACCTCCACCTACATTTACCAACTATTTGTCTATGCCATCCACCACTCAGAAAACCAAACCTCTGCAATCATAGCAACTTGGCACTACCCATCCCACTAACTCCATTATGTAACCACCAATAGTGCACACCCAGTCCACCATCCCCACTCTTAGCAATGTGGGTATGCACCCATCTTATATTGGTCAAACCCATCACCAACCACAACCATTATACCAACCTCCCTAGTAGCAGTAATACTTCCCAGCTCTACAAGCCAACCCTCTCATCTCATAGCAGCAAGCCTTGCCGCAGCACACACCCACCTTACATCAGTAATACATCACTCAGCAAGCTAGTTAAAGCCCTTTTTAGATGGCCTTTTCACTCAGGCAATCCCTATTCCCTAGCTCACCATATCTTCCACATGTCCCTCTGTATTCACCCACACCATCTGACCCATTCTCACTGGGAGTACCCACTCCAGCACCTTCCAAGTCAGAGTGGGAAGAAATGAGAAATGCCATCAAAAAGCTTAAGATTGGTACTAAGACTAAGACATTCAAGTTTGAGGAGGTTTGTCCATATCCATTTGATAGATTGATCACAATAATCCCCTTCCCTAAACATTTTGAAACACCAAATTTTGACAAGTATCAAGGGAAGGGTGATCCAGTTAACCATGTCAAAGAGTTCTACATGGCATGCCAAGAGGTGGCATTTAATGACATATTTCTCATGCAACTCTTCCCCAAGAACTTGGGAGGGCCCACCCTCGAATGGTTCTACAAAATACCTTATGGATCTGTTTCCACATTTCCAAAGCTTTTGGAAAAGTTTGTCTCTCAATATGCACACAACATCAAGAATGAGCTCACCCTATTGGACTTGTGCAATACCAAATAGAAGGGAGGTGAAACTCTGGCCGATTATTTACAACAATGGTAGAATCTCACCACGAGATTGTCATACCAACCACCAAAAAAAAATCTTACCAAGATATTCATTGACAATCTGGACCCGAAGCTATCCCATTCTATGAAGATGAACTGCATTCAGACTTACCAAGACAATAAGGGGAAAGGCATGGATATTGAGGGAGCTCTTTTGGATGATGGTAGCATCAAACACTATAAAGAAAGCTCTCAGGACAGACCAAACAATGACCATTCTTGATATTAGAACAAGAATAAGAATGTGGTCACTGATGGAGCCACTAACACCAGGAATGTCCAAGTTGTGGTTGCAGGTCCTAATCCCACTCCTCCAGCATATCAATAGCAAACACCCATGTATCAGCAACCAACACCTGTATACCAATAGCAAGCGCCTACCTACCAACAACCACCCTATCAGCCTCCTATGAATCAAACCAATGCTATATCTATTACCCAAGGATGAAATAAGCCCCATGTTTAGAATGACCCAAAGTGCATCTTCACACCCCTTGGAGAACCCTTCGATGCCATTTTTCACAAGATGGTGAGTGCCAACCTAGTTGTATATCTGCAAACCTAGCCCTATGATGACTCAACACCCAAGCCAGCCTAGTACAAAGACAATGAATACTATGAATACCACCATGTTAAGGGACACACTACTACTAAATGCATGAAGCTCAAAAGCTATGTCTAGGATCTTATAGATAAAAAGGAGATCATAGTCGATTCTCCTATCCAAGCATCACCCAATGCCAACCTACAAATCTACCAAAATGTTTCCTAAATAGAATGTCAGAAAGGCTCAAGTTAACACTACCCCTCCTACTAGCCAAGATAAGGGTAAACAAGGTGACCATGGTGATGGAAAAGACTATACCACTACCTACATAAAATATGATAAATTTTTTGGTTGTATCTCCCAGGTTGAGCCTATTGTGAATGTGATCCATGTCAAAGGTGCTGACAATCAATGTGCTATTACTACTCAAAGAGGCCAAATATCTATAGTCAGTGCTAATACTACCACCATCCCTAATGCACAATATAACCTCCTGGAACACCTTGGGAACACACCCGCACAAATATCCATCCTTGATCTCCTTCATACATCACCCCTCCATCAAGAAGTCCTCAACAAAGCCCTCCAAGAGGTACATGTCCCTGCAGACATCAATGACATCCAATTCAAGAACATTGTGGGGAACCTATTCACACCATCCACTCTCTCTTTTTAGCTATCTAACATGCCATCCATTGACCCAGATCATAATGTCCCACTCTGCATTGCCATCATGATCAATGACTTTTCCATCAAATGGGTCATGATAGATAATGGTTCGGCCCTCAATCTTTGCTATTTAAAATTCGTTTGACAGATTGGCCTCATAGAAGTAGACATCTCCCATGAGGTTACCACCATCAAGGCCTATGATAATCTAGAGTGTACCTCTGAAGGTACCATTTTTTTGCCAATCAAAATTGGTCCTATCACACATAACATAGTGTGCCACATTGTTGATCTTGATCTCCCTTACAACATCCTCTTGGGTCATCCCTAGATCCACTCCATCCAAGCAATCCCTTCCACCTATGATCAGTGCATCAAATTCTCTTATCAAGGCACTGAATTCACCATCCACGTAGACCCCAACCTTTCACATACTACCATGTGATTGAGGCCTCATTTCCCCACTCCACTCATTATCCCAAAATTGACATTGGCACATCTGTCGCTGGCACTTCCCAATCCCAATGCGATCCAGAAACAACCCTCACCTCCACCTTCTCCTCTGTCAAGATCAAAAAAAAGGGTTGCAGAGAATACAGTCTCACCGATGCTTTTGTAGTAGGGGCTATTCCCCTGGATCCACACACACAAGGATGATCCTCCCACCAAACCAAGGTTCCTCAGGAGGGTCCCAAAATAAAGACCATGGGAACATCTTCTTTTGTTTCCAATGGAATCCTAAATGGTTAGGAGTTGGCCCCAGATATCAACCAATGGCTGTATAAAGATCCTCCACCTCCAGATACTAAGGTCCTTGGATACTTTAAAGATAAATATCTTATACCGCACAAATGGGCAACTGAACAATGGGACTATCAAGGAGGAGGTCTAGGACCCAATGAGGCTGGAATGATAGACCCCATGGAGGCATCTAAAAATCTAGAGACTCGAGGCCTCGACTTTAATCCCCCTCACTTACACATATAAGGACCCAACGCCATAACTGGGGGCACCAATTCACCCAACGTAACACTTTTGAGAATCCAAGATGAACTCATGGAAGTCAAAGACATTCTAAAAGAGGAAGAAAAATGGTCCTACAATGATATCTTTTATGATGAAACCTTCCTCGGAAATTTTTTCCTTCACCAACTCACCATCAAGCTCATTGACCTCCCCCTCATTCATCCTAACCTCATAGACTAGGACCAACTAAGCATAGTACATATCGATGAGTTTCAAAGTGAGGAAATGCTCCTAAGATTAATGGGTGCCATAGATCAACAATGAGAATGGGGACAAGAATCGACCAAAGTATACCAACTCAACCCAAAGGGGTACTTTGGAGAAGAGGAAGTCTCTAGCCACAAAAATAAAAACAAAAAAGAAAATAAAGAGTCCTCATGTGAAAACCCCTCTAGGGCACATCCTGATTCAAAATTAGTAAAAACAAAGGGCGTATCCAATAGTGAAAACCTCTCTAAGGTGCTAGAGGATGGAGACTTTCCTCTTCCTCTTATCTAGGATTACTAGTCAAAACAATCATCCATAGTCATTGAAGAGACCAAGATGATCAATCTAGGAATAGGGGAAATCCCTTGGATCACATACATCATAGTAGCTCTAAGTGAAGTAGAAGAGATAGCCCTGGAGCCCCTCCTTCGAGAATCAATAGGAAACTTTGCATGGTCATATGCTCATATGCCTGGACTCGATCTTGATCTTGTTGTTCATCATCTGGTAGTCAATCCCAATACCAAACCAATCAAGAAAAAGTTAAGAAGAAAGTAGCCTTGTTAGTTAAAGTAGAGCTTGAGAAGCTCCTTTAGGCTAAGATCATCAAAGCCATTGATTATTTAGACTGGATCTCTAACATAGTGCTTGTCATCAAACCCTCGGGTGACATAAGAATTTGTACTGACTTTCAAGATCTCAACAAGGCATGTTCGAAAGATGATTTTCCACTACCCAACATAGACATGATCGTAGACCTAATTGCAGGGCATGAGATGTTGTCACTCATGGATGGCTTCTCAGGGTATAATCAGATTAGAATCATAGAAGAAAACCAACACAAAACTACTTTCACCACACCATGGGGCATGTTTTGCTATAACATGATGCCATTTGGGCTCAAAAATGTAGGAGCTACCTATCAAAGAGTGATGACCGCAATTTTTCATGACATGATTCATAAGATCCTCACAGACTATGTCGATGACATTCTAGCAAAATCCAAAACACACTACGAACACCTTGATGTCCTCAAAGATGTGTTCGATCACCTCTGCAAGTATGGCTTGAAATTGAATCCAAAGAAATGTGTATTTTGTGTGACATCTAGAAAACTTCTAGGGTTCATTGTGTCCAGGTGTGGCATAGAGATTGATCCCAAAAAGGTGAAGGCCATCATGGAAATGCCTCCTCCCAGAATGCTTAGATAGTTAAGAAGCTTACAAGGAAAGTTGCAGTCAGTTTGATGATTCATCTCCCAACTAGTAGATAAGTGCTAGCCATTCACACATCTTTTATGAAAGGATACCTCCTTCAAGTGGGATCCCATCTATCAGCACAGCTTTGAAAAACTTAAGGAATATCTGGTGAATGCACCTAATCTTGTTCCACCAATGCCAAAAAGGCCCCTCATTTTGTACATATCTAAAACTATTATAGCACTGGGGGCACTCTTAGCATAGCTTGATGATGATGGAAGAGAGTGGGCTATTTATTATATCAGTCGTACACTGGTTGGCTATGAGCTAAACTATTCTCCAATGGAAAAAGCCTGCTTGGTAGTGGTTTTTGCCACTCAGAAACTTCACCACTATATGCTCAATCACATAGTAAATTTAATCTCCAAGGTCAACCCGCTCAAATACTTGCTATCAAAGGCCACACTTATAGGGTGAATGGAAAAATGGGTTATGCTTCTTAGTGAATTCAACATCCAATGTGTTGATCGAAAAGCCATCAAGGGACAAGTTATTGCTGATCAGCTTGCAGAAGCTCCCTTAGTCGATGCATACCCTCCTGAAATGGAGTTCCCAGTTGAGAATCTTTGTATGATTGAAGAACAACCCCAATGGAAATTATATTTTGATGGCTCATATACATCACATGGATTAGGGGCAGACATACTATTTGTGACCCCTCAAGGAGACTACATCCCAAAATCCTTCAAGCTAGGATTTATGTGTAGAAAAAACATCTCAGAATATGAAGCCCTTGTGCTAGGTCTTAAAACTACCATTCACTAGAATATCATGGAACTCCAAGTCTTCAAAGATTCCCAATTGATCATCAAGCAGGTCCTCGATGAATATCAAACAAAGGATGACAAGCTATTACCCTACAAAGAGCTTGTAGATAAACTTAAACAACATTTTGTCAGCATACAGTTCACACAAGTACCAAGACTTCAGAATAAGGTAGTAGACACTATGGCCACCATCAGCTCACTATTGGAAATCCCTCGTGATGCTGCACAATATGAGTTTCTAGTCAAGAAGCTACACACACCCACTTATGAGAATGGTGACATTGATATGGTATGCATCCTAGTTGCTCCCTAGTCCCCATGGTACCATGACATTCATGCTCATCTAAAGAATGGTATCATATCTCCTCACCTAACAAACACCCAATGCTAGAACCTTATTTGTAGAGCATCCCACTACACTCTTGTAGCCAACACCCTATATTGTCATGGGTATCATAATGTCCTCTCTCAATGTCTAGACTCGAACAAGGCCACCGTGGCTTTACAAGAGGTTCACGCTAGTATTTGCGGTGCTCACATGAGTGGTATCATCCTTGCAAAGAAGCTACTTAGAGTTGGGTATTATTGGCTGACCATGGAGCATGACGCCTGTGAGTTTGTGAAGAAGTGCATATAGTGCCAATAGCAAGCCAATTTGATCCATGCACGCATATAGGACTTACAACCCATTGCACCTCTGTGGCCTTTCTCATGTTGGGGTTTTGACCTTGTTGGCATGATCCACCCTCATTCTTCTGATGGACACAAGTATATCATTACAACCACTAAGTACTTTACAAAGTGGGTAGAAGCAATTCCACTCAACTTAACTACTGGTGTCCAGATCTCCAAATTCATCCTCTACCATATCATTTGTCATTTTGACATTCCCTCCACCATCTTCATAGATCATGGCTCTCCATTTGAAAAATAGCATGCTACAGAGCTCTATGACTGATTCCACATCCACAAACACTTTTCTAGCCCATACTTTCCACAAGGGAATGACCAAGCTGAGGAAACTAACAAAACTATCCTCAAAAGCCTACAGAAAGTTGTCAATGATTCTAGTCACAACTGGCATTTGAAAATCAATCCTACCTTCTGGGCCTATCGCACCTCATTCCATACCCACACAGGAACCACCCCATACTCCCTGGTATATGGTGTTGAAGCTGTTCTACCAATTGAGGTCAAAATCCCTTCACTACATGTATCCATGAAGGACTACATCATAGACGAAGACTACCATGTGGCGTGCCTGACCTAGCTAGACTTGCTAGATGAAAAGAGGCAATGGGCCTATGATCACCTGATCGTGTACCAAAAGCATCTCAAAAGGAGATTCAATAAAAGAGTGCACCCTTGACAGTTCCAAGTACAAGCAAATCATGAAAAGAAAGGGAAGTTTGAGCCCACCTGGTTAGGCCCCTACATGGTGATAGCTAACTTCAGTTTTGGAGCTTATCAGTTGTCTACACCTGAGGCAGAGCCTCTTAATGATCCTATTAATATCATACATCTAAAGTGGTTCTATGCTTGAACCATAATATGATCCTAAAAAAAGCCTAAAAATTAAATATGATCCTAAAAATCCTAAAAATCAAATATAATCCTTAAAAAATCCTTAAAAATCAAATATAATCCTAAAAATCAAATACGATCTTGAAAAAAATCCTAAAAATCAAATATGATCCTAAAAAAATCCTAAAAATTATAAAATGTCCTAAAAAAATCATCATCTTGGTGAAAACCTGGTCAACAGGCACCTCGATGAATAAAATAAAAAATAAAATAAAAAGAAAATAAAAAAAATGGAAAAGAGTAAAGAGAAAAATCTCATCCAATGGTGAAAACTTGGCAATTCAAGTGCCTTGGGCAAGTATGTTGGCGAAAACCTAGTAAATAGGCACCATACATAGTGCACCATCTCATTATCTATCAAACTCCCATCCCCTCCCTTCCATTTTCCACTTTTCATTCCCGATTCACCCATCCCTTGTTCCCATGGTGTCATTCCCATTTCCCTAGCACATGTGATTCGCTATCCCACTTCTTGCAATGCTGTAAATACTCACTATATATAGTGTCCCTGTCTTGTCCATACCATCTTGGCAGTGCCTTTTGCTCGCAATGCTTTGACCTGAATGATCTCAACATCAGCAATGTTCCCTTAGCAAGTATCCTGCGACACTGTGATTCTCCAAAAGTTATTCATTTTCCCAGTAATTCCCAATCTAGTCAATACCCATCAACTAGGTCCTTGTAGGATGCATCCTTCTTCCATGTTTGACCTAATCTCAACATCCATAGTCAACCAATCTCTTTTGACAAAGGACATCTTTTGGTCTAATCACATTGATTTCAGTTTGCTTGTTCTATCTTTTTAGTTGATTTTGTGATCTCAGTTGACTACTCCCATTAAAGCCACCATGATCATTTATATCATGGTGTGTTGCAACAAGAGGGGATATTTTGGGGTATGGTCTTTTTTTGATCTTTTGATTTCTTCCTGTGATTTAGATGGACATGACCCTTGCATGTTTTTACTTGTGATCTTTTGGGTTACTTGGTGCACTTGGGAAATGTTGTTTGTTTGTGGATTCTCTCGCATCGTTTCCACCATGTATCCTTCGGGGTGCATGTGTGATGCAAGGGTAATCCTTGCATATCTTTTTCATGTTAGTCCTATGCAATGCTCATGACATGACCTCATGTTCCTAGTAACTGTGGTTTGTCTCTTCTGTTGCTATATCAAAATAAGTGCTCAAATCTACATGGTGGTGTTCCCTCAGAACATCCCACACTCAAGTTTCATGAAACATCCTCCCGCCTATCCAAGCATCTGACCAAATCTCCCATCATCCCTATCTAATATCAAAGCATCATCCCTATCAAAGCATCACCCCAAACAACAAACTTCCCCCTCAAGAGCTTCTCTCTCACATCCCTCTCATGTTCTTGACCTTTGGATTGTGACTGTGCATATATCCCACCCATCCCCCTCCCTCTCTCAGCCAGGGTGCAGTCAAGCAGTGATATGTTGTTCCATTTCCATACACCTCACCCTCACACTCTCCTCTACATTCATGCATGCATTGCATTTCGTATCTCTACCCTAGGTTGCACTATGTCATCTTGCATTGTTAAGATTCATTCTTAGGTGCGACTATGACTATTGAATTTCCTATCCCTACACAAAAAGCATGAAAAGAATAACTATCTATCCATGATAATATCACCAGTACCGATATGACTATACAATCAGGACTATGCCCTCCATCAATAAATGAATCATACATGTACATAATCAAAACTGTAGCATATCACTACCTACCTGCCTCTCTTGAGGGAGGCTACATATCAAAATCTCTAGCTAATGGGTCTACCTCTGGTGGTACCTATAGGATGGGTGGCTAGCTCACTAAACCCTATGCACCTATGCCTTGTATCTCCATACTCTACACCTCTCTGGATATTAGAATAGCACCTATATCCATGTCCATCCCTACCCCTAACTTTGATCCCCCCGCCTCCTCCATCTATACTGAACCATCGACTGAGTGCTACTGAATCTATGTGTGGCCCAACCGACAGCTCCCCTCACCTACCCTGTGGCTCCCACTAGTCCTGGATCTATGACTCCCACTAGACCCAATCCTCCTTCTACCACTCAAGCCTGTCAGTAATGATCATCTTGGAACCCTATAGTGATGTGCTCACTCAGGTAGCATAGCTACAAGATATAACCCCTGATAGAAGCCAACTTGCTCTCCCAATGGCACCAACTATCGCTAGAGGTGAGATACCTCTCTCAATCGCTCATGAGATCCCCATGTAGTAGTATTCCTCTCTCCTAGTAGCTAGTCTTAGTCTGACCATAGCCCATCCCTCTCTACTCACAAACCATCTCTCTCTACAATCAGGGCATCCCTCTCCCTCCTTAGATGCTCCATGTCATCCACCATCATTAGCCCATCCTATATAGATTGCGCTAAGCACACAATTAGGCTATCCCTCTCTATTTTTAGTCCATCCCTCTTTTTCTATAGCCCATCCCTATCTACTCTCAAAGCATCTTTCTCCACCTATGTGTCTCAGAGCATCTCCGTAGTGGTATCATGTGTGGCCTGTAGTGAGGCTAAGCATGCTACTGCATCATCTCCCCCACCCCTAGATGATCTAGATCCTACTGCTGCTGGTGGTCCTACTCAGGGTGGTAATCTTAGTGCCAGACCTACCGGTCTCTGTAGCCCATCCCCTCCCCCTCCATCCACATCCATCCCATCTCCATCTTCATCCCCATCCCCATCTCCTCCTCTCCCTCCTCTATCCCTCCCTCCAATCCTTGCTCTATCTCCCCCTCCTCCTCTCCCCCCTCCTCTTTGGCCTCTGTACATAGATGGTGCCCCTCCGTCACTGTCTGGTAGCCCTGATCTCCCTACCACCCTAGGTGGCTAGAACTAGGCATTGTATGCTGGTATGGTCCCTAGATCTGCCACCCCTCTAACCCAATCCCATTGAAATGGTTGCATGGCCTGATAGGTAGCCAATAGTCCTCCCTTATCCACTAGTGGCCCAAACTTAGATATCCTCTCGCAGGTGGCCTGCTGGTACCATCACTCCCCATGTGGTACATCTTGCCTAAATCCAAACTGACAAGATGTCCTATCCAATCTATACTGCTCCACAATATAGTCCCATCCCCTTGTAAGGTGTGTGGGCATTGCAGTGAATGGCAACTCTCATGCATCCTTAGCCCATGGCTCCTGTCCAAGGTATGGACACCATGTGATCCCATCCCTGATCCCATCTAGCATCTCTCACCAGATGTTAGTGTCCCTAACCTCATGATATGTCACTAGTTCTCCCCAGCTCTATGTCACAGGCTCCTGCACCTGTCTATCCACTCAGCCTAAAGGCCATAGCATTGTCATGTGCTCCCAAGCCCAAACCTATAGGAGGGAAGCAAATCCAAAGCTCCTACCCATCATCCCCGCTCTGTGATAAACTATCTAATGAAGCTCATGGTACATCTATGCCAACATCAGTGTACCCCATGCTGTCAGTACCCCTGCATCCACAATTTTCATAGTCGTGGGAATCAGTGATAGTGTGACGCTCCTCCCACCTATGTTTGGAGAGAGATAACCTGACACTAATTGTAGAACATAATAGTGGACCCGTCATCCAACTAGTGTTGTTGTGGTATATTGTGCTAATGCCAGCTACCCATGTGCCAAGATCAGCACCACTCCTGGCCCTAGTAGTGTGGCCACCACCTGCACCTATGTATACACACCTGCTACCATCAATACCCCTCACACTAGTAACTAGAAGATGTGATATACATCCTCCAAGGACACCATCATCTCCCTAGTGGGTAGATGAAATGTCCCCATCTCCGAATGCCAGCACTCACACAGTGTTATCACTAGTGCCATGTATGTCCATCTGTGTGGCATCGTGCTAGATATCCCAAGCCCAATGCATCCACCCAAGTCCAGTTCACCACTGTGAACTACTCTAAGATAATCAGCACTGCTACCCATCTCTCTGTACTCGTCAGTTGATCCACTGACCACTACATCCAAGCCAAGTCAACATGTTAGTTTCTTGCTCTAGCTAAGCCTAAACACCATTTTCTCCATGTTCCCACGGAGTTTCTTTTCCCCATGTTCCGAAAAAGATCTATGTACTCATGTTGCCGTAAGGAAACCCTCCCCTCATTCCCTCCAAACCCCCAACAATGTGGGACCACATTCCCGCACCGCTTATCCCTTTTCCTTTCCCCCGCGGGAACACTATTTTTGGCCTCCCATTGCCAGCTCATGAGAATGCGATCTCGCAAGAAATTCTTATGAGACCATGCTCTCGTAACCCTCCCAAATTTTGGACCCTAGCCAAGTTTTGTGGGAATGCATTCCCGCTAGGATAGGAGCGTTCCCACTAGGTACACACATCGTGGGAATGCACTTTTCTAAGCTAAAACATGTAATAAATGCACCAAAAACATAATGAAAATTTTAGTTTTTTTATCCTACCTATTGGTTAGGCCCTCCACTCTATGCCACACATCTCAAAATGTTTGTCTGGTGTGTCAGTCACCCTTGCTATGCCATCTTGTCCTCACGTATCAAAACTCTCCAGTCACAATTTCTAGGCTCTAGGTGTGCAAATGAATTTATTTTGACCCCTCTGGCCCTTATATAGGCCTCCCCAGACCCCCGTTTTCACTTCTAGATGCCTTGATTCCTCCCGTGTCTTCCCATCCTTCCCATTTTCATTCCTCATGGCCTTTTTTTCACCCTTATGTCCTTCATTCTTGCGCCTCCTTAGCTTGTAGCACTCTTCCTTTCTCTCGCCCCTTTTTCCTTTCAAGCCGCCGCTGGGGCCCCTTTTTCTTTCCCTGCCATCCTCTCAAGGGGACATCATCTAGCCACATCTTGACCCATAACTAGGGCAACTCTATTACCTAGTCCATTCTTCATGTTGTCTTTTTTGTTAAAAATATTTTCTAAATAGTGTTATTTTAACACTACGTCGAAGAGGGGCAAAGTGTAGACACCTAAATTTGCTTACATGATTTAGTAATCATATTTAGTCTTTTCCTAGGACATCTTGTTAATTAAATATTATTTATTTAATTAATTTATGTTATCCCCTAGTTAATTAATTTAATTAATTAACTATATCCCAATTAATTATCAAAATGACAAACCTATAGTCTGTTAATTAATTAAATCCCTATTCTTCTATTAATTTAAATGGATACTTTTATCTAAATAAATTAATTCATAAATCCCCTATTCCTCTCACTTGGAATTAAATAAAATATTTAATTCTAATTCTCTCCTATTAGCTAATAATCCATGCTTAGCTAATTTAATCCTCCACTCATTTTATCTCCTCCCATCACATCTCCCTAATCCTCCACTTACCAAGCCTAATCACCTCCTAAGCATGTGCACAATCATAATCCAAGATTAAAGAATGCTAATCCACCCCAAAGTCAACCCCTTATGACATCACCTCCATATCCTTCAATGAGAAATCAAAATTCTCCTACACCTCATACACACTTGTCCCCCTCTCACACCTTCCAAAGGTGTCTCTCCTCTCATCATCCCCCATTCTAACACTTGTCACAATGCTATGCATTTGAGAAAGTACAATCTATGTGCTCTCCCTTTGATGCATCTCCACCATTTCTCACTTCCTCTTTTGCCCCTTAATCTTGACCATCCATTTCACCCATCTTCTATAAAAGAGAAGCTCTCCTCCTTCATTTTCATCCACAATTGAAGCAAAGTTACCATGCCATTTTCTCTATTGAAGCTTGAAGCATAGATCATTGAGAACACATTCCATCTTTTGGACAAATTTTCTACATCTTGAAAGTTTGCTTGAAGATTTTTATTGCTTTTGAGTGTCTTTGTCTTCATTTTGTAGGTCTAATCATAAATTTTTATCTCATTTATTTTGTTGAATATTTAGTTTACTTTGCATTCCTTAACACTACATTTTAGGTATTACAATATATATATATGTATACATGTACACATATAGATATATATATGTATACATATATATATATTATATAATATACATACATTACATACATACATATATATATATATATATATATATATATATAATATATATATATATATATATATACTTACATATATATATGTATACATATATATATATATATATATATATATATATATATATACTTACTACATATATATATATGTATACATATATACATACATATATATATGTATGTATACATATATACATATATATATATATATATATATATGTATGTATACATATATACATATATATATATATATATGTATGTATGTATACATATGTATATATACATATATATATATGTATATATATGATATACATATATATATACATACATATAATATGTATGTATGTATGTATACATATGTATATATATACATATATATATGTATATATATGTATACATATATATATATACATACATACATATATATATATGTGTGTGTGTGTGTGTGTGTGTATATATATATATATATGTATATATATATATATGTATACATATATATATATATATATATATGTATGTATACATATGTATATATATATCTATATATTATATATATATATATATATAATATACATACATATATATGTATGTATATACATATGTATACATACATATATATATTTATGTATACATATATATATATGTATGTATACATATATGTATATATATATATACATCTATCTATATATATATGTATACATATGTATATGTATACTATTATACATATATATATATATATACACACACACACACACACACATCATACTAATATATATATATATGTAAACACACACACAACACATAGATATATATATATATAGATATATATATATATATATATAGAAAATAGAAACCAAGGAGGGAGAGTACGATATCATGTGGGTATACATGTAGGAGTAACTATGACTACCTCTCCTCATCTTACATTCACATCAACCAGTGAAGCATCCAAACATAATGGGGTTAGCAGGGTTAGATCTATTAAAACATAAATATATAAATCAAGTATGAATCATTTCATAAAATTACATCTCTAATCATTCATCATTTCATTTCAAATCATTTAATATTTCCATAGAAATTCTATTAACCAAAATATGAAATCAAATGTTCTATCATGAAATAAAATAGTTGAAACATATAATCCAAAGTATAAAAGTAATGATCCTATCAGTCTAACATATGAAGATGCTAGGATGGGCATTACATTTCACATGATTGGGTGGAAATATCTTTTGAGGTACTATTCCTAGTTCGTGACCTGGATATGTTTTAGGTTTCATGCAGTCATAAATACTTCTCAACTTATATCATGCATTATTGAAAAGAATGATGTGAAGATCTCTTTGTAAAGCCTTTGGGCCATTCATGTAATTATATCCATTATCATAAATTGAAAGAACAAATCAATGTAATTAAGGAGGGATAGTTTTAGGGGTTTTTCAAGCGATGTTATTTGTGTTGATCCCTATTTTTTTTTGTCTATTAATTTCTTACACTTATTTATTTTCTAGGAAATATTGATTGGTCATCATTGTGACTAAGTCATCATGTATAGGCCTAGTTAAGTCTAGACTTGTATATTGTACATTTACCAAGAATTATTTACTGCCAAGAAAGTCATAGGTCACAGAGTACTTTAGTAACATCTATGTAGTCTTATGTCGAGATGTGTAGATATGTCAGTTTCAAGCACCATTAAATGAAGAATAGTCAATGTCAACTGCTAGAGAATTCAAATGTTGAGTAACATAAATTTGATATATGTGTTTCTAATGGCACAAACACTTAGGTTAACCATTTTGGTTGACATTTACAATACATTTTATGTTTGTTGAGGAAATCACATAGAGGATTATGCTTTAGTTTTGTAATCATTGATCCCTATGTAATTCATGTAACCAATCATAATTAGGGAATGCTTAAGTGGCATAAGTAGATAATCTAGATCATTAATCTTGATCTATCAAGTTGATTTGTTTACTATATAAGATAATATCTGAACCCTAAAATGTAGTATGTGAGAAGAGTATGAAAGGTATAAAGGGGATCATACATGCAAAATAGAGAAGTGTTTTTTTTATCAGAGGAAGAGATCGGTGACCAAGCTGAGTAGTGAAGGATCAGGTACTGATTCATTCTAATAGGTGAATAAGGGAGAATCTCTTAATAGAGTGGTTTTAACAAGCCTAAGTAAATCTAATAATCAAGTGCTTACTTTGTTGTAAGCGCAAATCCTTTTACAAGGTAGATTGTATAAGTCTTAAATCTCTTAGTAGGGTAGACCCCTCACAGGGTAGATCATTAGTTTATGATCACATTTTATCACCCTAATAGGAAAAATTTAATACTACAGTAGTGATGATTTGTGGGTGTCATCTCCACCCCAGTTTTACCTTTCAAGGGTTTCTGGGTAACTAAAATCTATGTGTTATGTTTTACTTTCATAGATGAAGATTAGATTGTTAGATCTATTTCAGTATTAAATTTTATGTTTATGTTGTTGGTGTTTGAAAATGCTTATGCCATCTAGGGCTGCCATATGCCTTGAGACTGATGCTAGGAGTGGTTAGCTCCAAGTGTGAAAGCTTTGCAAGACAACTGGACCAACTATAGGGACAAGACTGCCCCTCTTCACTTCTGGCTCTGCAAAACCATGGTGGGTGCACCTAATCTAGTAACTTATGGAATTTTAGGACTTTCCACTAGATTAAACAAAGTAGATGATAGCAAGAGACTACTAAATGTTAACCAGACATTAATTGAATCTCAATTGCTATTAGGTATAAAATGGCCTTGTGAAGGCTATTACTACCAACAATAATACTTCAAACTTAAAAGGGTCTTTGATTAATGAGGATAGGGAAGGTAGACAAGAGCCAATCAGACATTAGACTCAACTAAATGTACTAATCCTTGATTAGTGCCATTATCCATTGGACAGACCTCACATACAAACAATGAAATGTGAATCGACTATTGTCAAAGACTCATAGCTATAAATATAAGCATTCTAGCCCATCCACTACTTATAAGATCCTTTTGTAGACAACCAAGACTGAATCTATGTCCCCTCTAAAGTATATTTCACTTGATCCTAGATCAAGAACTAAATACAAGAACATATGCAAAGGTAACCCTATGCAATGGATCAGAAAATCCAAGATTCACAAGAATGACACCAAGGAGAGACTTGGAAGCATGAAAAACTTATATTAAGTATAATGAGTCATGTACATGATCAAAGTAGGATAGAGATCAAACCACTTCAATAACCTGCAAAAGACTTCTAAAAATTCTATTTAGCTTACATGCAATGTGATATAGCCCTGCTACAAACCCCTGGAACTAACTATAAGTAGAACCTTTGGACTGATTAAAATTCAAACCCTTACTCAGTCAAAAAATCAAAAATTTATACCACTAGCCACCTTGGGAATCTCAAAGAGATTGCATGAAGCTTAGGGTGACTAGGGTTAGGGTTAAAATGACTAAACCAACTAGAAATGATCAAAAACTTATTGCAGGGGAAGAACAGGAAGCCACCTAGACAAAGAGATCTCAGACAGATCTTCAATCAGGAAAATCTGCAAGCCAGTACAAGACACTAGGGATAGCCATGAAAACTAGTCAAATTAGCCACTTGCGAATAGATTCTTGAGCTCAAAAATACACTCCACCAGGTACAAAACAAATTCTGAAATCAATCACCCAACTCACTGGACTAGACTGCAACAATCGATGCCACCAACCAGATCAAGAAACGGCTAGAAAAACCATAAATTTTGGGTACCTCTTGTCCCAAAAACCATCTGCAAGTTTAAATTTGAATTCCAACGGTCAAGTCTTGGTGCCAGTAGTGAATTGGTGGTCATGATTCAAACTAAGATCAACATTAAATCTCAACCGTAGATCCTCCTATCTTCCTAGGTTCATGACTTTAACTCATCCAAGCACCTCGAGTTACTTTCAGCGAACACATGACAAAGGAAAATCCCATTCATGGAATGAAAGTCTGAACTGATGCAGGAGCATCTTGCATCACAAAATAAAATGGGGCATGAAAAAAAAAAAAAGAGTGGAAAAAAAAAAAGAAAAAAAAAAGAAGAAGGAAAAAAAAAAGAAAAAAAGTTATTTCATTTTCCAAGGTGCATAGGTGGAATAAAAGAAAAAAAAAATAAAAAAATAAAAAAAGAAATCATTTCATTTATCAAGGTGTGTAGGTGGCATTTTAGAAATTTGTAGAAAGTTCTTGCATTTAATATTTGTATGTAGGTAGTTATACTTTTATATTTTTTTATTGGCCCACAAAGGCAATGTAATTTTGTAATTGGCCCACTTGGTGGTGCTTAATATTAATTGCGTGGGTATTTAATATTTGTATCAAGGTAGTTGCATCTATCTTTTATCCCACATTGGTTGTGTTGTAATATCTTGGGTGGGAAATGCCTATATAAAGAAGGCATAGGAGCATTCATAGGCAAGCTCTTGGAGTTCAATCTCTCTCATTGCAAGATCTTGGATTGTAAGCTGGGAGGATGTAAGATCTCTCAAGTTGTAGTTATTTTCAAGTATTAATGTATGCTTTGTAAAGCATTTTATCTTCTCTTTGTCTCCATGTTGTTATGTTTTTAGTTATGAGTCGGTAAGGGTGGTGTGGCCCTTCATCAGTGGTATCAGAGCCAGGTTGTTCCTGAGTGTGTAGACAGATCGCTGAATGTGAGGCAGTTTGCACTAGGACCTTAGGTTGGGTGAAGTTTTCCTTAAGAGGACATGAGTATGGAGAAGAGAAAGAAGAAGATAAGTTTTGTGATTGGATGGATTCTTAGAATTCCTAGACTTGAGAAAATTAGAGAGAGATATCAAGAAAAGACAAGAGTTGCAATACTGGATTTGAAAAAGCAAGTGGCGGAATTAGAAGCGGAGCTGAAAAAGAGAAGAGTGATTCAAAGAGATGATAAGTCTTTGGATGTAGAAAAGAAAGAAGATACAATGGTGTATGATGCAAGCAGTACAAAAGAAGAGGAAAAGCATGAAGATGAAAAGATTTGTGAACCTGAAGATGATGAAGATGATTTATTAATGAAGATTGTAGCAGTTGAGGAAGAGTGGAAGGTATTGGTTGGAGGTCAAATGAAAGAAGTTGTTACATGCCTTGTTGAAGACAAAAAAGAAGAAAGCAAAGATGAAGATATGAAAGAGGTAAATTCTTATGAATCATGGTATGCTAAATTTGAGATGGATTTGAAAGATAATGATGATAGTTTATATAATGACTTTGCAAGTGATGTTTGGTATGCAATAGAATATTTGTATAGTGTTCCAGAGTTTATTACAGGTGTATTAGATTCCAGAAGTTTGGAGGAGGATGAGAGTTATAGATTGATGAAGTTGATTGCAGTGGAATATTGTCGGCAGCGTATGCTTGTGCCAACTAGGTGTTGGAAAAGAAAGAAAAAGGAAATATATCGGCAGCGGATACTTGTTCCAGCAAGGTGTTGGAAGAGAAGAAAAAAAATAATATCAATAGCGGCTACTTCATTTTGTGAATCCATATTCACAAAAAAATTTCCTACCTTGGGTGTCTGATGCAGGAGCATCTTGCATCACAAAATAAAATGGGGCATGAAAAAAAAAAAAAGAGTGGAAAAAAAAAAAAAAAAAAAAAGAAGGAAAAAAAAAAGAAAAAAGTTATTTCATTTTCCAAGGTGCATAGGTGGAATAAAAGAAAAAAATAAAAAAAAATAAAAAAAGAAATCATTTCATTTATCAAGGTGTGTAGGTGGCATTTTAGAAATTTGTAGAAAGTTCTTGCATTTAATATTTGTATGTAGGTAGTTATACTTTTATATTTTTTTATTGGCCCACAAAGGCAATGTAATTTTGTAATTGGCCCACTTGGTGGTGCTTAATATTAATTGCGTGGGTATTTAATATTTGTATCAAGGTAGTTGCATCTATCTTTTATCCCACATTGGTTGTGTTGTAATATCTTGGGTGGGAAATGCCTATATAAAGAAGGCATAGGAGCATTCATAGGCAAGCTCTTGGAGTTCAATCTCTCTCATTGCAAGATCTTGGATTGTAAGCTTGGAGGATGTAAGATCTCTCAAGTTGTAGTTATTTTCAAGTATTAATGTATGCTTTGTAAAGCATTTTATCTTCTCTTTGTCTCCATGTTGTTATGTTTTTAGTTATGAGTCGGTAAGGGTGGTGTGGCCCTTCATCATGAACCCTAGTTAAATTTAGCGAACACACAACTGTACATGTCAAAATAACCCCTTAAGTTATTTGTTGAAGTGGTGACTGAAGACATTTCACCAGTTCATAGAAATAATAGTGCTGCCACTTAAAACATCACACGAACTAGCGACAAGAAGAAGATTTTGTTGGGCCACTACTTTTATCCACACTGCCAAAAGCACTGAGAAACCCTATTGGGCCTGCCAAGGTAAATCGATGGCCAGTCTCATGTTCACATAGGTCTAACACACTTCATAAGCTTTTATGCCAACCGTTGATTTTATACGGATGTCAAGTCCCATTGCAATTCCACATCACCATTCAGCTCAACCAACTGAAAACTGACACATCAGTGCCATCAAGCAGACAGGTCCCACCGCACTTATCCACCAATGGGCCCCAAGTGATAGATGTCAACTAGTCACATGGTTGCATGTCAAAAATACCTAACATGAGATCATGCGACAACCAATAAAAACATGCACTTTTGCTTCCTTTCTGACACTCGGACCACTGCTGAAGAAACACTTGTAGCAAACAAGATCAATGGCTGGCACATGATCTCATGACATGAGAATATTCTTTACGATCAAATGCCCATCGTAGATCAAAAGCCTCTTGAAGACCACGGCCCATGAGATTTCCATGTCATTATCAGACATCCAATAAGAAAACTCCAGCTCAGTAGCCTCTAATAGTGATCCCATGGTCCATTGCATCACTGAAGAAGATCGACGGTTGTCGCTATACCATGATCTTAAAAAATGAGCAGCTTTCCTTAGCGGTATAATGACAATCATGAGATCTTACTAAAGTTTAACCCCTTGGGAAGGAAAATTTCCCACCAACTGATCGCACTTGCATAGTTAAGACCAACGAACAAGGAATGCCAGCAAAAGGGAAGACAAGCGAGGTAAAAAACATCCAAAGTTTTACAATAGTGAAGGATCGAAAACATCTAGGGTTTTCGACACCAGAAGACAAGCGTGCAAAAATAATAAGCACAAGGTTGAAAAGAACCAGGGTTTTCATATAGATGACAAAAAACATCATGGGTTCTCGACAACACTATGGGTTTTTGACACTTAGGCATATTCTGAAATTATTTCCTACAGACCTTAAAATTTGAATAACTCTCTGGATTTTGTGAATTATGAGACATGATCTGGACTAGAGCATGGTGACAACATGAACAACCTACAGCTAAGGGTGCACACCATAAAACATTGAGGATCTACTTCACATGATAAAAATGTGATTGCAGACCGGGTAGGACAACTTAACAAAGATTGCAGGGAAAAGGCCATTTTCATAGGATTTCACATTGACTAGAAAATGGACTAATAGTGGCTCTAGTTGGGGACATGTATCTCTTGCAGATACAATGAGGACCTTAGATCTTTGGGAAGAAGTAGACCACCCATTGGAGAAAACAAAATAGGCCCTCTCCCTGCTCTTTATCCAAGAAATCATAGACTGGCTCCTCACAAAAACCTGGCACCATTTGTACAAAATATACAGAAAATACATAAGTAACATCGGTATGCCAGAAGAAAACCAACCCTTTCCTTTATCAAAAACCTAGTTTCTGCTCACAAAATCAAACAAAGGTTTGAAACCTTTCCACATGCACAATGACAGAAAACATTGTCAGGTACCGACTACAAAACAACCTTGGGTTTATCATCACAATTGCCCTCCTTCACATGTCCCCCCAGAAACTCACTACTTGAAAAACAAGCATCATCAAAATCATCATGGATTGAAACATATGGAAGGGGACAAAAGACTAACATCTTTCCTCCCTGGCTCAAGGCATCCAGCTCATCTCTAATGCACTCTTGCACATCGAAAGAGAAACCATTATATTCATTTTCACTTATCTCAACCAAGACTACTGATTCATCCTGATGAATTATACCTTTATCTTCATAAAGATAACTCTCATGACTAACATCATGAATCACATTATCTTCATCACTGTCAATACTTGGTGATAGGAGAAAAACCCTGTCACAATGTAATGCACCTCCATTAGGAAAATAACATTCATTTTGCATTACCTTTCCTTCAACTGGCTTCATTGGTAATGGGGACTCAGGATCCACCACATATGAAACTTCAAGTATAGGAGGTGGGAAATCCTCAACAAAATCCATCCTCTAAGCACACTCCTCAAATAGTGGGTTAGAAACAACATGGAATTGTTTCTCATAATAATTTGGACAAAGTGCCAACTGGTTCTCACTAGTGTCCTCATCAAATAACTCATTGGAAACCACACTATATATGTCTTTATTTCCATCATCATACACATCTTCAAAAGAAGAAGAGAATTCAGAGTCAAAATTAGAGCATGACTCACCGTCACTATTGTCAACATATGAATAATTAGTGTTGTAGTCATCAGAAGAACCATCCCATGGATTTCCCCACAAATCTTTGACTTCCAAGACCTTGTAATCAACATTACTATCACCCACTGACATAGAAGACTGCAAAGAAAAAACCTCTGCAACATGAGAGAAACCCTGTGACATATCATCAGAAAGAAATTCATTCTCAACCTCATCCATGCTCCCACAATCAATACCTTTCTCAGCATCTGTATCAACATCACTTGGTGGCAAAGAATTTTCACAATTATCATCACTATTCTTGGGAAAATCATGTAAAGGGAAAAGTGCCTCCTTATTTACTATACCTTTGGCAGTAGAACTCATTTCACCTTCATATACAACATTGTGATTAATACAATAATTAAAAGGATGAGAGAAATGATGTCTCTCACCCTCCTCCTGGCCATTTACCCTATTCTGAATATGCAAACTAGTAGAGGCATGTCTTCTTATAACTCCATACTTTAGATTGCACTCAATATCAAATGCAACCTCAAAAGCCTGATGTAGACTTTGTGGTTGTTTATCCCTCAGCAAGAAACCCATTTTTTGGTTAAATGCACTCAAGTAAATGACTAGACAAATCTGATCATGAGGTTTAAAATCCTCAAGGATATCCATTAATGTCCTAGTGAATCTATTGTTAAATCTTTGAATCAACTCATCTTCTTCAATCTAAATTCCCATCAAATTGTCCAACATTGATTTTACGTCTACCCCGCTATCAAAATAATCAATGAAGTAACAACTCAACTCATCCCATGAATAAATAGAGGCTCTAGGAAAAAATGAAAACCACTCCCTTTCATCTACCTCAAGAGTTTGCACAAACAACCTCATCCACAAATCCTCATGGAAGACATCAAAATCACACATTAAATCAGAAAAATCCATCACATGTTTTCTTGCTGATGGACACTGATTCCTATTGAACTTTGGTAGATACTCTTTGATTTCATCAGGGACTTTGTTGGGGAAACTAGGTATGCCATCATAACAAAATGGTGCATAACCCCTACCAATAGGACCCCTAAGCACATCCATCACTGATATACAACCTGGTGCCTATACACTTGATTCTTTGTAAATAAAAAACAAGGGATCAAAACACTTGTAAATAACTCCCACCACTCACTTAGCTATTCTGAGATACTTCACACTTGTCATATCCCTTTAATGACACAATCATTTGATTAGGACCATGCATATACATAAAATTTTGATGGAGAATACTTGGATCACCCTGCTGGATGCTTTTGCCTTCTTCTCAGCTAAATGAAGTCCCAACAAAATTGCACAACTCAGGTTCTTTCTAGCATAGAGTCACCACTTCTCTTCAGAGGACACAAACTTTATTGATCTATCTTGAAACATCGATAGACTCTGATAACTCCCATAGAAAAGCCACATATAACTCAATCAGTAAATCCAGGTAAAACATTTGTAAATCCCCAGCAGAGTCACCATCTTGTTGGTGACTCAGATGGGCAAATCAATCTGGTCAACAAAAGATTTTGAATATAACAACATAAGCCCGACCAGAGATCTTAATAGATATAGTTCTTCATTGTTGTTCTCCCCAGTAGAGTCACCATCTTGTTGGTGTTTGAAAATGCTTATGCCATCTAGGGCTGCCAATATGCCTTGAGACTAATGTTAGGAGTGGTTAGCTCCAAGTGTGAAAGCTCTGCAAGACAACTGGACCAACTATAGGGACAAGAATGCCCTCTTCACATCTGGCTCTGTAAAACCATGGTGGGTACACCTAATCCAATAACATATGGCATTTTAGGACTTTGGACTAGATTAAACAAAGAAGATGATAGCAAGAGACTACTAAATGTTAACCAGACATTCATTGAATCTCAATTGCTATTAGGTATAAAATGGCCTTGTGAAGGGTATTACTACCAATAATAATACTTAAAACTTAAAAGGGTCTTTGATTAATGAGGATAGGGAAGGTAGATAAGAGCCAATCAGACATTGGACTCAACTAAATGTACTAATCCTTGATCAGTGCCATTATCCATTGGGCAGACCTCACATACAAATAATGAAATGTGAACTGACTATTGTCAAAGACTCATAGCCATAAATATAAGCATTCCATCCCATCCACTACTTATAAGATCCTTCTATAGACAACCAAGACTAAATCTATGTCCCCTCTAAAGTATATTTCACTTGATCCTAGATCAAGAACTAAAGACAAGAACATATGCAAAGGTAACCCTATGAAATAGATCAGAAAATCCAAGATTCACAAGAATGACACCAAGGAGAGACTTGGAAGCATGAAAAACTTATATTAAGTATAATGAGTCATGTACATAATCAAAGTAGGACAGAGATCAAACCACTTTAATAACCTACAAAAGACTTCCAGAAATTCTATTTAGCTTACATGCAATGTGATATAGCCTTGCTACAAACCCCTGGAAATAACTATAATCAGAACCTCTGGACTGATTAAAATTTGAACCCTTACTCAGTCAAAAAATAAAAAATTTATACCACTAGCCACCTTGGGAATCTCAAAGAGATTGCATGAAGCTTAGGGTGACTAGGGTTAGGGTTAAAATGACTAAACCAACAAGAAATGATCAAAAACTTATTACAGGGGAAGAATGAGAAGCCACCTAGAAAAAGAGATCTCAGACAGATCTTCAATCATGAAAATCTATGAGCTAGTACAAGACATTAGTGATAGCCATGAAAACTAGTCAAATTAGCCACCTGCAAATAGCTTCTCACACTCAAAAATACACTCCACCAAGTACAAAACAACTTCTATAATCAATCACCCAACTCATTGGACTAGACTGCAACAATCGATGCCACCAACCAGATCAAGAAATGGCCAGAAAAACCATAAATTTTGGGTACCTCTTGTCACGAAAGCCATCTGCAAGTTTAAATTTGAATTCCAATGGTCAAGTCTTGGTGCCAACAGTGAATTGGTGGTCATGATTCAAATTGAGATCGACATTAAATCCTAACCATAGATACTCCTATCTTCCTAGGTTCATGACTTTAACACATCCAAGCACCTCGGGTTACTTTCAGTGAACACATGACAAAGGAAAATCCCATTCATGGAATGAAAGTCTAAAACCCAGTTAAATTCAGTGAACACATGATTGCAAATGTCAAAATAACCCCTTAAGTTATGTGGCGAATTGGCGACTGAAGACATTTCACCAGTTCACAAAAATAATAGCGCTGCTGCTTAAAACATCACGCGAACCAGTGATAAGAAGAAGATTTTGTTGGGCCACTACTTTTATCCACACCGCCAAAAGCACTGAGAAACCCTATTGGGCCTGCCAAGGTAAATCAATGGCCAGTCTCATGTTTGCATAGGTCTAACACACTTCATAAGATTTTATTCCAACTATTGATTTTATATAGATGTCAAGTCCCATTGTAATTCCACATCACCATTCGGCTCAACCAACCAAAAACTGACACATCAGTGCCATCGAGTAGACAGGTCCCACCACACTTATCCACCAATGGGCCCCAAGTGACAGATGTCAACCGGTTACATGGTCACATGTCAGAAATACCTAACATGGGATCATGCGACAACCAATAAAAACATGCACCTTCGCTTCCTTTCTGACATCGGGACCACCACTGAAGAAATGCTTGTAGCAAACAAGATCAACGGCTGGCGCATGATCTCATGACATGAGAATATTCTTTATGATCACATGCTCATCATAGATCAAAATCCTCTTGAAGACCCAGGCCCATGAGATTTCCACATCATTATCAGGCATCCAATAAGAAAACTCTAGCTCAGCAGCCTCTGATAGCGATCCCACGGTCCATTGCATCGCCGAAGAAGATCGATGGTTGTCGCTATACCGCGATCTTAAAAAATGAGTAGCTTTCCCTAGTGGTATAATGACAACCATGAGATCTTACTGAAGTTTAACCCCTTGGGAAGGAAAAGGTCCCACCAACCGATCGCACTTGCGTAGTTAAGACCAATGAACAAGGAATGCCAGCAAAAGGGAAGAAAAGCGAGGTCGAAAACATCCAAAGTTTTTACAATAGTGAAGGATCAAAAACATCCATGATTTTTGATGCCAGAAGACAAGCGTGCAAAAATAGGAAGCACAATGTTGAGAACAACCAGGTTTTTCATATAGACGATAGAAAACATCATGGGTTCTCGACAACACTGTGGGTTTTCGACACTTAGGCATATTCTGAAACTATTTCCTGCAGACCTTAAAACTTGAATAACTCTCTAGATTTTGTGAATTATGAGACATGATCTGGACTGGAGCATGGTGACAAGATGAACAACCTACGGCTAAGGCTGCACACCATAAAACATTGGGGATCTACTTCGCATGATAAAAATATGATTGCAGGCCGGGCAGGACAACTTAACAAAGATTGCAGGGAAAAGGCCATTTTCATAGGATTTCACGTTGACTGGAAAATGGACTAACATATGTTATGCAAGTGAATTTATGTCAAAAGGTGATAATAGTAGATATTTGATTCACCCCCCCTCATAGTATATCACTTTATTATAATAGATTTCCAACAATTGGTATCAAAGCTAAGTGTCTTAAAGAAGTCTAATCACATGTGAGTTAAGATCTTGGAGATGAAGGTTTATAAGTTGGGAAAGACCATAGACAATCAAAATATTGACATTCATCTTGCACTACATCATCTTGAAGTAACCAGAGGTGAACTAAAGAAATCCTTAAGCAGAAGGAGAGAGTTGGCAATAAAAAAGAATGAGAATCAATATAAAGAAGAAGACACTAGAGGTTTATTTGACAATGGTAATTATAGTGAAAGTGACAAAGCTATTATAGATCTATTGGAGAAAAAAAACATACTAAATGGAGACATCTGAAATATGAAGAGAGAACAAGAAATACCATTAGTAAGACTTTGTGAAGTTTTTGAGCAAAAAAAGAAAGTTGAAGAAGAAAAGACAATGGTTGAAGAAGAAAAAATAAAAATATCTATGAGACTTGATGAAAGGACATGTGACATACAAAGGTTGACAAACCATCAATTGGACATGGTGAATCAACTATTACTTTCTAATCAAGAGTTGGGGAGGAAATGTTGGAAACTGCAATTGAAACAATTGTTGTATTGTCATTGATGTCAAACCTTAACTAGTAATACTATTGCTACTTAAGAAAGTACTATATCTATTTGAGTGTTGCTAAGGGGATAGGCAAGGTTGGTAACAATAGCACCTAAGGAAAGGTTGAGTTATCTTGATACTACAAAGTGTACTTGACTATGTTGCACAATGATGAGATAATGTATTGTTTATCTTAGTAAGACTGAAGACTAAACTGGTAGGCTTAACCGAGCAAAGAATGAAAAAATCATGTTTAAGCTGAGTAATGTTAGTGTTGACTGAGTTAGTATATGCTGAGCAAAATTATAGTGTTGACCAAGCATCAGTAAATTGTCGAGGAAGATAGTGTAAGCCGAGGAAATAATTTTAGTAATGACCCAGCTTTCTACATGAAGACCGAGTGAACAATCACAGTATTGACCAAGAATCAACAATTTTATATGTGAAGAGAATTTAATTTTGGAGCTGACATTGTTGAATTCTTGGATTATGTAAAATGTGTTCACTTTATTTATTAATTGTTTGGAAGCATTAAATGCATTATAAAATGTTTTATTGTAAATCTTTAAGAGGTTTGAGATGATTCTAGAAAAGGAGCCAAAGATCATGAAGCAGGTAGATTTAATGAATCTGACCTAACCCTAAGATCTACGAATGAGATTGAGAGGCAAAAGATGAGTTAACCTAATTGAGGAAAATATAAGGGAACCTAAGCATTTTGATATGCATGTACATGAAGAATAGAGAATGCTAGAAGAAGAAAGTTTTATTGACTAAATAAGCAGAAAAGGCTGAAGGAGAATTGTGGTGATTGCTTGAAGAAAAGTTCTAAGCAGATTAGAGATGAAAATGACAAAGTTTTAAAGTCAGTAAACCAGCATTAGTGTATAGAATTGGATTTGATATTTGCAAAGTGAGTTGTATATTTTTGAGATACTACTATTGCTACTTTCTAACCATTGTAATAGTCAAAATCCTTTTAATAGAGGTTGACCTAAAAGTCATATGTTAAATTCTTTGAACAAAGTTGCATTCTAGTGGAGTGTATGTAAGCCCTTTGACTAGGCTCACTTTTAACAGGGTGATTGAAATCCTTTAACCGGGTCACACCTGACAGTGTGTATTGTAACCTTTGAGAGGATTTTTTTTTTACCAAGCTCACTTCAGAAGAGTGAAAATAATAGTAGCATGTTACAAAGTGGTTTTTCCCAAATTGGGTTTCTATTATAAATCTTGGTGTTAATACTTGTGTGAATATTTTGGTTTGAACATTACTATGTTTTGCAAGTTAAGTTACAGCTAGGTAGTGGACTGCATTGTTAGATGTTTCTATTATTGAATCAGTGATGACTGAGTTTGTTTTGGTTTTGGATATGATTTAAGGATAAGTTTTTGAGATTATTTTATACATCAAGGCCTGAGAACAACTGATTCACCCCCCTCTCTATTTTTCTAAATCATATTAAAAAATTGGTATCAAAGCTTTGTTTCTTATTATTAGTGTTAACAGATATCAAGTTTAAAGGGGCTTGAAGCAAATGATCAGGATGTATAAGGAGGTACCAAAGCTGAACAAGGAAAACTTACCTACATGACAAAGCTTGATGAAGTTGCATCTGGCCAGTATTGGTGACTCTACAAAGTAGTACATTGAGAAAGGTTATGTCTCACCTGTCGCACCTTTGACTACTAAAGAAATGAGAGCCAAGCAAGAACATAATTAGGCAATTCTAGAAATTGCATCTACCCTAATCTATCTAGAATTTGAGGAAATTAAGGACTGCACAACTGCTAAGGATATGTGGGACACTCTTGCAAGGATCTATGGTGGTGACTTGAATGTGCTAAAAGCAAAAGCTGAGAGTCTTAGAGGTATGTTTGATGAAATGAGAATGCAAGAAGGTGAAAACATTGCACAATATTGTGGTAGAATAAAAGTTGTGAATTCTATTAGAGGAGAAAATGGGGCTATTGATGATGAAACTATAATTGGGAAAGTACTAAGAACCCTATGTCCTATATATGCTATTAAGATCTCAACTATTCAAGAATCTAGATGTAACTCTGCTGATGTGCTTACTTTGGAAAGTTTGGTTGGTAAACTGACTGCTTTTGAACTCTCTAATTATGATAATTTCACTGTTAGAAGCATTGGAAATGTTGAATCTACTTTCAAGTCATAGCTAGTTCTGAATAAGCCAAAGAAAGAAAAAGAAAGATGCATTAGTGAAAGTGAAAGTGAAAGTGATAGTGACACTTTTGATGAAGACCTAGAAGATCTAGAAGCTCTTATGGCTTGAAGACTGAGAAGGGGAAAAGGAAAGTATAAAGGTAAACTCCCTATTATATGTTTTGCAGGTAATAATGTTGGTCATATAGCCACTAGATGTCCTGATAGGAAGAATAAAGATGATGAAAGAAAAAGAAAACACAAAGACAAAAAAGATGACAGAAGCTACTGATGGAACATAGATTACAAAGGAAAAGGTAAGAAATCTTGTTACATTGTTGAAAAAGAGACTGACACTGATAGTGATGATTTTGAAATTGAGGTAGTCTATGTTGCAATGAAAGATGAATCTGATGAGGATGAGAAAAATATATTGATATCCTATGTGAACAAGAATAATAAATAGATTATTAATAGTGGCTATTCACATCACATGACTGGTGACAAAAATAAATTTGAAACCTTACATCATTATAGAGGTAAAAGTGTAAAATTTGGTAATGATGCACCATGCCTTGTTAGAGGAAAAGGTTTGATTAAACTAACTGATAAGATATCTTGTGAAAATGCATATTGGGTTGAAGGTCTTAATTAAAATTTGTTAAGTGTTTCTTAGGTTAACAAAATTGGTTATCGAGTGGAATTTCATGATGATGAAGGGTGCTCCCCTTAATACCACAAACACATAACAGAAATAGAGAAACAACAACAATAAGCAAGAATAGAAAATTGGCTTCTTATTATCTCCACAAATGTGGAATTACAAACTTTCAGAATTACAATATGCAAAGCCACATGGGCATTCCCTTACAATATTCTGTAGGACAAAGCCTCAAACTATTACCCAGATGTACTACCCAGAACTATTCTGAACTGCCTAAGACAATAATACAGCCTTCCTTATATAGGCAATTTTCCACCGCCTGGGAAGGTTCCAGAATTTTAGCCGATAAGGCCGACCAAACTTAGAATTATTTTATTTTACATTTTATTACATCATAGTCGGCTCAAGATAACCTTTGAAACCCGAATAGAAATTTTGAAGAAAATTATTTTTCGCCATTTCAGGTGGCCCAACTTTCGAAGACCATAAGTCATCACCAGTTGACCCGATTGGCTATTATAACCCCATTTTGGAAATGCCACGAAGCGCTCTATAGGCTTGACCGGCGCAAGCGCTCGTCACCTAATTTTTCAACCTCATCCGGGGCCTCTAAAGCCTCCAAAACTAAGTTCAAAGTTTCTGTACCCTGCTGCCAATACCAAAAATCTTCAATATCTTCCAATATACACTTGATCTGGCAATGAAACTTTACTGGCAGACTTATATGACCAAAATGAACCTCCAAGAAAGAAATCAGATCATTTTGAGCACATACAAAAATTACCAAAAATAGTAACTTTCCATAAATAGTAGCTCTGCATAAAATAGCCCTTATTAAATATAAAAATAGAAACATATTTTTTGGGTGATGAAAGATTGCTCTTACACCCAGGATGCTCCTACATCAAACACCCAGGGTAATCTGAGAAGTGACCCTGTCACGACTCAGGTGTGTAGAGGAAAACCAAGATAGCTAACCTCCTCCTTTGTCAGCCACGATGAATCTTCAACAGGTCATCCTTTCCACTTGACCAAATATTCTTCATATGTCCTGTTCCTTGTGCTTCTACCAACACGACTGTCCAGTATATCTTTGATCTCCTTAGTGTCTGAACTAGTTGCTGGAATAATCCATTGTACTGCTATGATCTCATCTTCAACACGTCCTTCATGATACTCTGTCAGATCTAAAATGTTAAACACTGGTGAAATATTTAGCTCAGTAGGCAATTCTACCTTGTATGCATTTCCTGAATCATGTTTCTTCAGTATCCTACATGGTCCAAACTTCTTCATTTTTAGCTTGTTATATGTACCAACTGGAAACCGCTCCTTCTGCAAATGAACCATGACTTCATCACCAATCTGAAATTCCTTATACCTCCTTTTCTCATCTACCTTAGCCTTATACTGTGCATTCATCTTGGTAATATGCTTCCTTACCTCCTCATGGATGTTCTTCAAGTGTTCTGCAAAATCCTCAGCTTCAGCACTACTTATTTCTCCTTTATCTATCTTTCTCAATTCAAATGCATTTCTTGGACTACTTCCATATACAATTTGGAATGGTGATTTACCAGTGCTCCTATTGACAGAATATTGTATGCAAATTCTGCCTGTGGTAAAATCAAATCCCATCCTGTTGGCTTATCTCCAACCAAACATCTCAGCAAATTTCTCAGACTCCTATTCACCACCTCTGTCTGTCCATCAGTCTGTGGATGATGTGATGAGCTAAACTTCAAATCTGTCTTCAACTTCTTCCACAATGTATGCCAGAAATATCCAACAAACTTAGTGTCCTGATCTGAAACTATGGTCTTTGGCAAACCATCAAGTCTCACTACTTCTCTGAAAAACAATTATGCTACATGAATAGCATCATTAGTCTTCTTGCAAGGAATGAAATGTGCCATTTTTGAAAATCTATCAACCACCACAAAAATTGAATCATGTCCCCGCTGAGTCCTCGGTAAACCAAGAACAAAGTCCATGCTGATATCCTCCCAAGGCTTCTCTGGTACAGATAATGGCTGATACAACCCTATATTCTGCTTCACTCCTTTCACCATCTGACATACTCTGCAACTCTGTACAAACTTCTTTACATCTTGCTGCAACTGTGGCCAATAATAATTCTCACTAACCAAAGAAAGGGTTTTGTCATGACCAAAATGTCCAGCCAATCCTCCGCTATGCTTCTCCTTGATGAG
The DNA here is from genome assembly GCA_027943335.1 of Chamaecyparis obtusa. Classification (NCBI taxonomy): domain Eukaryota; kingdom Viridiplantae; phylum Streptophyta; class Pinopsida; order Cupressales; family Cupressaceae; genus Chamaecyparis; species Chamaecyparis obtusa. Next base: position 220,097 of record BSBK01011166.1, read on the forward strand.
ATTCTCCCTCATAGAACTTCATGGAATGCACAACTGACTCCGTCTGAATAGCATATCATCCTGGATGATGAAATCCAACCATTTCATCCTGTCTAGAGTAACAGGTTCTGTACAAGCTTTCCAAGCTTCACCAAAATCAGGATCATCTAGATACAAATTCTTGAGTTCCTTGAACCCAACCACTTCAATCTATATTTCTGTCAGCAATAGTTGCCTTCTGCTAAGAGCATCCCCAACCCTATTATACTTTCCACTCCTGTGTTTCAAAACAAATGTATAACTCTGCAAAAACTCAACCCATTTCAAATACCTTTGATTCAATTTTCCTTGACTATTCAAATATTGCAAAGCTTGATGATCAGTATACAAAACAAACTCCTTAGGAAGTAGATAATGTCTCCACTTCTTTAATGCCTGAACTATAGCATAAAATTCTTGATCATAAATAGAATATTTCCTCTTGGCATCATTTAACTTCTCACTGAAATAAGCAACAGGTTTACCTTCTTGGCTCATAACAACTCCTATTGCAGTACCACTAGCATCACAATCTACTTGAAACACCTTATTAAAATTTGGAAGTGTTAAAATAGGTTGTTCTGTAACTTTTTGTTTCAACAATCGAAAACTCTTTTCTGCCCCATTAGTCCACTTAAACTCTTTTCTATCCCCTCTCATTGTTTCAGTCAAGGGTCCACAAATACTGCTAAAATTTTTGATAAACTTTCTGTAAAAGCTAGCTAAACCATGAAAAGATCTTACCTCAGTAGCACTCCTTGGAGTAGGCCATTCAAGGATAGCCTGTACCTTCTCTGGGTCTATTTTTAGACCTTCTCCTGAAACTACAAACCCCAAATACACCAACTCTTTCTTCACAAAACTGCACTTCTTCAAATTAATCAACAATTTCTCTTCTCTCAACTTCTCAAATACCATACGAATATGCATCATATGCTCATCTAATGTTTTACTAAAGATCAAAATATCATCTAGGTAAACAATGACAAACTTACACAGAAATTCTTTCAGAACCTCATTCATGAGCCGCATGAAAGTGCTCGGTGCATTGGTTAGCCCAAAAGGCATGACTAACCACTCATATAGTCCTTCCTTTGTCTTGAAGGTAGTCTTCCATTCATCTCCTTCTCTGATCCGAATCTGATGATATCCACTCTTCAGATCTATCTTTGAGAAATACACAGCTCCACTCAAACAGTCCATAATATCATCCATTCATGGCAATGGAAACCTGTACTTGATTGTGATCTTGTTTATTGCCCTAGAATCTGTACACATCCTCCATTCTCCATTCTTCTTTGGTGCTAATACCACTGGTACAGCACAGGGACTCAGACTCTCATGGATCAATATTTTCTGGAGTAGTTCATGTACTTGTCTGTTCAACTCGTCGCTTTTTATAGGTGTCATTCTATGTGCTGCCTTATTCAGAAAACTCACTCCTAGGATCAAGTCCATCTGATGACTAATCTTCCTGACTGGTGGTAATCCATGAGGCATGTTATCAAATACAATATCCTGAAACTCATTCAACAAATTTGCAACTTCTACAAGAACATCTTCTACTTGCTCTTTACCAGCTTTTGGAATTAAAGCAAAACATACATGCTCATGCCTCATACCATCTAGAAAATTTCTTCCATCAACAAAAGTTATCCTTGCATTACCACATACCTTTTCTTTAGTCTCCTTCAATGGTTTTAGCTTATGTCGCACTCCATCCTTTGTCAAGGAATAGGTATTCGCACGACCATCATGTACAACACATCTGTCAAACTACCATGGTCTACCCAACAACATATGACATGCATCCATAGATATGATATCACACAATACCTCATCTTGGTATCCGCCAACCTTGAACTTCACTAGGCATTGTTCGTTGACCATGACCTTGTGGTCATCCTGTACCTAGGCAATCCGATATGGATGTGGGTGTTTCTATCTCTTGAGCTTCAACTTTGTCACCATCTCTTCTGACACCAAATTGTCAGTGCTTCCACTATCAATGATCACATCACAACATTTACCTTCACACTTGCACCTGGTGTGAAACAGGCTCCTCCTTTGCTCAGGTTCATTCTCACCACTCAACAGGACTCTTATGTTAATCAACATTTCTCCTCTTTTAGCATCTTTAGAATTTGATGATCTGGCATCTTCATCTACATGTGCAACTCTAGCCTGGCCTTCATTTCTCTTGTCTGTTCTTCCTTGGTGTTGAGGACATTCAAATGCCCTATGACCTTCTTCTCCACAGTGAAAACATGTTCCACGGAAGCCTCCTCTTCCTAAACCTTGTCCTCTTCCTCTTCCCCTCTCATCTCTATTATTTTGATTTTGGAAATGATTAGAATTGTTTCCTCTTTGATTCTGACTGCTACTGGCCTCATCCTTCTTTTTCAAATCTTCATTTCAACCACCATATGACCATCCACCAGATCTTCCACCACGACCTCTTCCATTTTGTCTGCTCTCAAACTTCTTGTTTAGCTTTTCCTCTACTTTTAGGGCAAACTGGTATGCCTCCTCAATACTGTTCATTTGAACCAGATTCAACTCCTCCTGAATGCTTGGCCTTAACCCATTAAGGTATCGGTCAACTTTCTCCTTATCAGCTTCTGCATGGCCTGTTCTGATGAGGAGTCGATAGAACTCCTCTGTATACTCCTGAATAGATCTTCCTGCTTGCTTCAAACTTTGCATTTTCTTTAGTAGGTCAGGCTCATAATCAACAGGAATGAACTGTCGCTTCAATTTATTCACCATCCGATCCCATCTTGTGATTTTATCTTTCCCTCTTCTATTTCACTCTAATTGAATTTCTTTCCACCAGATCTTCGCATAACCTTTCAGTCTGGCCTTCACAAATTTGACCCTATCAGGATCCTCAACATCTTCATACTCAAAATACTCATCACATTCATTGATCCAGTCGATCAATTCCTCTGGGTTAAGATTTCTAGAAAGTGTAGGAACCTCAATCTTAGGTCTTTTCCCAATCATGGAAATCACTCGAAAAAGTCTTTCTTCCTCCTGGTTCACAATTTTAGCTTCTCCTTCTTGATATTCTTCTTCAGCTTCATCCTCGCTTTCATCTCTGACATTAAGATTCATTCCTTTGTGAATCTCTTCTTGCAATGCTCACACTTGTCTCTGCAGCTCTCTAACCTCAGGTGTTACAACACCAGCTCTTCCGCCATGTTCCCTTCATGGAGACATTTTCACGATGCGCGCTGAAACCCTAGCCACGGTCCTGGTGCAAACTGCCTCACAGTCGGCGATCTATTTACACACTCAAGAACTCCTGCTCTGATACCACTTGATGAAGGGTGCTCCCCTTAATACCACAAACACATAACAAAAATAGAGAAACAACAACAATATGCAAGAACAAAAAATTGGCTTCTTATTATCTCCACAAATGTGGAATTACAAACTTTCAGAATTACAATATGCAAAGCCACATGGGCATTCCCTTACAATATTCTGTAGGACAAAGCCTCGAACTATTACCCAGATCTACTACCCAGAACTATTCTGAACTGCCTAAGACAATAATACAACCTTCCTTATATAGGCAATTTTCCACCGCCTGGGAAGGTTCCAAAATTTTAGCCAATAAGGCCGACCAAACTTAGAATTATTTTATTTTACATTTTATTACATCATATTCGGCTCAAGATAACCTTTGAAACCCAAACAGAAATTTTGAAGAAAATTATTTTTCGCCATTTCAGGTGGCCCAACTTTCGAAGACCATAAGTCATCACCAGTTGACCCGATCGGCTATTATAACCCCATTTTGGAAACACCACGAAGCACTCTACAGGCTTGACCAGTGCAAGCGCTCATCACCCAATTTTTCGACCTCATCCGGGGCCTCTAAAGCCTCCAAAATTGAATTCAAAGTTTCTGTACCCTGCTGCCAATACCAAAAATCTTCAATATCTTCCAATATACACTTGATCTGGCAATGAAACTTTACTGACAGACTTATATGACCAAAATGAACCTCTAAGGAAGAAATCAGATCATTCTGAGCACATACAAAAATTACCATAAATAGTAACTTTCCATAAATAGCAGCTCTGCACAAAATAGCCCTTATTGAATATAAAAATAGAAATATATTTTTTGGGTGATGCAAGATTGCTCTTACACCCAGGATGCTCCTGCATCACATCATAAGCAAGATAAAATATTTAATGCTACTGGAGAACTGATTGGAAGTGGAGATCAAACTAGAGGTAATTTGTTCTATCTTGACCTATCTGAAGAAACATGTTTAATTACACAACTTGATGATATTTGGTTATGACATAAAAGGCTCTGTCATGTTAACTTTGATAGTCTGGTAGAGATAAGTAAGAAAGAAAAGGTAAGAGGTCTACCTAGATTGAAGAAACCTAAGAATGTGATGTGCAAGGAATGGCAGTTAGGAAAAATGACAAAGTAAAGTTTCAAGAGCAAATCGTTTACTTTTAGAAATATTTTAGATTTGGTCCATACTGACCTTTGTGGACCTATGGGTGTACAAAGTTACTGTGGTGCTAGATACTTTATCTTATTTTTTAATGATCATACTATGATGATGCATGTGATGTTTCTAAAAAAAAATCTAAAGCTTTTCAATTCTTTAAGTGGTATTTCACTAAGGTTGAAAAGGAGATAGGTAGGAACCTGAAATGTCTTAGATCTAACCAAGGTGGAGAATTTACATCAAATGAATTTAATCTATTTTGCAATGATAGAGGAATTAAAAGATAGATGTCTGCACCTAGAACACCTCCATGGAATGGTATAGCAGAAAGGAGAAATAGATATATCTTGGATTGTGCAAGGACATTGATGATTGAAAATAATGTGGCACATAAATATTGGAAAGAAACTATAAGCACTGCTATCTACACTCTTAACTGGGTACAGATTAGGAAAGGTACAAATTTGACACCCTATGAACTATGACATGGGCATGCCTCGAGTGTTAAATACTTTAGAATCTTTGGAAGTAAGTGCTATATATTAAAAGACACTAGGAATGGAAAGTTTGATGCTAAGAGTGATGAAGGCATATTCTTAGGGTACTCCACAAAAAGTAAAGCTTATAATTATTTGAACTCTAACACTAAAAAAATTGTGGAAAGTGCGAATGTCAAAATTGATGAGTATGCAGAAAGAAATGAATCTGAGAGCAAAAGAGAACTAGAAGATTAGAGATCTTTTGTGTACATTGAAGAAGAAGAAGAGGCAAGTAATAGACTTGCACCTGATGTCAAGTCTTGGGTAAACAATGCCGAGCGATAGACAGAAGCTACCGAGCATCAAGAAAATAATGTCGAGAGAGAACAAGAACATGTCGAGCTACAAGAAAATGCTATTAAGTATCAGGAAGAGGTTTCTAAGCATTCTAAAGTTGAATCTGACAATCTTACTGAGGAACATGATGAAATAGATGAGAGAACAGCTGAACCTATTTTGGAAAAATATGTAAGAAGACATCATAAGCCTGAATAGATAATTGGAGACAAAGATACTGGAATCTAGACCAGAAGTAAGACTAAGGATCCAACATGTCTACTATGTGAATTTGAACCAAAGACAACTAGAGAAGCATTGGATAATGAAGACTGGATACAAGAAATGAATGAAGAAATTGACTAGATTGAGAAGAATGATACTTGAGCTCTAGTGCTGAGACCTAAAAACAAAAATGTTATAGGAACAAAGTGGGTATTATGGAATAAGATGAATGAAAATGGTGAAATCACTAGGAACAAAGCTAGGCTAGTATGCAAAGGCTATGCACAAGAAGAAGGAATAGATTATGGGGAGACATTTGCCCCTGTAGCTAGATTGGAAGGAGTAATAACTTTGCTTGCATATGCTGCTTATAAAGATTTCAAGGTATATCAAATGGATATCAAGTCTGCATTTTTGAATGGTATATTAGAAGAAGAAGTTTACATAGAACAAATAGAAGGTTTTATTGATCCAAACAGAAGACACATGGTGTGTAAACTGAAAAAACATTATATGGATTGAAGGAAGCTCCCTGAGCATGGTATGAGAGGTTGCACAACTACTTGATACAAATTTCATTTTTAAGAACAAATGACACAAGCAAATTGTACATGAAGGATGAAGAAGGTAAAGGTATCCTATTGACAAAAAAATTTGTTGATGACATTATTTTTGGTGGACAAGATGCATTATGTAAAAGTTTCTCAAATGAAATGCAAACTAAATTTGAAATGAGTATGTTTGGTGAGATCAAATTCTTTGTTGGTTTACAAGTATATCAGAGGAAGAATGAAATTTTCATTACACAGTCTAAGTATGTTAATGAAATACTGAAAACTTTTGGGATGGAAGATGCTAAACTAGTGGGAACTCCTATGGTTACTGGACAAAAGTTATCTAAGAATGATGATGCTGCAGAAGTGAATCAGGCTTTGCACAGATCCATGATTGGAAAATTGCAGTATGTTCTACATAGAAGACTAGATATTGCATTAGCTGTTGGGAGTGTGGCAAGATTCTCTACCCATCCTAAGGAAACACATATGATGGCCGTGAAAAGAATTATGAGATACTTGAAATGAACTACTAACTATGGTCTATATTATAAGAAGGATGAAAAATTTGAACTCCGATTTTATACAGATGTTGATTGGGCAGGAAATGTAGATGATAGAAAGAGTACAAGTGGTGGAGCTTTCTTTCTTGGATAGAGATTAGTCTCCTAGACAAGAAAGAAACAAAATTGCATTTCCCAATCTACTGTCGAGGCTGAGTATGTTGCTGTTGTAATAAACTATTCAAACTTGGTATGGATAAAACAATTGTTGATAGGCATGAAAGAAGAAATCACTAAACTTGTTGTTATCTTTTGTGACAACATAAGTGCTATCAATATTTCTAAGATTCTAGTGATGCACACTAAGACCAAACACATTGCAATCAAGTATCACTACTTGAGAGAATTAGTACAAGATAAAGAAGTCCGAATTGAATATGTGAATACAAAAGAACAATTAGTAGACATATTCACTAAAGCTTTACCCAAAGAAGCTCATGAGTATTTGAGAAGTCAATTAGGGGTTCTTCCCCTAACCAAGGCTGCCTAGACAAGCTAGGAGGCACTGCATCAAATGTGCTATAGTAGAATATTTGACAAATTGATGCAGAAGATTGTCACACTTTAGGGTTGGCCTATAGTTGTGAAGAGAAGAAAAGACAAGGAATCAGTTATAAGCAAGATGATAGAGGGAGAAACATTGAGCTGCAAAGATATTATCTACATCTGATGGATGTATGTTTTAGTTTCTACTTTGGCATTTTTGTTAAAGAGGGAGATGAACTGATATGATAACACATGATACTGAAAAGTAAGAGGGAGATGAACTGATGAACTAATGGGAGATGAACTAATGAACTAATGGGAAGGATGATGAACTAAAATGAAGAATTAGGATAGAGGGAGATCTGAATACTTCTGACAGTCACAAAAGTGAGGCTTATAGGATTCTAAATCAAAATGAACCTAAGGATATTATAAAATAATTCTCTGATGGACAAATAAGTTTTTGGATTGGTTGGTAATCCATGTGTTATTCAGGTAATATCATATGGTGTTGCCATCAATGCCAAAGAGGGAGATTGTTGGAAACTACAATTGAAACAATTGTTATATTATCATTGATGTCAAACCTTAACTGGTAAGATTGTTGCTACTTAGGAAAGTATTATATCTATTTGAGTGTTGCTAAGAGGCTAAGAAAGGTTGGTAACAATAGGACCTAGGGAAAGGTTGAGTTATCCTGATACTACAAAGTGTACTTGACTATGTTGCACAATGATGAGATAATGTATTGTTTATCTTAGTAAGACTGAAGACTAAACTGGTAGGCTTAACTAAGAAAAGAATGGAAAAATCATGTTTAAGCCGAGTAATCTTAGTGTTGACCGAGTTAGTATATGCTGAGAAAAATTATAATGTCAACCGAGCATCAGTAAATTGTTGAGGAAGACAGTGTAAGCTGAGGAAATAGTTTTAGTAATGACCGAGCTTTCTACATGAAGACTGAGTGAACAATCACAGTATTGACCGAGCATCAACAATTTTATATTTGAAGAGAATTTAATTTTTGAGCTGACATTGTTGAATTCTTGGATTATGTAAAACATGTTGACTTTATTTATTGATTTTTTGGAAGCATTAAATGCATTGTAAAATGTTTTATTGTAAATCTTTAAGAGATTTGAGATGATTCTAGAAAAGGAGCTGAAGAACATGAAGTGGGTAGATTCAATGAATCTGACCTAACCCTAAGATCTACAAATGAGATTGAGCAGCAAAAGATGAGTTAACATAATTGAGGAAAATATAAGGGAACCTGAGCATTTTGATATGCATGTACATGAAGAATAGAGAATGTTGGAAGAATAAAGTTTTATTGACTGAGTAAGCAGAAAAGGCTAAAGGAGAATTGTGGTGATTGCTTGAAGAAAAGTTCTGAGTAGATCAGAGATGGAAATGGAAAAGTTTCAAAGTTAGTAAACCAACATTAGTGCATCAAATCAGATCTAATAATTGCAAAGTGAGTTGTATATTTTTTAGATACTACTGCTACTACTTTCTAACCATTGTAACAGTCAAAATCCTTTTAACAGAGGTTGACCTAGCAGCCATATGTTAAATTATTTGAACAAGGTTGCATTCTAATGGAGTGTATGTAATTCCTATGATGAGGCTGACTTTTAATAGGGTGATTGAAATCCTTTAACCAGGTCACACCTGACAGTGTGTATTGTAACCTTTGACAAGGTTTTCTTTTTACTGAGCTCACTTCAGAAGAGTGAAAATAATAGTAGCATGTTACAAAGTGGTTTTTCCCAAATTGGGTTTCTACTATAAATCCTGGTGTTAATACTTGTGTGAATGTTTTGGTTTGAACATTACTATGTTTTCCAAGTTAAGTTATAGCTGGGTAGTGGACTGCATTGTTAGATGTTTCTATTATTGAATCAGTGACGACCAAGTTTGTTTTGGTTTTGGATATGATTTAAGTATAAGTTTTTGAGATTGTTTTATACATTAGGACCTAAGAAAAAATGATTCAACCCCCCGCTCTATTTTTCTAAATCATATTAATAGGAAAGATGTCAGAATTACAAATCTGAGATCAGAAAATAGTCAACTAAAGAATGAACTAAGATCTAAAAAGGAACTCAATGAGAGCATGAAAAATCCTTATGAAGCTATGAAATACTTTGAAGAACTGTTAAGGTCACCTAGAAGATCTAGTGATACTTCTAGACTTGGACATGATGAGCACATGCCATCCACTAAGGAGAAACATCAAAGAGTGGAGAAAACAAGAATGCAAAGCCAAAGAACAAGAAACCTACATGCCATCATTATGGAAAGCTAGGATACACAACTAACATCTAGAGAAGCAAAAATGGTAAGTCCAATCCTAAACCAAAATTAAATGGAAATTTTTTTAATTGCAAGAAACATGGACATCAGACAAAGGTTAGTAATCCACCTACCTCACCTTGATTTCAAGGACATTGTTTTAACTATCAGAAATATGGTGATAGAGCACAAGAGTGTAGATTCAAAGCTAAGTAGACATCCAATCAATAGACTAAAGTACATAGGAAAGGTAACACATATAATTGGGATTACAATACAAGGTATAGTTGTCATTATTATGGAAAATACAGTCATATTGGAAAAAAATGTTTAAATGCACATTTTAGAGGAAAATCCAAGAGTTGGATGAGTGGAAGTCTGGTCTGTTACAAATGCAATAAGATTGGTCACTTACGGAGAGATTGTAGAACACATATACCGAGCAATGAACAAGTCAAGAATGAAGAAAATATCGATCAAATGAGAAACTGGATGAACAAGACATGGAAAAAAGAAGAAGAAGCAAGTAGTAGTGGAGTCAGTGAACCAGAGGTCACCCAATCCAATGGATTAGGTGATCACACTACTTCAAATAGAAAAGAAGGTATGAGAGGAACTGAATCTTATAATTCTTTATTTTACATTAGTTCCTAACATTTGATATGTTAAAGTCCATATCTACATAGATTAAGATGCATTTGGATAGATTTGAGAAAGAAGCTACATTATATATTTGATGTTGAACATTAGTATTTTAGCCCATAGTGACTAAGTCACTAGTTTATTTTGAGTTGTTGTGGTAGCCAAGATGTGATAAGTAACAAGATGAAACCAAATAGTAGTATTGACCTAGCTTATGTTAACCAAGTTGACATGATATTGCTAAGACAATTTTATCTTACCTAGAAAGTGTACAAATCATTAATGAAGCCCTAATCTGATCATTTGAAGTCTATAAAGTGGAATATTACCATTTATTCTCATTTCAAAAAGGATTTGAGAACTTGCAAAGCGATTCTAGAGAGATAATCCAAAGCTATTTGTGCTAAGTGTGATTTACAAAGATCTTTACAGCGTGCCATCATAAAATGTTTGAGATATTTAAAACAAGTTATTTACTGAGCTACTTAGATTCATAAATTGAACCCTAGAATTTGAAGAAATAACATCTACATCATCTTCGACAGCTAAGAAACAAGGGAAGGAGGTGATTAACATTCAACTTGTAAGGAAAAATGTGTGTAAACAACAAAAATTTCAAGTCATTCCTAAAAGTGCAATAATGGGAGATCTTATGGGTTCCCTATCATTTATTCCTCCTTAGGTTATAATAATTAATGATGTACACACATGATACTTGTATAAAATTGGATAAATAAGTGATTACAAGATCATATAAGCTTATGACAAACTATGCAGCAATGGGGTGTTGAGGGGTGAACACCAGAAGGTTTACGAGCAAGGATTAGTGCATTCCCTTGACTTCCAATAGAATTTAAGTTTGAATAGATTAAAATTGTGTTGAGCTATATACATGAAATGAAGATTTTGCTGGAGGATGGACCAGTGAAGATTACAAAAGAAATAATACGTCAAGTAACTGGTTACCCTAGCCTCATAGGGAAAAAGACTATGAGATTCTAGAGCAAGTAAATCATTCAAGATAACACTTAGGTAGTGTGGAACAAGAGAGGGATGACTATCTCTACAATCATAGATCTAGAAATTGATTTTCCAATAAGAGTGATTGCACACAAGCTCTACCAATCTAGTAGGCTAGACAATGTTCTATGTGTAGCTATGGACCAAGCCTAGAAAATGGTGAGGAAAGATCATACCTATGATCTTTCTGAGATACAACTAACACAACTTTTTGAGAACCTCACTTATATCAGGAAAGAAAAGAATTCAATGTGTAAGTTTGGTTCTCTACTTGTTTGTATATTCTTTTATATTCATAACACTTTTCCTACTATTGGTGATGTTGTATCCAAGATAAGAACCGATCTGTCACCCTATAGATAAGTGAATTCATTGACAAGATAGGAGAAAAATTTGAGAGTGTGTTGGATAGCTATTTTGTGGAGTTTAAGAAGAAAATGAGGAAGAGGAGTAGGATTCTTGTATCACTAGTAGAGAAAATTTTTTAAGGACATATATTTCCTAGATTATACTAACTTCACATATGCATATGCAGTTGAACCAAGGGTATCATGGCTAAGGCCATTACCTTATGAAGTTAAAATAGATGAAATAGTAGTAGCAATAAAAGCCTTATTAGCTGAAGAAATTGATAGAAAGACTAAGTCCTTTGGGACTTATGAGGAGGTAAAGTCCAAGATAACCATGGGATTGAAATCTAAAACCATGGAGAGAAAAAGGAAGAAGACAGTAAAGAACATAGAGAAGATGTTAGCAGAAGGAGAAGAGGAAAATGCACCTCTTCCATTAACACAAGGGTTAGGAGAGGATAAGGCAAGTGAGTCAGAAGAGACTGAAGAAGATGAGATAGAGGTTACTAAGAAAGGGAAGAAGGCATCAGTTTTCGAGCCTAGTAAGAAACAATTGCAAAAACCAAATCCCACTCCTCCTACAATATCTAGACCAAGAACTAGGGCACCTTCTACTATTACAGTTGTTGAGCCATAGAAAAAGACCCCAACATTAGGGAAGAGAAATTCAATCCAAGCTAAGATTGTACTGAGAAACATAAGGAAGAAACCAAGAAGAAATATTATCTTACAAAACTATGATGATGATGAGGAAACTGATATAGATGAGAACATAAAGAAGAAGGCACCATCTCAAAGGAAACAATTGACTATGGATGAGATATGCACAATATCAAGAGCACTATTGGATTAGTAAGCTTTAAACAAGTAAAGTTTGTGAAGTTAAGTAATGAGGATAAAGACAAAGTAGAGGAGGCTATGCTTGAGATGTTGTGTACTTTCCAAATGAAACCATTATAGATGGGAAACTTGATACCTAAAGAATTATTCAAGAGGGTAGATCAAAAATGGCCATATGCTGTGATGACTAAGAAGAAGATAAGAGAGAGAACTCTAGCTCAAGTTATACCTTATCGAGCCCCACAGTACATACAACAATATATGGATCAATACATAAATAGGTTTGTTCCCAAGCTCTGAGCATACTCAATTCTACAAAATAATGTTGAATATATTGTACAATAGAGCACAAGGGTATGGAATATTATCTTTGGAATAATAGTTGACAAGAGCTCAAAATTGAGTACATCCAGTGGAGTAGAATTAGATAATAAGGAGGACAGTGAAGAACCATAGAATGTAGAGAAGGAAGAAGAATAGAAGGCTGAACTAAGTGAGTCATAGGATATGATGACCATTGTTGATATTACTAAGGATACCCATATAAAAATTGATGTGTTAACTAAGGAAATTTAAAAGAAAATACTTGCCAAGGCATCCTCTGATAAGTTTCTACCAAGCACCAATCTAGTATAATCCAAGTACAAGATTATCCATGGATTGAGATTACAACAACTATTGACACTACACTAGTAAACACACAAAAAGTCACAGTTGAAATTCAGGCCTCACAAAGTACCAGTGCTGATAAAAAAGACAAGTTGACACTCACAACTAAGATTACACTTACCAAGGAGAAATAAAAAGAATAAGCTGAGGAGACTCTTAAAGATCAAGTAGATAAATTTGGATTATTTGTAATAAGTTCTCATGTGGAAGCTCTTATACAAATGTTGAGTGGAAACACACTGAGAAAGAAGTCACAAAAGAAGAAAGAGAAATCTCCTGCAATACAGGTGACACTCGATGAACTTATAGTGATTCCTAAGTGGGACACTGATAAATTGACCTATGAAAAAATATAGATATTAGAGGATATTTTGAAGAAGAGAAAAAAAGAAGAGTTGAGAAGAGAACATCAATAGAAACAAGTATTGCATGAGATCAAAGGTATTTTTATTGATTCTTTTGAAATGGATGATGTGAATGAGTCTGTACCTATCCTACAACAACTTGTAAAAATTGTTAAGAAGGTGAACAATGATGGAAGAAAGGAAAATGACAAGCTCTTACAGTGGTCTGAGAGAAAATTTGAGACAAAGTTACTAAACAAGGTTTCCACTGACATCACAGTAAAACAGGTATAACTTTCTACCTTAGTAACAAATTTAGAAGTTGTGAAGAATGCTCATGTTCTGTACATGAAATTATGCAATGTTGAACAATTCACCAAGGAAAATTAGGATTTGATAGACAAATTACAATTAGACTTAAATTCTACAGGACATTCACTAAGCTTGGATGCAAGTTCTAGCTCCATCCACTTCACAAGATTGCTACACACCCAAGGTAGATTAGTCGAGTTAGTGGCTAATGATGGAAAAATAAGGTTTAGACTAATTTCAATCCAAACAATGTTGACACCTCATTTTAACGTTATGTAGAAGGAGTTAGTCATGACAAAGGAGTTAGTGTAGAAAGACCCTCATCTTTCTATTACCGAGAGCCTAGTTGAGCTAGCTACCAAGCTATAAATTAAGTCATAGGTTTTGGAGTCTATAAGGTCTAGTTGGGACAATGCATTAGTTATGGTCATGCAAATCCATAAACCATTTTTGGATGAATATTTCAAAACCCCTACACCCCAAGAACTTCAAGTAACAAAAACAAGGGGGAAATGACATGACATAATACAAAAGGGAAAATGATAAGAAAAAAATGATAAGGGAAAATGATAGAGTTCTGAATTATAAGAAGAAATAGGAAATGACACAATGGAACCAATGGTATGACATATTATTTTTGTAAATGTATATATTCAGTTGTATGTCAAAAGAATCTTATGTACTTATATGTGTAGAATCTTTTACAGACCAAGTCAAATTCTTAGGGGGAGTATACATATAGAAGTTTTTCATATTACTAAGTACTCATGTAATGTAAAGTAAATGTCATGACAAAGTATTTTTCCCACTAATGTCAAAGGGGGAGATTGTTGATCCCTAAGTTTTTTTTTCTACTAGTGTCTTACACTTAGTCATTTTCTAGGCAATGTTGGTTGGTCATCACTACGGTCGAGTCATCATGTATAGGTCGAGTTAAGTCTAGACTTGTATATTGTACATTTAACAAGCAGTAATTACTACTAAGAAATTCAAATGTCACTGACTAATTTAGTAACAACCAAGTAGTCTTATGTTGAGTTGTGTATATTTGTCAGTTTTGAAAACTAGTAAATGAAGAACAGCCAATACCGAGTGCCAGAGATTTCAAATGCAGAGTAAGACAGATTTTATATATGTGTTTGTAATGGCACAAACACTTCGGTAAACCATTTTGGCTAACATCTACACTAAATTTTATGTTTCTTGAGGAAATCACAGAGATGAGTATGCTTTAGTTTTGTAATCATTGATCCCTATCTAGTTCATGTAACCAACCATAATTAGGGAATATTTAAGTGACATAAGTAGACAATCTAGATCATTGATCTTGATCTATGGAGATGATTTTTTTACTATATAAGATGATATTTGAACCCTAAAATGTAGTATGTGAGAAGAGTCTGAAAGGTATTAAGGGGATCTCATACATGAAGAATAGAGGAGTTTTTTTATTATCAGAGGTAGAGATTAGTGATGAACAGAATTGAGACTATTGGAAAAATGTTCAATACTCCCCTTGGGATTCGTGACAAGGGTTTAACCACCTCTTATGTACTATAAGTTGAGTGGTTGTATTGGGCATTAACAAGTTGATCTTTTGGTGCAACGACAACCACTACTTGTAACAAGTGGTATCAGAGCTTGGTCAGAGGTTTGAATCTCCTCGAGTAACGCTGAGGGGGAGATTGTTGGCAAAATGTTCAGTGCTCCCCTCAGGATTCGTGACAAGGGTTTAACCGCCTCCTATGTACTATAAGTTGAGTGGTTGTATCAGGCATTAATAGGTCGATCTTTTGGTGCAATGACAACCACTACTTGTAACAAGTGGTATCAGAGCTTGCTCATAGGCTCAAATTCCCTTGGGTAATGCTAAGGGAGAGATAGTTGGCAAAATGTTCAACACTCTGATACCAATTGTTAGAAAGTAAAGACCACCAAGATAACTGAGGGGGGGGGGGTGAATTAGTTATCTAATAATTAAACCATTTATCAACATTAACTTCAATATCAACTTCAATAGCTTTAAACCATGTAATTAATGTAGTAACCAACCATAGAAAGATAATCATACACAATGACACAATAACACAAGATATGTTAACTAGGGAACCTCTTGATCAAAGAGTAAACCCCAGTGGGAATGATGCCCACAAAATGATGCACTAATATGAAAGTTCCTTGTTAGAGGATGGACCCTATTAGGAGTCTTATGAAATACATTTAGTACATATAAATCTCTATTTGGAGATTTTGAATCCCTGTTAAAAGATTCTAACCCTGTTAGGAGTTATGGAAGACAAAAGGACCCATTGCCCAAACAGCTTCAAGGCAAGATCTCTGAACTCACTATCCAATAGATCTTAGGATTATTCAATAGAATAATATGAAATATGTTACCTCCTTCACACTATTCCAAAACCGTACTCTCTACTACACAAGATCAGAAACCCAAATCTTTGTACTTCGCAAGTCTTCATCACTAAATTAGCTCTTTTCTTCACTTCATGCATACATTCGCATCACAACTTTCATAATTTCATATCACAACTATTACAATCCTCTCACATAACAAGGAAAACATTCCTTTCTCTATACCACACTCAAATAATTACAAATGAGTCGGCATGTAAATATAAAATAATAATTTCAGCACGCTACATCAAAATTACATAAAACTGTTGGCTTCCAGATACAATAACTTTCCAATCATGTGACCTCAAAGTTTGCACTATGAACCACATCACCACTAATGAGTCTTAAACTTCCCTTTAACTACATAGAATTAGATTCCATCTTGGTTAGGAGATATCCTCTGATTACCAAAAACCGCTACACAGGAATACTGCCAGAATACTGCTTCTACCAAAATGCTTATAAATTTCATGAATAAATGAATTTATTTTTGGGCTCTTAACCATAGGCTAATAAAAAGCCAAAGAACATACCATCAACTATGCATAACTCAATCTACAATATAACATGTGCACAAAACAAAACTATGCCTACTTCTCTGCTAAACTCTAGAATATCATTGTGTTGACATCAATGACAATCATAGTCATGAATGCAACAACCACTGCTACAAAATGACTACCAAAGGCTTCAAAATTCATTCCTTATAATCTCCCCCATTGGCATTGATGGAAACATAGATGAAAAACATCCAATGTTCCAAAAATCCAATCACTACTGCTCAACTGCACTACTACTCATCATCAATCAAATCTTGCTTCATTGTCCTATTCAATCTCTCCAACAAATGTAGTTCCTCAATGTTTTTCATGATTCTCTCCGCCATTGACATCAATGACATAAATTCTATCACTACATCAACAATAGCTCAATGTCAAAAGACACTATTTAGAAAATACATTCATAAGAGTCCTCAATGACTCAGCTCAGATACACATACTCCCCCATAGAGGAAGTACCAACATCCAATCCAGAAAATAGATAGGGCCATAAACCACTGGACAGATGCAACCAACTACATCATTACTCAAAATTATGTTGGGGCATAACCCCAAGCATACCTCTCAGATACTCAAATGTATCCTTAGGCAAAGGCTTAGTAAATATATCTACTATCTACTCCTTTGTGCTTATGTACTCTAGTTTGACTTCTTTATCTGCAACTTTCTCTCTTACAACATGATACTTGATCTCTATATGCTTTGTTTCAGAATGTAAAATTGGATTCTTAGACATACTAACTATACTTCTATTGTCACAATATATGACAATAGGCTCATCAAACTTGATTCCAATGTCCATCAACATCTACTTCATCCAAATTATCTGATTACAATTGTTTACTGTTGCTACATATTCTGCTTCTACTATACTCTGTGAGATACAATTATGCTTTTTTCTCAACCAAGAAACTAATCTTCCTCCAAGAAAAAAGGCTCCACCACTGGTGCTTTTCTTATCATCAACGCTACCTCCCCAATCAGCATCAGTATATGCACATAGGGTAAAATCATCAGAATTTTCATACCATAGTCCATAGTCCATTGTGCCTCTAAGATATCTCAATATCCTTTTTACTGTTCCATAATGTGACTCTCTAGGTTCATCTTGAAATCTTGCTACCATTCCAACTGAATGTTGTAAATTTGGTCTAGTGTGTGTCAAGTACTGTAATCCACCAATCATAGATCTGTATTTCTTTTGCTCAACTTCTAGTGTCTCATCTTTACTAGATAGTTTATGTCCTATAACCATAGGTGTTCCAAATGGTTTACAATTCTCCATACTAAATCTTTTCAACAAATCATTCAAGTACTTTGTCTGAATTATAAAGATACGATCTTTGTTTTGTGTTATTTTTAATCCCAAAATGTATTTGATTTCTCCAATCATACTCATTTCAAATTCTATCTTCATTTCATCAGCAAAGTTGTCACTAGCTTCATCTTCTCCTCCAAAAATAATGTCATCAACAAAAATAGCCAAAACTAACAATCCATTCTCAATTTCTTTTGTGTATAAGTTACTATCAACTGTTCCTTTGGTAAATCCCAATTTTAACAAATACTTATCTAATCTAGCATACCAAGTTCTAGGTGCTTGCTTTAGTCCATACAATGCTTTCTTTAGTTTACATACCATGTCTCCTTTTTGAGTCAAAGGAAAACCTTTAGGCTACTCAATGTAGACTTCTTCTTCTAATTCACCATTCAGAAATGTTGACTTCACATCCATCTGATACACTTTGAATTTCTTAAATGTTGCATAAGCCAAAAATATTCTTACCGCTTAAAGTCTTGCCGCAGGGGCAAAAGTCTCTTCATAGTCAATTCCTTCTTGTTGTGAGTATCCCTTACATACCAATCTTTCTTTGTTTCTAATTACTTCTCCTTGTTCATTCATCTTGTTCCTGAATACCCATTTAGTTCCAATTACATTTTCGTCTTTAGGTCTAGGGACCAATTCCCATGTCTTGTTCTTTTCAATCTAATCCAATTCTTCTTTCATAGCTTTAATCCAATGTTCATCTTCACAAGCTTCATTACTAGACTTAGGTTCAATTTGAGAAATCAAACATAAATGTACCTTCTTTCTAGTCATAACTCCTCTATCCAAACTTCCAATAACTTTCTCAACAGGATGATGTCTTGATATATACCTATTAGGTGTCATAGTCACTGACCTTTCTTCAACTATAGATTCTTCTCTAGATTCTTCTCTGTTTTCTTCAGCATGACTTTCATTCAACAATTCACTGTCAATCTCAAAAAATTGTTCAATAGTTTCAATGTTAGGTTGAGGGTTACTTCCTTCATCAAATTCATAATCAAGCATTCTTTCCTAAATTTTAAGCTTCTCATCAACTTTTACATTTGCACTTTCAACAATAGTTTTAGTTCTCTTATTGTAACATCTATATTCTTTTCTTTTCAAAGAATATCCAAGAAAAATTCCTTCATCACTTCTAGGATCAAACTTTCCTATATCATCATCTCTCTTAATATAACATTTGCTTCCAAAAATTCTAAAATACTTAACTGAGGGTGCATGTCCAAACCACAATTCATAAGGTGTCTTGTCTGTGTCTACTCTGATTTTTACTTTGTTCATTGTATATACTACTGTATTCACTACTTCTCTCCAAAATGTCTTTGCCAAATCATCTTCAAATAACATAGCTCTAGCTGCTTTAGTCACTAATCTATTCCTTCTTTCTGCAATACCATTTTTTTTAGGTGTTCTAGGGGCTGATAACTATCTCTTAATACCATTTAATTCACAAAAGGTGTTAAAATATTTAGATGTAAATTATCCACCTCTATCGGATCTCAAACATTTAATCCCCATTCCTAATTCATTCTCAACTTTATTCTTCATGACCTTAAACTTATGAAATGCTTCAGATTTTTCTTTCAAAAATGCAATCTACATCTGATGAAGGGTGCTCCCCTTAATACCACAAACACTTAACAGAAATAGAGAAACAACAACAATAATACGCAAGAATAGAAAATTGGCTTCTTATTATCTCCACGAATGTGGAATTACAAACTTTCAGAATTACAATATGCAAAGCCACATGGGCATTCCCTTACAATATTCTGTAGGACAAAGCCTCGAATCAATACCCAGATCTACTACCCAGAACTGCCCTAGACAACACTATGGGCCTTCTTCATATAGGCAATTTCCACCGCCCAAGAAGGTTCTAGAAATTTAGCCCTTAGGGCCGACCAAACTTAGAATTATTTTATTTTACAATTTATTACATCAAAGTCGACTCAAAATGAGTTTTGAAACCCAAATAGAAATTTTGAAGAAAAAATATTTTTCGCCATTTCAAGTGACCCAACTTCTGAAGACCATAAGTCATCACCCGTTGACCCGATTGGCTATTATAACCCCATTCTGGAAACGCCACGAAGTGCTCTACAAACTTGATTGGTGAAAAGTGCCTGTCACCCAATTTTTCAACCTCATCCAAGGCCTCTAAAGCCTTCAAAACTGAGTTCAAAGTTTCTGTACCCTATTCCCAATACCGAAAATCTTCAATATCTTCAAAACTAGACCTGATCTAGCCATGAAACTTTGCTGGCAGGCTGATATGATTGAGATGAACCTCCACATGTAAAATTAGAACATTCTGAGATCGTAAGACCAACTTACTAAAAATAGCAAGTTTCCATAAATAGCAACTCTGCACAAGATAGCTCTTATTGAATACAAAAATAGAAATATTTTTGAGTGATGCAAGATTTCTCTTACACCTAGGATGCTCCTGCATCAACATCATTCTTGTAAAATAATCAACAAGAATCATAAAATACCTTTCTCCATAGAATCCTATAGTCCTATTAGGACCGCTCAAGTCTGTATGAACAATCTCCAACTTCTCTGTAGATGTGAACTTCTTGCTAGGAAATGAACTCCTTTTCTGCTTAGCCATCACACATTCCTTGCAAATCATGTTAGTAGGCTTCATAATCTTAGGTAAGTCTCTTACTACAAGTGTAGAACTTACTTTCACAATATTATCAAAGTTTATATGACAAAACCTTCTATGCCATAACCAACTGTCATCAATCTTAATCATCAAGCATGTCATCTCAGTAGGGTTCAACTGAAATACATTACCTCTAGTTCTAGATCTAGTTCCAATTAGATTTCCATCTTTATCCTTAATCACACAAGTTTTTTCAGTAAACCAAACTTGATATCCCTTATCCACTAACTATCCAACACTCAAAATATTATGTTTCAATCCATCAACAAATTAAACATCATCAGTATTAGTCTTTCCATCAAGATTAATAGATCCTATACCTTTAATCAAACAAGGTGCATTGTTACCAACTCTAACAACTCCTCCATCATAATTGTTAAACTTTATGAATTTTCCTATATGACCAGTCATATGATGTGAACAACCACTATCTATAATCCAATCAGATTTCTTTTCAACTTGGGAAACTAAGGCTTTCTCTTCTTTAATATCAGATTCATAATTTTCTCCCTTAATTGCTACAAATCCTATGTCATCAAAGTTATCATTATCACTGTCACTCAAATGTCTTTCAATTCCTGCTTCAATTTCTTCATCATTTCCATAATAACATTCTTTAGATCTTCTAGGCTTAAAATTGTTTCTATACTTCTTAACTATCTTAGGACACTTAGATGCAAAATGACCATATTCTTGACATGTCCAACATTTAAATATTTTCTTACCATCTGGTTCTCTTTTCACAAGCAAGGCAATACCTTCTTCAATCTTCTTATCTTCATCAAATTTGGATCTACTACTGCTGGCATAATCTCCATTCACACTTGTACTTCTAGATAAAGTAGGTCTGATGCTAAGAGCACTGAATGCTATCTCCACTCTAGGTAGTTCTCCTGATAATCTCAAATTCATCTCTATTGCTTCCAATCTTCCAAGAAGAGTCTCTCTTGAAAAGTTTTGTGTACAAGGTATCACTTATTCAATCATTTTTGTAGTCTGCCTGAATACCAGTCTCGATGTTCTCAAAATCTTCCATATTACTTCATTCTTTGTCTTTTCACCTCCACAAGACTTTATTCCTGCAACAATTTTTGATATCCTACCAATATAGCTTCTAACAAATTCATCTTCCATCATTCTTATGTCTTCAAATGCACAAATTCAATTATGTAACCTAGCTTTCTTTGCATGTTCATCACCTTCAAAAGTAGAATGTAAAGCTTTCCAAATATCATGAGATTTAGTTAAACCTTTTACCTGACTGTATTCATTCTCTGGAAGTGTTGATAAAAGTGCTTCTCTTGCAAGTATGTTACACATAAATAGATCTACCTCATCTTTAGAACTTGTTTGAAGATTGTCTTCTTCAATTATAGTCCTTTCATTCTTTGTAATCAACCAAAAACATGGTCCTAAACACAAGAGATGTGTCTTCATCTTTTCTTTCTAGCTGTCAAAATTTACTCCATCAAACTTACAGCTTTCTTTCCTGAAATTCTCCATAGATCTCTTTAAATTGTTAAACTTCTCTTTCAAGGACCTGCCGCTCTGATACCAATTGTTAGAAAGTAAAGACCACCAAGATAACTGAGAGGGGGGGGTGAATTAGTTATCTGATAATTAAACCATTTATCAACATTAACTTCAATATCAACTTCAAAAACTTTAAACCATGTAATTAATGAAGTAACCAACCATAGAAAGATAATCATACACAATGACACAATAACACAAGATATGTTAACTAGGGAACCTCTTGATCAAAGAGTAAACCCCAGTGGGAATGATGCCCACAAAATGATGCACTAATATGAAAGTTCCTTGTTAGAGGATGGACTCTGTTAGGAGTCTTATGAAATACATTTAGTACATATGAATCTCTGTTAGGAGATTTTGAATCCCTGTTAAAAGATTCTAACCTTCTTAGGAGTTATGGAAGATAGAAGGACCCACTGCCCAAATAGCTTCAAGGCAAGATCTCTGAACTCACTGTCCAATAGATCTTAGGATTATTCAATAGAATAATATGAAATATGTTACCTCCTTCACACTATGCCAAAACTACACTCTCTGCTACACAAGATCACAAATCCAGATCTCTGTACTTCACAAGTCTTCCTTCATCACTAAATTAGCTCTTTTCTTCACTTCATGCATACATTTGCATCACAACTTTCATAATTTCATATCACAACTATTAAAATCCTCTCACATAACAAGGAAAACATTCCTTCTTTTATACCACACTCAAATAATTACAAATGAGTCGGCATGTAAATACAAACTAATAATTTCAACACGCTACATCAAAGTTACATAAAACTGTCGGCTTCCAGAAACAATAACTTTCCAATCGTGTGACCTCAAAGTTTTCACTATGAACCATGTCACCACTAATGAGTCTCAAACTTCCCTCTAATTGCACAAAATCAGATTCCATCCTAGTTAGGAGATATCCTTTGATTACCAAAAACTGCTACACAGGAATACTACCAGAATACTACTTCTACCAAAATGCTTATAACTTTCATGAATAAATGAATTTCTTTTTGTGTTCTTAACCATAGGATAATAACACACCAAAGAACATACCATCAACTGTGCATAACTCAATCTACAATATAACATGTGTGCAAAACAAAATTGTGCCTGCTTCTCTGCTAAACTCAAGAATATTACTGTGTTGACATCAATGACAATCATAGTCATGAATGCAACAACCACTACTATAGAATGACTACCAAAGGCTTCAACATTCATTCCTAACAGAGACATATTTGATAGAGGAGATCAAATCTACATTGGAATGATAAGATCTGTTATCACCATCACAATGCAAACTGAAGGATCAGGTACTGAGTCATTCTAACGCGTGAATCAGGGAGACTCTCTTAATAAAGTGGTTTTAATAGGCCTAAGTAAATCTCTTAACTGAGTTCTTACTTTTTTGTAAGTTCAAATCCTTTTACAAGGCAAATTGCATAAGTATTAAAGCTCTTAGCAGGGCACACCCCTCACAGGGTAAATCATTAGTTTATGATAAAATTTTGTATCCCTAACAGGAAAACTTTAATATTGTAGTAGTGAAGATTTGTGGGTGTCATCTCCACCTCAGTTTTACCTTTCAAGGGTTTTTGGTTAACAAAAAATCTTTCTATTGTGTTTTACTTTCATGGATCAATATTAGATTGTTAGATCTATTTCAATATTAAATTTGATGTTTGTGTTATGCAAGTGAATTTATGTCCAAAGGTGGTAATAGTAGATATCTGATTCACCCCCCCTCTTAGTATATCACTTTCCCATAATAGATTTCCAACAATTTGAAGATTAAAACGTTGAAATGAAAAGTGTAATATTGTATTATCTCTTTTATCTCTCCTATGTTGAAATGCAAAGCAATGTTTCGTATGTAAGGGTTTAAATGTAAATTAAAAAGGAAGTTATTCAATGTGTAGGGTAAAGGAAAGGAAATGAGCTAGGAAGTAAGAGTTATAGTTGTGAATGAAATATTACTTTCTTACTCTTTCTCTTATATTTTGAAATACAAAGTTAAAAGAAAATGAAATGGAATTCATTTTGATTAAGTAATGAAATGCAATGGTTTTTATTGGTAAATGAAATTCATTAAGGGAACCTTAAGGAATTTACTTTGTGTTGGTTAATAATGTAATGTTAGAATGTTAGACACAAAAAAAAAATTGTTACTATTGTAATTTTAGGTTAAAAGACCTAATTCCTTATCGGTTCCCTTGTGGGGACATTACACAACATCCCACAATCAATGTTAACATCAAGGTACAACTAGGGGTCTTCAATTGGCTAGGCTTAATTTACTTAATTCTAACTAAAATTAACTTATTGAAGATCCTTTAATATTTAATGTAATCCTCCTTAGGGAATTTCCATATTTCTTTAAACATGTGATGCCCCAAAAGTGCGCAAAACACAACTACAAATTTGTTTTCTAAAACCTAAAGATAAAGTAAAACATACATACATACGTAACTAAGAAATAAAATACTAATTGGGACAAGATTCCATGTGCACGCAAAATGGTGTAGAGAGAAATGGATAACTCAAAAGTCTAAATGGTCCAAAAACTCAATAAGGGTCAAACTAGAGAAGGCTGAGCAAGTTTGACCAAGTTTGACCAAAAGTCAAACTTCACATAATAGTCCCCAAACTATCCTATAGGGTTCCCTAGATTGCAAGCTTTGACCGACACATAAATTGAGATAGTTGACTAAAGTCAACTAGAGTTGACCAAAAGTAAACCATGCACCGAAAAATGTACAACCAAGCTAGAAAGGTTCAAAACATAACCCATACTATTTGTACATGCAAACTGAGGTGAATGCCCTAGGTTTGACCAAGGATTAACCAAAAAGTCAACTATGCACAAAATGATCAACGATAGCCTTCTAAGGTTTAAAATATGTCAAGGAAGGTTTATGCATGCAAACTGAGGTGTTTGACCTCAGTTTTTCTAAGGGTTGACTAAAAGTCAACTGTGCATAAAAAAGAAGTCAATAAGTTAAAAGAGGTCAAACTAACACTAGATCAAGGACGGAGAGTCGTTATGACTCGTATGGAAAATTACGTTCATCCATAAGTAATGTAGAGTTAAAACGTATGTTTCCATAAAATTAATAACTTAATTATGTCTAAAAATGAACTAGAAAACTTAAATCGGATCTTAAAACTTAATTAAAAATTAAATAATAACTCCAATAAAAAAATCCTAGCAAATTTTCATATTAAATAAATTAATATTCTTTTCTAATTTATTCTCCCTACTATAATTATAACAACACCTCAATTGATTAATACTAGAAAGGAATTAATTATCTTCATAAAAATAATCCCCAATTCTAACATTTTAAATGGGGCCTATTTAAATAAACAATTAAAGAATTAAAACTATTTAATAAGCATCTAATAAAATAAATCAATAAAATAAATCTAATTTCAATTAAACTAAACTGAACTTGATTTAATTAAATCTAATTTAAGTATACCAAATTATTTTAATTTAATAATATTAAAACCTTTTCAAAATAAACCTCATTTAAAATATACTTACCTAAACTTTAATAAAATGAACTAATTTAAATAAAACATAAAATTTATTTAATAAATTAAGACTAAGTTTATCCCCAAAATGTTTTAGAGCATGAAGATAAGGAGAAGCGACAATGGTGGAAGGAGGAAGGCCTAGAGCGTGCACACTGAGGTGCAAGTGCAGTGATGCTCAACCCCAAACTACTGTGGGAGCACAATGAGCCGACCCAAGGGTGACCTCCACTGTTGTTCCACAATGGGTGATGGCTACAGCATTGGCAACACCTCTCCCTTGTGTGTGGTGGGAGGTTTCAGCCCCCGTCCCACACAATGGGTATGGCACAAAAAGAATTTGCCCCCCCCCCGAATTAAAAACTTAAAAAAAACTTTACCTTGATTTAATTTTTTTTTTAAAACAATTTTATAATATATATAATACTAAAATAATGACTGGTTAAAAATTTAATTACTGAAATTAAAAATAGTGGGTATATAGCCCAATTTTTTGAAAATTCTAAATACATATATGCACTTGAAATTTTGAAATAAAATTTCACATAACAACACACTCAATAAAATTATTTAAATCTTCATTGTACATGATAAATCCATAAATCATAAAATTTGCACATTTATGTTATAACATTTATGAAAATTGACTATTTTTAAATAATATTTAAATCATCAATTTTCTCATAAGTTTCTAAAATGTAAATAACTCATACATTTTATAAATTAATGAGAATCTATACATTTTATCCCTGGTTTCCAAATTTCAAACATAACTTGAATACAAGGTTACAACAAAATTTACAAGTTCAAATTTCAATCTCAACAAGTCTGTCAGGCCCTAAATCCAGCTATATACTTGATAGAAAATGGTTCACCACAGAGGCTCACCTCCCAACCTAGGCCTTTTCAAGGCCACCTACGAGCTAGGGGATCCAAATTGAAACGAGATATAACATAGGTTCCAATTTTGGGTCTCTAATTTAGATCCATGGTCAACTACCCATGCAGACTCATTGCACACATCAGTAGGTCCAAAACAACATGATATAAAACACAATACATCATCAATACTGCATGGTATAAAACTATGCCTATGATTGAATTAACTAACATATCATTAGTTTCCTAGACCGATTATCCATCATAATAATATTCAACACATTGATTCTCATATATGACCATCATAAAATAAAATTGAATCAAAACATAAGTATCTTGAGTGTACCCTAATTACATAACTAGGTACCAAATATATAACATAGGATTCAATAGATCCTCAAATACATAAGTGTCTCAATAGTCAAAGTACGTCCAAGTAAAATTCATTGAAAGAATGCAATGAAAAGAAGTAAAACTGTGTTTGTCCAAGGTAGGTCTCACATCCACCCTGTCTAGGCATGAATTTCCTCCTAAAGTTCATCGAATATGTGAGGGTACTGTGATCTCATCTATGTTGCATCCTCCCATGAAGTTGTGACCTCATCATAACAATCCCACTGGATCCTAACCTAGTCCAGTACCCTTCCTCAAATTTCTAGGGTCCATCAGGCCAATATATGAATGCACTCCAAAGCCAGTTGTCTATCTGAATCTACTAGCAAGGCATCCCAATCTATCACATGAAACATCAAACACATCATGGATGCATTACATGCTAGGTGGAAAGGCTAAATGGTAAGCAACTGGTCCTATCCTCACAAGAATCTCAAAAGGTCCAACAAAACAAGGTGCTAGCTTAGAGCCCTTCCCAAAATGGATTGTACTATTATGCAGTTGCACTTTAAAAAGACCATTTCTCCCACTAAGTAGGCTTGATCTATCCTCTTCAAATTGGCATACTTCTTCTATCTATCCTGAGCCTCTCTAAGATGCTGCCTAATCAAGGTCACCTTCTGCTCCATATCTCTGACTAGCTCAAGACCAATGGAAACTCTGTCCTTGATCCTATCCCAACTGAGTGGTGTCCTACAAGCTCTACCATAGAGAGCCTAGTATAGAGGCACACCCAAGGATGTATGATGACCATTTTTATAGACAAACTACATTAAGTTTAGGTATCCCTCCCATCAGCTCTGATGGTCCATAACATACATGTGAAACATGTCCTCTAACACCTAATTGGCCCTTTTGTCTATCCATCTGTCTCAAGATGATAGGTCATAGTGAAGTTGAGCCTAGTACCCATCGCTTCCTACAGTTCTCTCCAAAAGGATGAAGTTAAGAGAGAATCTCTATCTAAGATGATCTTACGAGGTATGCCATACAGTCTAAAAATACCTTGGAAGAATACCTGAACCATTGATGGTATAGTAAAAGTAGTACGCACTAGTCAAAAGTGATCCACCTAGGTCAACTTATCAACTATGACCATGATAGCATCATGAAAATGAGATGGCATAGGAAGATTAACAATGAAGTCCATACATATGGTGTCCCACTTCCACACTAGTATCCCATGTGGCTGAAGTAGACCACCTCAATGTTAGTGTTCTGCCTTCACCCTCTAGTATTCTAGGCACCTAGCTACCTTAGCAATCTACGTTCTCATGCCTAGCCAATGATATAGCTATCTCAAATTAGAATGCATCTTCTTTACTTTGGGATGTAGTACATAAGGGTCTCTCTAGGCCTCTAGCATTAAAAAATCTTGCAACCCTCTGGAAGAAGGTATGTAGATACGTCCTCTATGACATAAGAGTTCATCGGTCTCTATGGTAAAATTTGCATACTTCCCCTCAAAGAGTTTATGAGATCAAATCAACTCACTCACTTTTGCATAAAGTTGATCATCATATATGTGATGAACAATGCGATCTCTCAGATATGTGCTTGTAGACATAGAAGAAAGCTCATGTTGTCTCCTACTCAAGGCGTCTATGAAAACATTCTCTTTCCCCTTCATATAGTGAACATCAAAATCATATTCACACAAGAACTCCATCCATCTCCATTGCCTAGCATTAAGGTTCATTTGTGTGAAGATGTACTATAGAGTCTGATGGTCTGAATGAAGTTCAAACTGATGTCCTAAAAGGAAGTGTCACCATCTCACTAAAGCATGCACCATTACTGTAAGTTTGAGATCATGGGTAGGGTAGTTGAGCTCATGATTCTTTAGTTTTCTAGACTCATAGGCAATATCTCACCCATCCTGCATAAGAACTTCCCCTAAACCATCTAAGGAAGCATCTGTATAAACTACAAACTGTGTTGAAGGTTCTGACATAGCACGAATGGGTGCACTGGTCAATACTCTCTTGAGCTCCTAAAAATATCTACCACACTTCTCAGTCCACTCAAACTTCTTTCCCTTTCGATGAAGAGAAGTAATAGGGTGTTCCACTCAAGAAAACCCTTCATCAAAATATCTATTTTAACCGGATAAGCCCATGAAACTCCTCACTTCAGTCACTGTGATAGGTTTTGGCCAATTCATAATGTCATCAATCTTCAATGGATCTACTAAGTTCCCATTGCCAAATATCACATGACCCAAATACTTGACCTTTGATCTAAAGAATACATGATTTGACAAGATTCCATAAAGTTGATTATCTCTAAGGCACTGTAAAACTTGTCTTAGGTGCTCTTCTTGCTCCCTCTCATCCTTTGAATAGATCAAGATATCATCAAGGAATACAACTAAAAAATTATTAAGGAAAGTATGAAATACTCCATTTATAAGACTCATGAATATAGTTGGAGCATTTGTAAGACCAAATGGAACCATAGTGAACTCATAGTAGCTATATCTGGTGCAGAATGCAGTCTTGTGGATATCACTATCCACTATCCTCAACTAGTGATATCCATACTTAAGGTCAATCTTGGAGAATACTCTAGAACCCTAAAGTTGATCAAATAGGTCATCAATCCTAGGAAGTGGATACTGATTCTTGATGGTAACTTTGTTCAACTGGCGGTAATCCATACACAACCTAAAATATCCATCCTTCTTCATGAAGATCACAAATGCACCCCAAGGAGAAACACTAGGACAAATATGTCCTTTCTCTAACAGTTCCTCAAGCTGCAACTTGAGCTCATTAAGCTTATTAGTGGTCATCCTATAAGGTGCTCTGGAAACTAGTTCTACCCCTGGTATAAGATCTATGTGAAGGTATACTGCTCTTAGAGGTGGCATACTGGGTAGCTCCAAAGAAAGCATGTCTACATATTCAAGAAGAATGGGATGTTCATCTATTGAGGCTTCCTGTTCTACCTCATCTTCCCTATAATTTATGGTGATAGAAAATAATTGACATCCCTTCCACATGCTTCACTTAAGCTTCATAGTAGAGATCACACAAAGGGATACATGTCACCAGATTCTAGAAATCACAATAGCATTTCCATCATCATCTAGACAATTGATCAACTTCTTACAATAATCTAGCTTGGCCTTGTGAGCATATAGCCAATTCATGCCAAGAACTAGTCCATAATATCCAAGAGGTGTAACTCTGAGGTCTGCTAAGGTAGTTAAGCCACCAGTTTGAATCAGGCACTCCATAACCTTTGAGGTAATAGATACTCTAGCTCCTAAAGATAACTCCACTTCCCACCTAATATCCTTCCTAGCTTCCACTAGCCCACAATGCTCCATGACTAATGGAGAAACAAAGGAGTTAGTAACTCTAGTATGAAAAGGATAGAAACTACACTACCTTCAATCATACCTAATGAATCAATTATTGTGGCCTAATGCTCTACCTAGTGGTTTTCAACTGCTACAAACACTTTGTGGGACTTGCCCATGTCTCTAACTATAGTTTCAAACATTACAACCTATCGATCGCCTCCCTGAGCACATTCCCTAGCTATGTGCCCTATGACACTACAATTATAGCATGGTCCCCGAGCCTGAACCTATATGCCCTAACATCTGGACTACTGAGATCTTCCTATATATGTAGACCCACTATATCCCCCTTTATAGGGTTGTTGTGTCTGTGCTAGGGGTCTATAAGGGGCCTGATATTTTTGTCCCTTCTTAGGACCCTCAGAATGCCACTACTTGGGATTTGAGTCATGTTGTCCCTAAGGTGGTTTTGGTTCCTTACTCTACTGAGACTATTGAGGCTTCTGCTCTTGAGGCTGTGGGGCTTTGAAAGTCCCTAAATTTTTCCTCTAGTTCCTTTTCCAAGGGGGCTTCTAATAGTAAGAATTTTGAGGTGCAAAATTTTGATACTGAGATCCCTTAACAACCTCATCCTAGCTAAGGCCCTATCATGGGTGAATCGCAAGTCCCCTCGTGGTACCATATGTACCATGTCATAAATAGAGGGGTTCAATCCCTTGATGAATCAATTCACCTGCAACTTCTCATCCCTCATGTACTTCACATAAGGAAGGAGATCTATGAACTTTCCCTCTTACTAGTCTACTGAAATTCCCCTCTAATGAAGATCATGGAATTCATCTATGCGACACTTTCTAAACTTCTCAGAGAGATACCTTGTGCTAAATATATGAAGGAAAGTCTCCCATGTCAAGGTATCTATAATTATATGTCCCTTGAAATCCTTATTTTTCCACCATGTGGAGGCTCCGCCTTTGAGAAGGTGCATGGAAAAGATTTCTTTAAGGTTTCTCTCATAATAGCGCAATCCAAAATAATGCTCAAGGTTAAAAAGCCAAGACTTGGCCTCTATTCCATCAGTAGAACCTAAAACTAGTGGTAAATGACACCACATCAACTCTTTCTCACCTATATCAAGAGGTGGTATCGCATATCTACAAACCTCATCCCTAGGTGGAAGTTTGGGTCCCCTAATGGACCCAACTTCCTACTTGGCCTGAATCTTTGTGAATCTAGGAGGGGGAGTCCTACTTCACTCCCTAGCTAAGGACCCATGTCCTTCCATACAATGTTGTACATTCTGAGGTACAACTAGAGGCATACGGTCCAGGATGAGTCTTGCTAGGTTTTGAAAGGCCTATAGTAACTCTGCATTAGAATTTAGAGGTGGTTCGGGATGTGGACCCTAGTCCCCTTCTCAAACCTCTACCTCTGGCCATATCTCTTCTCAAGATAATGAGATACGCCTACACCCAAGTCCACATCCATGGGCCAGTCAGTTAAGTGGAGGCATCCTACACACAAAAACACAAAAGTTTAGCATCTACAAAGTGGGTTAGGTTCCCAAGGTTTGCTAAACTTGGCTTTGATATCAAAATGTGATGCCCAAAAAGTGAGTAAAACACAACTACATTTTTTTTTTCTAAAACCTAAAGATAAACTAAAACATACATACATACATAACTAAGAAGTAAAATAATGGCTCGCACAACATTCCATGTTCACGTAAAATGGTGCAAAGAGAAATGGATAGCTGAAAAGTCTAAATGGTCCAAAAACTTAACAAGGGTCAAACCAAAGAAGGTTGACCAAGTTTGATCAAAAGTCAAACTACATAAAATAGTCTCCAAACTATTCTATAGGGTTCCCTATACTACAATCTTTGACCGTCATGTAAATCGAGATTGTTGACTAAAGTCAACTAGAGTTGACCAAAAGTTAACCATGCACCAAAAAATATACAACCAAGTTAACAAGGTTGAAAACATAAACTAGACTATTTGTGCATGCAAACCAAGGTGAATACCCTAGGTTTGACTAAGGGTTGACCAAAAATTCAATTATGCACAAAATAACCAATGATAGTCTTCTAAGATTTAAAATATGTCAATGAAGGTTTGTGTATGCAAACCAAGGTGTTTGACCTTGGTTTGACCAAGGGTTGACTAAAAGTCAACCATGCACAAAAGAAGTCAACAAGTTAAAAGAGGTCAAACTGACACTAGATTAAGGACAAGGAATCATTATGACTCCTAAGGAAAATTATGTTCATCCAGAAGTAATGTAGAGTTAAAACGTACATTTCGATAATAAAATTAATAACTTAATTACGTCTAAAAATGATCTGGAAAACTTAAATCCGATCTTAAAAAATTAATTAAAAATTAAATAATAACTCCAATAAAAAACTCCTAGCAAATTTTCATATTAAATAAATTAATATTCTTTTATAATTTATTCTCCATGCTATAATTATAACAACACCTCAATTAATTAATACTAGAAAGGAATTATTTATCTTCATAAAAATAATCCCCTATTCTAACATTTTAAATGGGGCCTATTTAAATAAACAATTAAAGAATTAAAACTATTTAATAAGCATCTAATAAAATAAATCAATTAAATAAATCTAATTTCAATTAAACTAAACTGAACTTGATTTAAATATATAAAACAATTTTAATTTAATAATATTAAAACCTTTTCAAAATAAACCTCATTTAAAATAAACTTATCTAAACTTTAATAAAAACAAACTACTTTAAATAAAACATAAAATTTATTTAATAAATTAAAACTAACTTTATCCCCGAAATGTTTAAGGCCACGAAGATAAGGAGATGCGACAATGGTGTAAAGGGGAAGGCGTGGAGCACACGAGGTAGCGACGCTCAACCCCAACCCATTATGGGCACAGAGTGGGCGAACCCAAGGGCCACATCCACTATGCTTCCACAGTGGGCGCCAGTTGTGGCATCTGCAGTGTCACTCCCCTATGTGTGGCAACGAGAGGTTTCGGTTCTCGTCCCACACCACGAGCAGGGCACACAAATAATTTTGCTGGCCCCCCTATTAAAAACAAAAAAAAAAAGTTTACCTTGATATAGTTTTCACATTTTTTTAGAAACAAGTTTATAGTTTATATATATATATATATATATATATATATATATATATATATATATATATATATATATATATATATATATATATATATATATATATATATAATACTAAAATAATGACTAGTTAAAAATTTAATTACTAAAATTACAAACAGCATGTATATAGCCCAATTTTTAAAACTTTTAAATACGTATATGCACTTGAAATTGAAAGCTAAATCTTTGATAGGAAACAAATTTTAAATCTAGGCATTTTTATTTTTCTCAAAATTTTCCAAAAACTTTCGAAGTGTAAAAAAAATATAAATTTTGAAATAAAATTTCACATAACATCACACTTAATAAAATTATTTAAATCTTCATTGTGCATGATACATCCATATATCGTAAAATTTTCATATTTATGCTATAACATTCATGAAAATTAAAACAACCAGGGAACAACAATAAATTCATCCACATCCCTAGCTTAAACTTTGTGATTAATAATATGGAGCAGAGGAGGACCAAGCGCAATGAGTGGGGTAATGGTAATGGTGGAATGGAGAAGAGGAGGAGTGAGCACAACAAGTAGGGTAATGACAATGGTGGATATTTGAGATAGGGCAAGGGCAAAAAAGGCAAGCGCAATGAAGCATGCATCACATTTAGGGATACTTTTGCAAGAACCCCAATAGTCAAACTAGCTAATAATGTGGACTAGTCTAAGAAGGGTTTCTAGAAAAATCAGTTCTCCACTAGATTTTATCATAAGCCAAGAGGTAACAGGATCAATGCTAAGATGATGGCCTTCAGATCTTCTCTGGGAAGGTTACTACTTAACCTGCAAAAACATTCTTCGTCAACCTATGATTTCAAATGCAGAGATCTGATCGACAGTAAAAGATTTCTTCAGTAGCTAAGGGAAGTTATGAGGTAGGTGAGACTTCAAACATAGGAGCTCAAAGGGGTGCTAATTTTCAAAATTCTAAAATTGAATTAAAGTAGGAAAAAATTTGGCCTCATAATCCTAAGGTGCGTAGATAGGGAATGAGATTCAATGGGCATAAGAAGCAACCCCCATTTGATATTTGTTATAATACACCGTCGGGATCACCTCCTAGAGTTCTGATGGAAGACAAAGAATCCCTAGTGGTGAGTAATGACATGCAGAGTCAGCTGGATCTACCGGTAAGAGCTCCCCTCAATCCAAAAATTGTAGATCTAGTTGCTCCTAATCAACCAAACACTAAATTGGTATGGAGGAAAAACAAGGTTCATTCCCCCCTATACAAGATCCCCCTATTCTGGAGCCACGCAAACACTTACACCATTCAGACAAGGGAAAAATTATGAGAATCTCCTTTTTGGATCATCTAATTAGCAATCATGTCCATTCTCTTAGGAAAACCGCTTTGATAGGTAAGTTTTCAGACTCTTCACTCCTTGTTGATGATATTTTTCCTTGTGCTCGTAAAAACTGGAAGGGATTAAAAGAAATCTTCATTATGGATTCAGCTAGCAAGTTTTTTTTGGCTATTTTTGAATCTACAATAGATAGAGATAGAGTTCATAAACATAAGGGATGGTTTTAGAAGGGTTTAGGTTTGTTTTCAGTATTATGGACACCCAATTTTAACCTTGATTTAGTAATCTACCAATTCTTCCCTGTATGGGTAGTATTTCCTTCTATACCTTTGGAATACAAGGATCTAGAGTTAGTGGAAATCATTGCTAATCGATTGGGAATCTTCCTCAAACATGATTTAATACCTTTCAAATACCCACATATTGAGACTAGAGTCTACATTCTTGTCTCCTCAAAAAAGCCTATTCCACAAGAAATAAATTTTACTTCCAAGTGGGGGACATGGAAACAACAAATTAAGGTACAATATGGTAAGATTATTGATAAATGGCAAAACAAATTAGGACACTTTAATATGCAATGTGGGTCAGACCAGTGCAATACTGAAGTTTGCAGTGATTTTAGCTTAGATCCAGCTCATTTCTCATGTTAGAATGAGCAAGTTCCCAATTTACTAAAATAGAATGATTGTACATGGGTAGCACGGGTGGTTGGCTCTCCTCAAAAGTAGAACTCATACAATAATCGTGATTATTTATCTCTGGAAAATTTTATAAGGGAGTTGTTCTATTCACTCTATGGATTGTATGTAAATGATAATAAGTATCATCTGGTAATTAGCTTCTACTGACCTCCCCTATCCAAGGGTTACATTAGGATCAAGACTATTCAATTGAGAAAAATGGCATAGAGAAAAACTATCATGATTTGGAAAAATATCAGAACTAGGAGGACATGACTTGTGCCTTGCAAAATAAGGCCAAATTTTGTAAACCTATAGATGTGGAACTTAAGTTTGTAGCTATTCATATATCTATTTTTATTGCACGTCTGTGATTTCATGAAATAGTTCAAGAAGATAGCATTGATTTGGGATTTGGATAGAGGCCCTCAAAAGAAAAACCTCATAAGGAGAAACAATTTAAGGGTCACATTTTAGATTCATTTATTCATGATTTGGCTACTTCCTCACAACCATTTACTATTCCTACAGAGATTCAAGATTGTGAGAAGGGATTAACACTCCCCTTAGCTACTACTGACAATGTGATGGTAGTAATGGAATCACAAGATGATCCCTTGTTGGGGGAATTACAAAAAGATTCTGAGCTCATTGAGGAACATAATGATTTTTTACACAAGATTATGACTTTAGACACTCTTCCAGATTTGATGGAAATTGAACATGAGCACCAAGATACAGATATCAAGAATAATGGATCAAAATTTTATTACACCCAAAAGCTATCTATCTTACAATCATCATTAGTTGTAAAGGACACAGTTAAAACTCCTAAGAAGAGAGGCAGGAAACCAAAAAGCTCGAAAACAAAAGAGGAAGTTGAAGCAGAATTGCAATCAACTCTTGATGAGAAGTTTGTTTCAGCTAAAAGATTTATGAGGATGACTAGGGGTTCTCCTTGGAGCCAATGAAGATCCTATGTTGGAATGTCAGAGGCATTAATGCCTCTAAAAAAAGACATAGTGTCAAACAGAAATTGGACTCTCTCTTAGCAGATATAGTGTTATTGCAGGAAACAAAACTTTCAGAGGAATCATTTTCCAAGACAGTTGGGAAATGGCCTTTATGGGAATCAGCTCATATGAAAGGGGTTGGTGCTTCTAGGGGCTTGATAATGTTATGGAATCAAAAGATAGATTGTGATCTTCTTATTCAATAGGAACATTTCTGGCAACTCATTAGATTTAATCATTTCGATTTAGCTTTTATGGTAATCAATGTTTATGAGCCAACAACAACTCTTGACAAAGGTAGATTATGGTCAGTTTTAGCTCAACTTATGCTAGATCATGTTGATACAAATATTATCCTCGAAGGGGATTTCAATGCAATTGTGTCACACAATGAGAAATAGGGAGGAATTTTCCCTCCATTAAGGGTCATGGATGACTTTGAGAATTTTATCTAGGATAGTAGTCTAATTGAGATTATCCCAACAAATGGAAAGTTTACTTGGAATAACAGGAGAGGTGGATTCTTACAAATAGCTGAGAGGCTAGATAGATTTTTAGTCTCTCAAAGTTGGAAGTTGCTAGATCAATACTTGGGACTGCTTAATATGTCAATGGGCCATCATGTTACTAAGAAGAAAGTGTCATTTAAATTTAAGAATATGTGGTTTAGACACCCCCATTTTTTGCAACTTCTCAAATAGTGGTGGATTAGTGCAGCATTCGAAGAAGGTACTAGAATGTTTCAGTTCAATAAAAAAATTACAATACCTCAAAGGTAAAATAAAGATCTAGAACATATTCTCACAAAAAGAGAAGGTCTCTAAAGAACTAGAGCAGATCCACTATTTTATCATTCAAAATGGTCTAGCTTTAGAAGTATTGGTTAAGAAAAACATTTTACAACCTAAATGGGAAGAGCTTTGTGGCCAAGAGGAGGAATTTTGGAGACAAAAGTCGAGAGAATTGTGGCTTTAGTAAGGGGACAAAAATACTAAGTTTTTTCATATGTTAGTCAATAAAAGGTGTGCAAATGATACTATTTTTCAAATTGAGAATGTCTTTTCAGGTAATTTGTTGATGAATGCCACAAACATCCAATAGGAGGGAGTTAGATTCTTCTCAAACCTATTAGCTTCACCCCAAAGTTAGTTACCTTCTCCTGAATTGGAAGAAGATCTACTATCAGTTATCCCACCATTAGTGTCACCTCAAGATAATGTTGGTTTATTGAAGTCTTTCACATTTCTAGAGATTGGAGAAGTTGTATTCTCAATACCACCAGATAAATCCCTTGGACCAAATGGATTCACTATTGTTTTCTTTCATAAATGTTGGGATGTTATTGCCTATGACCTACTTTTAGCATTGGAAGAATCCAGAAAACATGGAGCTATGTCAAAAAATTATAATACTACTAATATAGCCTTAATACCAAAGTCTTTTGCACCAAAAACCTTTGCAAATTTTAGGCAGATATCTCTTTGCAATACTATATACAAAAATTTTACAAAAACCATTTATATGAGGCTGCAAAAGTTTCTACCCAAGATTATTTCTATAGAACAAGGAGGTTTTGTGCTAGGGAAAGAGACAATGGAAGGTGTGTTAGCGGCACATGAAATGTTACACTCTATTAACACCCATCCAATTCCTTCTTTTGTTTTCAAATTAGACATGAAAAAAGCTGATGACAAGATGAATTGGAATTTTATGATGAAAGTGCTCCATAAATTTGGCTTTTCAGCAAAATGGTGTACATGGATCAAGGTGTATATTTTAGGGGCTTCTTTCTCTGTTATAATTAATGGGGTCCCTTTGGGCTTATTTTTATCAACTCAGGGGGTTAGACAAGGTGATCCCAGTTCCCCCTCTCTTTTCATCATCATGGCTGAGGCATTTAATAGGATTATTTCCTTGACACATGGTCAAGGTCTTTGGAAGGGGGTTTCATTGCCAAGTACTTCTATTGTTGTTACTCACTATTTGTGGATGATACATTAGCTTTTGGTCATACAGTAGTGCAAGAAGCAAAAGAAATCAAGAGAGTGTTAGATTTATATACTATGGTCTGCAAACAAATAATTAGTTCCCCCAAATCCAAATTTTATATATTTTTTTACAAATGCACTCGTTGCTTCTAAAATTGTCAAGATCTTGGAGTTCCAGCAAGAGATTCTCCCTTCAGTGTATCCGAGGATTCCTTTCTTTATCAGATCTAATAAGGCAAGCTACTAGAAATCAGTCGTGGATAGGATTAAAAATAGACTTTCTTCTTGGAAGGTAAGGTTGCCTTCTCTATCTGGCATGATTCTCCTAATTAGATCAATATTATCTGCTATCCCAAATTATTTTATTTCATTTCTTCATGCTCCACCAGGTGTGATTAAACAGATTAAACATATCATCTCAAGCTTTTTATGGTGCAACAATATGATAGGTCAAAGAAAAATTCCATTAATATCCATGCAAGAGATGGTAATAGACAAACAAAGAGGGGGTGTAGGCCTTCATGACTTGGAACATCGTAACAAAGCATATGGGGGGAAATTAGTTTGGCAAATGATGAAGAAACCAAATAGAACATGGTCTAATATTATGAATTTGAAATGCCTAGATTCGTCCAACCCCAATCATATCATTTTTGTAGCTTCCCTTCCAAAAGGATGAGAAATTTGGAATTTTATGGTAGCCTTGAGAGATGTTATTGCAGATTATGTCTCTTGGTAGATCAACAATGGACAAAATGCCAACTTTTGGGAGGATTCATGGAATAGTCTACCACCACTTTCTAATACTCCTCATTTAATGGCTCTAATTCCTATTTTTAAACAACATTGGGGGATTAAGGTCTGTCACTATATGCATCATGTTGACCCCCATTCACATTTAGTGACTTGGAAAAATCCATCACTACTCCCAATTCCTGAGATCATATGCAATTTAATTTAAAGAAGTAGTAAATGTTAAACAAGTTTTCTTTCAGCCTATTGAGGATTGTTTGTTTTGGGCCCCATTTCATGAAGGTAATTACCCGATTAAGGCAGGAACCTTGACAATTGGTAATGTGGAAATTTCTAGAACTAAAAGTTGAGCATATTCGTTATGTTGGAAAAATTGTATGCTACCAAAAACTAGTTATTTTGCATGGATCACCCTTAGAAGGAGACCCTTAACTAGTGACAGGCTGGAAAAGTTTAATATTACACAAAGATTTAAATGTTTACCTTGTTAGAGAGAGCTCGAGGATGCAGATCATGTTTTTCTGCAGTGTGAATTTTCTAAGGAATGTTGGAAATCGGTTCTTAAGAAACTGAACTATGCTATGCCACTTCCCAATTTAGTACATGAATTATTTGAATCCTGACCTATAGTTCA
Organism: Chamaecyparis obtusa; assembly: GCA_027943335.1. Classification (NCBI taxonomy): domain Eukaryota; kingdom Viridiplantae; phylum Streptophyta; class Pinopsida; order Cupressales; family Cupressaceae; genus Chamaecyparis; species Chamaecyparis obtusa. Next base: position 259,896 of record BSBK01011166.1, read on the forward strand.
GCCCAATTCTCTTCTTGCTCCAATATGGAAGTGCTTCCCATCCTTGATTGTTTGGGCATTATGGTGGGAATGCAATAAGTATATCTTTAGACAGTCCCCATCATCAGTAGCCAATGTGATACTTACTATAGAAAAGTCAATATCTGAAGTGGTCTCTGCGAACATCAAGTCAAGATCATCATAGGTTCACTCTAGATCATGGGATGATGAAATGCTCAAGGAATAGAGATATATTACCTTACCATCCTTTTTTAATATGAACAAATCCTCCAAGAAAGTGGACAAGAATAACATCAAGTGGCTTCCTCCAGATTGTGGTGTTATTAAAATTAATTTTGATGAGGCTTCTCGGGGGAATCCAAGTAAGTCAAGAATTGGGGTGTGTTTGAGAAATGAATTTGGACATCCAATTGCCTTGAAATATTATGATATTCTTCCTAGGACAAACAATATTGTTGAAGCATCAACTTTACTTCAAGGGTTAGTTCTTTCCAAATCATTAGGAATTGAATACATCCATGTGGAAAGTGACTCACTTATAGTGATCCAAGCATGCATTAATATAAAGTTATCTAATAGGAGTTTGGGATATATTTTTAATCAGATCTGGCAACTTCTAGATGAATTTAAAGTTGTGTCATTTCCCATACCTATCAAGAAGGCAATCATCTGGTTGATTACCTCTCAAATATGGGATGTGATTCAATATACATTAAACTACTCATAGTGGTAAATTGTAATAGTATTAATAGGGAATTAAATGACATATTTAGAAGAGAACATTACTCCCCTTAAGTGTGATTGTGATATCAGCTATTGTACCTCAATGGATATCATATGGCCATATTGGCTTGTGGAATAATCATTAATACACACCCCTAATTTTATGACTTAGTAAATTCATTGTCCTGCATTTTGCACACATTTATAGGCATATTCATGTAAGGGGATGAGGTGGGCATCATCACATGCTACCTTTTTTAAGGAGTCTTTCCAAGTTATGCTTCATTGCACCATGGTGTTTGTTTAGATTAGAGTGTATGAGTGGGTGTAAGTATGAAAGTAAGTGGTGTGATATGGGAATGTTTGGTATGGTAAATATTCCCGAACCTCGCCACGTTTGGGGTGGTGCTCTGCAATTTAAAGGCAACATTGATTCTATCTTATCAGTTGAGCTTTTTGATGGACTTAAAGCTAGAGGGTGGGGGAAAATAGAAGAGAAAGTAAACTAGGGTGATCTACTTGGACATGTAGTGAGGCCTCCATCTTTGAGGGCTAGTAGTAGTTTGAAGGAAACATTATCAAGCATGTTGAATCCTTGAAGCTCTCTATCCTTCTAGAGGTCTCAGTCTAGTAGGACTCCAAGGAAAGATGTTAGGATATATTTAAGTCCTTTATAGTGGTTGTGAGTGAAGTGTCTTTTGTCATGCTTGGGGGTGATTGGGATATGGAGCTACTTGGGGTTTTATGTATAGTCAAAATGGGCTCACAGTAGAGCCAATGGAAAAATCCAAGGGCTTACTACCTTTGGATCAAGAGTTGAAGTTGATCAGGATTTGAGAAGCCATGTTTCAGTTGAAGACTATGGATTTAATAAATTAGATGAAATAAAGGATCAGATATCAGTTATTCAAGCTAATACTCTAGGAAAAGAACAATGTAACAATGTGTTTAAGAAGCATGTGATAGGGCGTCAATCTCTATGGAGGCTAAAAAAATAGTTTTCAGAGGGATACCGAGCATAAGAATAGGTAAAAATAGGAAACAAACTGCAAGGGAATAGTAGCCAAACTTTACGAAATAGTTCTAGCTCTTCAAATTAAGAAGTCCATGGTTTTATGCATGCTGCAAAGTCCCCTCTACATCGTAGTTCTCAATATAATGTGGTAACATGGAGCATTCATAGTACATGGGATCCTGAGGTCAATGATGAAACATGTGTTGAAGGAAATAATAAAACAACTTTGAATATCATAAGTGGAATAGAGCACATGGATGTGAAAGTCAAAAGAAATACTTCTTTTGGCCTTCTTGTTGGGCCCTTTGATAAAATGGAAAACAAAGTTTTGGGTTGGAATTCTAAGAATCACTATGGAAAATGTCATAGAATAGGCTTATTTGCAAATATTGTAAGGGGAAGATCATTCATCTTGTGCTGTATGAACTCTTGATGATTGGTGTGCCCCTTGCCATGATGGAACTTGCATCAAAAATTTTGAGTTGTGGAGGGAGGGTGTCTGTGATAGAATTGAGCAAGAAAGTTTGTCTGATAGGGGAGATTAACATGCGAGGCATAAATTTATTGAAAGACAAATCAGTCCAAAGCTATAGGCATGCTATGAAGGAATCAAATTATCTCCCACATTAGAAGTGGTCCCACTTTCTGTGAATGATGAACTTGCCTTCGTAGTAGGATTACAAAGTGCTTTGACAATTGTAAATTAATGTAATTATTGTATTGGGGTTAAGATGAGGGATTTTCTTCCTAGTTCTTTCCCCGTGGAGCCTTTGAACTAGGTTTTATTTTTATATATATTTTTAGTAGCCTTGACTACTTTCTCCTTAGAAAAAAAACATTTATGAAAAAGGACTATTTTTAAATAATATTTAAATCATCAATTTTCTCATAAATTTGTAAAAAGAAAATAACACATACATTTTATATATTAATGAGAATATATAAATTTCAAAATGCAATAATAATTCATAAATCTCCTTATTTCCATTATATTGAATAACCATAAAAATTTATAACTCAAATGTATGATTTACAAGGATATCCCAGATTTCCAAATTTCAAACATAATTTGAATGCAAGGTTACAACGAAGTTTATAAGTTCAACAAGTCTTCCAGACCCTGAATCCAGCTGGGTACCTAATAGAAAATGGTTGAACACGGAGGCTCACCTCCCAACCTAGGCCTTTTCAAAACCATTCCTGAGCTAGAGGATCTAGATCGGAATGAGATACAAATAGGAACTCACAAAAATACATGGGAACACATTCAACATAGAAACACTTAAGAGAATTCCCAACATGTTTTAACAAGAGGAAGGTCTCCAAGAGACCTTCCTTGAATAGGGGTAGTGGTGGACTAATAGGAGGAGAAGACACAATATAAAGTATAATTTTTACAAGCCACACATAAACTTGGAAAGACCATCTTCAAAATGGTGTAGTTTAAAAACCTCCTTATGCCCCCTAGGTACTCGTAGGCCATACTTGGCATCATGGGTATCATGAAACCCCATGTTTATGCCTCCACACATGGGAGACACTATAAAATCACGAGTCTCTTCCTACTAACCCCCTCCAAGGTTACTCTTCCCTCCCTAGGGTGAGTGTGCCTTGAAGAATCCCATTCAAAATAGAATTTACAAAAGAAAAATATAAATTTTGCACATCAAGAATTTTTAAGTAAAAACCATAAAAAAAATCCATGGACTCCATTAATGGAGCTCCAAGCTCACATACATGCAAGAATACAATTTAAACTAAAAGATGTCAACGTTACTCCAAGCCACGGTTGAATTTGAAATTTTTTATTATTAGCTCTCCTTCCAAGAAAGCCTTCCCTAAGCTCTTTCCAAATCTAAAATGGTCTCTAAAACTAGAGAGTGGGTGAAAACTCAAGCCTTTCCTAAAACTTTCTCTATATAGGAAAGCCACCTAAAATCTAGGAATGAAACACTAGTGAGGAAAAAATTTATATCCCCTTCTTCCCACTTGCCTTCCTTCTCCATAAATGGAGTTGAATGCAAATTTGGGAAAAAGAGAGAGGTTAACCAAATCCTCATAACTCTCAAATTCGCACAACTTAGAAAAGAAGACTTTAAGGGTGTCATAAATGTTATTAAAGGCTCTTAATGGGATAAAAATGACCCCTAACCCCTAGGGTACCAACCTAGGTAGCTAAAATTGACCCTAGTTACCTCATGAGAGCCCAAAAGACCTTCCTAAACCTCACCTAAAGTTTACCCACGGATTTCAAGTCAAGGTTGACTATCTAGAAAATTCCTAACCCATGGTAAGCTTTGTACTACACTATGGTTAACCCCTAGTTAACCCTACACTTAACAATAATATAATTAACTAGCCATGCCAACATTTATGCAAGAATTGCCAAATTTCACACAATTTAAATTAAACAAATGTCATGGCTTAATCACATTCATGTGAACTAAATTATATACACATATGATTACCACATTCATGAATAAAAAAATATACAAGGAGGTCTATGTTTCTTTATACAAATACCTTGGATGCATGACATATAACATAGTTTCCAATTCTGGGTCCCTGATTTAGATCCACAGTCAACTATCCCTGCACACTCATTGCACACATCGGTAGGTCCAAAACAACATGATATAAAACATAATACATCATCAATACTGCATGGTATAAAACTATGTATGTGATTGAATTAACTAACATATCATCAGTTTCTTAAACCAATTTTACATCACAATAGTATTCAACAAATTGATTTTCATATATGACATCATCATAAACTGAAACTGAATCAAAACATAAGTTTCACGAGTGTACCCTGCTTACATAACCAGGTACCAAACATATAACATAGGATTCAACAAATCCTCAAATACATAAGTGTCTCAATAGTCAAAGTACGTCCAAGTAAAAGTCACTGAAAGCATGGAAAAAAAAGTAGTAAAACTATGGTTGTCAAAGGTAGGTCTTAGAAAATAAATTTGAATTCACAACATAAATCAAAATATTTTAAATTTAACATTTTACTTAGTTCTAATTATTTAAGTTTGAATAACTAAAATATACTAATAAATCCATTTTAAAGTTATCGAGTTAATTAATTAATAATTGAACCCCTAGAGTCATCCCAAATAGAAATTAATTAAATTAATGGTAACTTGAATTCTACATTAAAATTTAGCATTATTTTAATTAAAATTATGTCTTGCAATTTTCCAATCATTAAAAGTCTCATTAAATCATTGAGTTGAAAATATAGTTACTTATTAGTTATATAATTAGATTTGGCCATATTTAATCAATAATTTTCAAACTCTACTAATAAAATCTGAAGTCCACTAGATAAGCTAATAGAAATATTATAACTAAATAACACCCTAATGTCATACTTACATCTACATCTTCTATTACAAGGTTGAATATTTCTAAATAAAAGAATATGGGGAATAATCTCCCACAAAAAGTCTGCCCACTAAAATTTGAAATTTTCATGTACTAAGAAAATATCATTTTTTATTTTAACCCTAATAGTGTTTCCATAACAAAGAAAGAGAAATGGGTCTCATTGTCTCATTTCTCATTTCTACTCTTTCTCATCCTCAACCCTAACCTAACCCAAAATTAGGGTTTGGATGAGGATTTTAGGTTCTTAATATTTTTATTTTAGTGTCCTCTCTCTCTCTCTCTCTCTCTCTCTCTCTCTCTCTCTCTCTCTCTCTCTCTCTCTCTCTCTCTCTCATATTTTATTATTTTTAGGTTGAATGGTTAGATAAATAGAGGAATAACCCCCCCCCTACAAATGGCAGGTATAAAATTTTTTTTGTGTTTTTTTTAAAAGTAAAAATATTATATGTTTTTTTTTATAAAAATTGGCCAAGAGTATGGAAGCCTCAACCATCCATACTCCAATTCCTAGAACATTGGGTGTGGCATGCCAGCTAGCCACACCATAATGACTGAAGCTACTGTGTATGGTAGCTGAGTTGACCACAACACTATGGTTGAAGCCACTCAGTGTGGTGGCTCAGCTGGGCACACCACAATGTATGAAGCCACTGTGTAGCACAACATTGTTGGCAAGTGACATTATGAGAGCATTGAGAATCAGTTAATGGTTATCATTTATGGAAACACTTATGTTATGGTGATCGCATGAAGTAAGTATGAGTGTTGGAGACACGGTCATGAAAATGACTAAGTATGGAATCAGATTTATAGAGTACTGCAGAACTGTTTTAGACAATGAAGACACTATATGATATATGATGGCTTTTGAACTTAGACAAAGACATTTTGGGATATGTATGATCTTTAGTTAAGATCACATGTGTTTTGGTATTGATATCAGTAAGTTACAATAATATGAAGGCATGTGAAGATAGAGGAACAATGAAATAGGGAACATCAACAGTTGTGATGATAAAGGGAATGTAAGATGGAATGGTAACGTGCTAAGTTAGATAAACATTGTATATTTCCAATACTTTGGGAATACAAGATCATTGACTTATTATTTATTATTTGCATTATTTATATTATTATATTTTGTATTGTATTTGGAAGCTAACTGGATGACAAAATACATATAAATGAAGAGTGTTTTGTGAAAGCAAGATGAAGAATAAGATATGGATGCAAGATTAGGATATCAGTGATGGTTGATATAAAATGTGAGATTAGAGATTGACATAGGCTATTGAGAACTATAACTGGAACTATCAAAGCATAGCATATGCTTGTCTTGTTCACTCTTGAGAACACTTTTGTAACTGAATTATTGATTGTAAGAACTATAAGCTTATTATACCTTTAACAGGGTTCATATTCATCTAAAAAGGAAATTTTCTATGTAATACTCAGGTCCTAATAGGGCTAGGTCTCCTAATAGGGACATTATACTTTGGTGCATATTTGTGGGTACCATCCCCACTGGGGTTTTCCCTTGGCCAAGATTTCCTCTAAAACAAATAATGGTGTTATGAGTTATGTGTTATTTGTTTATGTTCTTTTCATTTCATCAATCATATGGTCTATTTGGAATTGGTTTAAGTTTAATTTAAATTATTATAATAGTGACTCACCCCCACTCTCAGTATTATTGAATCCTAATAATTGGTATCAGAGCTATTGGCCCTTGGAGATAAAGTCTAACAGCTTAGGGGAGATCAGAATGGATTGAGAAAGTTTGCAAGAGAAATTTGAAGCAACACTTAATTTCCTAGACAAAGAAAAGTTTGAGAATGGTGATTTCAAATTAAAATTAAGAAGAGAAGAAGGTTTTATCAAGAAACTAAAAGAACAACTTGAACTTTCAATAAATCAGAGACAAGACCTTATGGAAAAGATCAAGGAGGATTTAGACAATGATACCTCATACCAACTAAAGAAGCTAGAGTAGTAAAAAGAACAAATTAATCTTCTGATGTTTAAGGAGATTCAACATGAAAAGGATGCAAGATACAAAGTTGAAGAGACTCTCAGAGGAGAAAACATATAGATAGGAGAAATGTGGATTGAACTTGATCATTTAAGGATAAATACCTGGAATTGGAGAAAGACAATCAGATAATTAAAGATGAACTCACTCAAGCCAAATTACACATTGAGAAGGTACATATGAGAAGTGATAAAATTGATGAATAGAGAGAGAGAGACAAAAACCTAAAGGTGACATGACTGGAATTTGATACAATGAAGAAGAATATTCTAAAAATCATGAAGAACTACATGAAGTGAAGACTGAAGATAGATCCACTTTTGGAGAGCCTAAAAATCAAATCAAAACTTTTAGAGGTAGATTCTATGGATGCAACAAAGTCAGACACATGAAAAGAGATTGAAGAGGTAAACGCTATTTCAAACCCTTTACTAGTTATTGTTATAATTGTGATGTCTATGGACACAAGAAAGAAGAATGTAGGAAACCTAATGAGTCAAGAAGGTGAGATTACATCAAAGAAGAATCAGCAACAAAGATCACATGCTAAAAATCCAATAACCTTGGGCATACTGCAAGGTTTTGCAAACTGCAAATTAATCAGGATAGAAGACTACCTACATGTTACAAATGCAACAACTTAGGACATATACCCAAGATTTGTAGGTATGATAGAGTGGAAAAAAGAAGAGGACTACCTCCTATGGTTATAAAGAAAAGTATTGGTAATAGTGGTAAAAGTCTTGGTTAATACACGAAAGAATTCAAGAAACATTTCAGGAAACCATCAGATGAATATAATGGAAACATATGCAAGGTAAAATATTTCAATAAGGGATTGGTTCAAGGAGAGACAATAGATACTAATGTGTCTTCGCATGATGTTAACATTTCTATGTTGACCTAAAAGGCCAAGCATGGCCTTAGGGGGAGCATTGAGTGTAGACAATAGATTATATCCAACCCCTAATTTTGTGGAATGAGCTCATGTGAGCTTAGATATGGTGTATACAGATACTATGGAGTTTATATCTATGATCACAACATTTGAAGATTCATATCCTATGAGTGCGAGATTTGTGATTGACTAAATAGTATGTAAAGTTGAGCTAACTATGATAAATGGATTTACTCACTTGGCGATGGATAAAATACCTCAATTCATCTCACTTCTTCACCATTTGATAAGTAGTGACCAATGAGAGAAGATTTAAGAAGCATATCTATCACCTATCAGCTACATTGTGTGATTGATCGAACCAGAAGTTTTGGAATCTAGCATATTCAAGGTATTTAGATCATTTACTCAATCAAGAAGCTATGGATGCACCTATGATATATGATGTTGTGGCTAAGCCGAGACATAAGTTTAAAATACATCCCTTTAAGTCTTGTGAGGATGACCCTGAAGGAGAATTTTTTAGAACACCTTACGTCATAATACATGTAGAGGATATTAGGGCTTACATTCATTGTAAGTATGAAACTATAGGAGATATATAAATATATAGGTAAATAGATGAGATGATAGAATTTGATGGGAAAATGAAGGAATAATTCAAACACCTAAATGACCAATCTATCATAAAGATAACCCTCCTAAATGAATTCAATGAGATAGAATGGTTTAAGATTATACTTAGCAAAGTGCACGATCAGTTTATTTGGATAGGACAAAAGCCTATGAAGATCTATAGTCATTTGATTCATGACATAAATGGACTAGACAACACTAGAACCATCTCTATGGTAGGAAAAAACATTAAGAAGAAATTTGAAACCCTAACATGTTCTAAATGGGATAAGTGAGCTATGACAGTCAATGATACATTCCAACAGGATGTGAGACTAGTTTCAATGCTTCTAGGCTATAAAATTTACTATAGTAGTAGACCTAATTCAATATCAATAGGAGTCATAATGATGGATTATAGAATGGTAAAAGAAAACACTAAGTATAACCTATGCGTGATTTTGGCACAACAATTCTTGGAAAATGTAAAGATTGTTAAGAAGGACAAGTCAAAGGCATTGAGATTTGGTTCACTTTTGATTCATATGTACATTTGCATTGAGATCAAGTTTCCTGGAATGCAACCTAGAGCATGGAAGGACAACATACCCACTGGTATTCAAATATCTGAGAGCTACCAAATATAGAATAGTACATGGGTAGATGGAGAGTTATTTGCCATGATCAAGATCCTACAAAGGTGAATGAAGGAAAGGTACAAAATTCCTGAGGAATTAGTTGAAAGATATAAGGATACAATTTGTTTCATAGTTGAAACTAATTGTGTATGCTTTGAAGCAGTTGAACCTATCATGCCCAAAACTAGGGCAAACCACACACAATTTTTTTTATAAAAATGTATAACAACTATGATGACACAACTAATATTGGATGCATTGCGGAAAGGATGAAAACATGGTGAATTTAGTTTTCTTGAGTTGCAAGGTCTCGACATAGATAGAGTTTGGGTCACATCATGTTCAAATGCAGAGTCAGTATTCTAGCTAGTTACATAGGTTAGAGACCCTAAGCTTTAGTGTTATAGATGCACTTGGGTTGGGTTGATTAAACTATAGTTTTATGTTTAACAAAGTGTTTCATAATGATCGTATATCATTTGTTAAGAACATAAGTTAAGTTAGGTTGATTTGGTACTCTTATACTTAGTTCATTTTTACTAGCTAATTCACATGGGTGTATTAAACTACAAAATAGGTTGACCTAACAATACTTAAAATTAGTAATCCTGATTATACAATGACCTAATACATATAGAAATTTTATCATTAAGTCATTTACAACATTCAACGTATCTATTAAACATGATTCTCTTTCACTACCAAGTTGAGTAACCTATCAAACCTTTAGCATTTGCAATCAAATTAATTAACCCCATTTGATATTATTATAATCCTTTAAACATAATCAAATTTAATTATTCTATCCCCTTTAATTTTCCTAACACATTAGAATTGAAGTCCTAAAAAATACTTTAATTTCAATTATATATAATTTACTAAAAGATACATTATAATTCCCTAAAGAATTATCATAATTTTACGATTAATTGGTAACAACAATAATTAAATTCTAATCTTAAGTTCATTTACTAACACATGCTAATTAAATAAATATAAACTAATTAACAATTAAGAATAATATTTATCCCTTACCCTAATTATCCTTAAATAGATTAATCCTAGCCACATATAATCCTAACCCACTAACCCCTTAAAATTAAATTTATTTAAATTCCAATCTCTTCAAACACATAAAAACATATTACATTAAGCATTATTAAATTAAATTAATAAAATAATCCACACAAAGTAATTACTTACTAAATCTATTTAACATTTTTGTGATGCCCAGAATTCCACTACTGGGCAAAACACAACTAAGTTACTCTATTCAAACCCAGATGCCTATTACAAACAGGAATAGGAGATAAATGTCTATAAAAAATAAATAGCTTTATTTTGTTTTGTAAGCTAAATACTAAAATACCCTTCTATTCTAGTTTCATCTTACATTTACTTTTTTTTTCTTAAACAAAAACATGTCAAAATGTGCATTTAATCTTAGAAGCCATGTTTACTTAGATCTCTTTTCTTTTGCAAATGTAAACTAAACTTAAATAATATGATATACCTAAGATTGAAGATAAAATACAGAAATATGATTAGTTCATCCACTAGAAAATAAAGCATTTACTAAATTAGATTTCTTTTCATATTTTCTCAAGTTCATATAACAACAACATATTTCCTTTATAACTACAAGAATTTTACATAAAATGGAATATCTACTCTTGATAAATAATAATTTGAAATGCACCTAATGTTGGTTCCTTCATACAAGAGGATCAAATGAACCTTTATTTACAACTTTGTTCTTCATACATTCACAAGATTATGAAAGTATACTTTCAATAGAACAAATTTCATTAGGCTTGTCACACCTAAATTAGTCCTTTATTTTTTCTATCTTTCAATTCCAATCAACAAATTCATCCTTTCATACTCAAGAAAAACCCGTAAAAGAAAGCTTTGTAGGATGGGCATGGGAAGCTCACCTTCTAGCCTAAGCCTTTACAAGACCACCCCCAAGTAAGAGAAGCATTTCTACCCCAAGTATGCATGAAGTCAAATGACACACAAATAAATCATAATGTACACATAGAACTCCCTCCCATGGCTAACACAGGGATCTTGACATATAGCTTCCTAAAGGTGAAGGTGGACCAAGTACCCATTAGGAGACAAGGCTAGAGATGAAAATGCAAGCCTTAAATAAGGAAACAATTCTTACATACAAAAGCAACATAACTCCTCTTCACACCCCAAATCAAAACAACCAAACATGGCTAAAACCCTTATGATCCCCAAACATATCATTTCTGCTAGCCTACCATGGACCCCATAAACCATGGACCCATTATGACACCCACATCATAATGTACACATAGAAATCCCTCAAATGGCTAACACAAGGAGCTTGAAATATAGCTTCCTAAGGGTGAAGGTGGACCAAATACCCATTGGGAGACAAGGCTAGAGATGACAATGCAAGCCTTCAACAAGGCAACAATTCTTACATACAAAAGCAACATAACTCCTCTTCACACCCCAAATGAAAATAGCCAGACATGGCTAAAAACCTTATGACAACCAAGAAAAAAATCCTTATGACCCCCAAGCATATTAATGTTGCTAGCCTACGATAGACCCCATAATCCATGGTGCATCCCTCTCTCCCAAGGAGAGAGACTCTACACAAAGAGGGCTGTCAAACTGCCTTCACCCACAAGGCCACTCTTCCCTCCCAAGGGTGAATGAGGTCATGAACAAGAATCCCTTAAACAACACACAAAATGATAAGGAAAATTACATGCAAATTTTTACTTCACATATCAACACTTCATACTACAAAATCAGCATACCAGTAAGAACATACACAATACAACATAAATATAACTATCTTTCTTCAATCTTTCATGGAAGCCATAAGCAAGACACCATGAAGGAGAAGTGTAAAGCTAGAGAACTACCAACCTTACAATAGAAGTTATGGAAATGAAAACTAAAGTAGAGCCCTTCCCTTTTGTTCTTCCTTCCTTTTCTCCTAAATCCCTTAGTAGTCTCTAGAGTTAGAGAGTGAGTGATTGAGAGAAGTCTCTCCAATTTCCCCTCTATCATCAAAATCCTCCCATTCTTCCAATCCTTGAAAGAAGTGTGAACTTCTATTGGTCACTCTTCCCAACCCCTCACACATTTCTAAAATAAGGGTTCTTAAAAGGATAGTGGCATGGAAAGTAGACAAGGTTTATCCTCCCAATGAAAGTAATCTTCCCAAGGGCATCCTTCCTATTATGAGTTTCGGCCATCTTGGATAAGTAACTTTTTGGAGGCTTCCCAAGGCCTAAATAAGGTATCCTATGGTCAAAAAATCCCCTAACCCATAGGTATATGAAGTGGGCTAGTCAAAAATAGGTTAAACTAAACCTTAGGTGACCATATCACCCCTCAAAAACCCCAGTTAAGATTACATACGAACTTCAATTAATGTGACTCCACCTTGGGCTCACAAAACAAGTGGTCCTTATGGGGAAAAGAGCTAGGTACCTAGTGGGAAAGGTGGGTCCTCAAGCTTTCCAAGTGGACATGCCATGACACATCATATTTACAACAAGTGTGCCAATTCACACTACATAACACATCACAACACACTTGGCAAGTCCACTTGTAAATCTCATAATTTAAATGAATGCAAATAAAAATAAAATACACACCATACACTATACGAAGGAAAATACATTACAATGAGGTTTTGTCTCTTCAATAGATGCAACCTTGGCTTTACAGGGTTCAGATAGGGGTTAGTCATGATTCTCCAAAAAATTCCATGGCCATGATTCCTGCGCACTCAATTTAAACATCAATAACCTCAAGAAGTATAGTCATCGAAATTCAAAATGTAGAATCAACATTAACATTAAATTATCTATCACACGAGGTACATTCTTTTAGTCTCTATAATCCTTCATCATAATTTTAATCATCACTTTAATCGTTACTTTCAAATGTACAAATGTAAATTGAATCAGGAGAACATAATCTCATTAACTCATATGTCACACTAATCATTCCAGATCTATATAAATCATGATGTAGTTTTAACCAATTTACATAAGCATTAATTTTGTCAATTCAAAATAATTTATATGGCATAAAATCAAGTAACCAAATCATTAAGCAATTCTCATAATAATGTCCTAAAAATTCATCAATATATTTCATCACCTAACCTTTAACCTTCACAAAATTTCACATCACAACAATAATTCAAATTGTGATTAATCATTTTCCTAAACAACTCATATCATCATATATTTATATCTGAATTGTGACAACTTAGTATTCAGCTAAATCAATCATTAAAATGTTAGTCCTAATGTATCATAGGGTTAACATTGTGAGTATAGAAAGCATCATAAAATGTAATGTATTCACATCTACTATAATCAAACCTTGTCAAGAGGGTAAAAATCTTCTTAATTAGTCATAACTTAAACCAATTACTAGGTCTACCATAACAATAATGGAAAAGCTATGATGTGTCTAGGGTGAGGCCTCACATCCTCCCCCCCTAGGCAAGAACTTCCTCCTGGAAGTTACCCAACTTAGGGTTAAAGTTCTGGGATTGACATCTAGTTTAGTTCATTGGATAAATTTTGAAACACTAATTCCATACAATGAGGATTTATAACTTTGATACATGTTAAGGCTATATTTTACCTTATTTTAATCAATTCTAACATTTAAAAGTATAAGCTTTTTATGATTGAACTATCTATCCAAACATCACAATCTAATATTATCCTACATAGTTACCATATCTACTTCTAGCAACAAGATCACATAAGGTAATTACTTCTAACACACCAATGTTGGTTTTGAGGTCACAAGGAAATGCATGAAAAGAATGGGACATCTTCTCTATAACATAAATCATATGTATGCTAACATCATTCTAGAGTTTGACCCCTATGAAATTCAATATCAGGAGTATTAGTCCAATATTAAGCTGAAAGTATCATTTGTCACTCTACAAATCCCTAGTTTAAACCAACTTCCTATTATATTTGTTGATAATATCATAATATCTATTCAATAAGATCATAGATTAGTTTTACAATTCCCTAACATAATGTGACCCATACAACACAACACAACAAAAGGCCCCCACAAGGGCTACAAGTATGGTCATTCATAACGTTGATGACAAGGGAGGCTTCTCTACAGTTTCCCCCTATTTATAGTAATAAAATATAATGGATCTCCCCAATAAATCTTCTCCCCCATACAACCTATTATGAGAGAACTTGCCAACAATTCTGACCAAAAGAGCCTCTTCAAATAATCAAGGAATCTAAAATAAATAAATTGAAAGAACAATTCATTAAAGTGAGATTCAAAAAGTGGCCACATTGGTAAAACTTCATCGCAAAATAAGTAAGAACAAGTCCTTGAAGCAAATAAGGACATTAAAATAAAGTTTGGCTAAGCATCCCAACACATAATTTAATTACTTTCACATTGTTGGCAATCGTAAAAATCAACTTGTGAAACAAGGTAGCATAATAGAAAATAAATTTAGCAATCCAATATACTACTACAATCACTACATGAACTATGTGACATGTTGAGGTCACATAGAGGGAGATGGAGATATCTCATTATACATTTATTGTGTAAGTTTTAAAATAACCCAATCATGCCCTTACAAGGGATAAAGCATTAAGGGATTCCCAAGAAACATTTATTTGGGGAGAGAGATAGACACACAAAAACTCAAGAAGCAAGTGCATATTTACTAAAATATTTTTACTTCTCTATAAAGTTCTTTCACTTCATCCAGGCATATTATCAGGGTATTTACACCCCAACATTCTTCTCTCCTCGAGAGGAGTTCCCACTACAATGTGGTTCACTAAAGTCTCACTCTTCACAATAGAAAATACATCATTGTTCTTGCAACATATTCTATGGCCAACACACTTAGGCCAATAAGGCATAAAACAACACTTATTACAAAATCTACAAGAGTATTTATTTTATGAATAAAGGAATGACCAGAGACATCATTATCAAACACAATAGGTAATGCCCAAAATACACTGGCTCAGGGTACTTTACATATAACTTCACTTATTATGCTAATTAATTTATATTACTATGCATATATTTCATTATTACCACTTAAAACATACTTCACGCATCATTCCCAAGCACACCCCAATAAACCATGATGAGGGTTTTCTTACAAGTCTTATACATAGTGTAAGGATATAATAGTTATGGATTTTTCTCATTTCTTGTATTATCAAAATATACTTTTTTTGAAAAGAGGAAAAATTATCTAGTTAAATTAAACTTGATAAATAGTATAAGCTTAAGGGTTGGGTTATGATGCAGGAGCATCCTGGGTGTAAGAGCAATCTTGCATCACCCAAAAAAAAATATTTCTATTTTTATATTCAATAAGGGCTATTTTGTGCAGAGCTCCTATTTATGGAAAGTTACTATTTTTGGTAATTTTTATATGTGCTCAGAATGATCTAATTTCTTTCTTGGAGGTTCATTTTGGTCATATAAGTCTACCAGTAAAGTTTCATTGCCAGATCAAGTGTATATTGGAAGATATTGAAGATTTTCGGTATTGGCAGCAAGGTACAGAAACTTTGAACTTAGTTTTGAAGGCTTTAGAGGCCCTGGATGAGGTCAAAAATTTGGGTGACGGGTGCTTACATGGGCCAAGCCTGTAGAGCACTTCGTGGCATTTCTGAAATGGGGTTATAATAGCCGATCGGGTCAACTAGTGATGACTTATGGTCGTCAGAAGTTGGGCCACCCGAAATGGCAGAAAATAATTTTCTTCAAAATTTATGTTTGGGTTTCAAAGGTTATCTTGAGCCGACTATGATGTGATAAAATGTAAAATAAAATAATTATAAGTTTGGTCGGCTTTATTGGCTAAAATTATGGAACCTTCCCAGGCGGTGGAAAATTGCCTATATAAGGAAGGCTGTATTATTGTCTTAGGCAGTTCAGAATAGTTCTGGGTAGTAGATCTGAGTATTGACTCAAGGCTTTGTCCTACAGAATATTGTAAGGGAATTCCCATGTGGCTTTGCATATTGTAATTCTGAAAGTTTGTAATTCCACATTTGTGGAGATAATAAGAAGCCAATTTTCTATTCTTGCATATTATTGTTGTTGTTTCTCTATTTCTGTTAAGTGTTTGTGGTATTAAGGGGAGCACCCTTCATCAGGTTAACAGACCCCAAAAGGTTTACTTAATGAAATAATTATTCACAAAGTGATAGAAACCCTAAGGGTTTCAATCATGAGCCAGGTTGATAAGTAGGGAAGGATCTGCAATCAAACATCATTCTAAAAAGGAAAGGCCGCACAATTACCCTAATGTGAAACCTAGGATCACAATACAAATAACAATAGTAATACTTCAATATTTCAATTAGAAAGTATTATGTTTTAATCATCAAGCATAGCGTTATATCTAGTTTATTACTTAATTAAATCAATCATTTAAAGGATTATAACTAAACTATTAAAGAACTAATAGTAACTTTGATATAAGGGCTAAGGAAGAATTCATTTATCTAGGTCTCCAAGTAGAAAACCTAACCAATTTTTGACATAAATAGGTCCTTAGTTTGATCTATCAGTTCAATATGAAAACATAGTCTAAAATATTCTAGATCCAAAATAAGGTTACCTACTAGGGTTAAATGCATGGTCACATATGGTGCTAGATAGATTTAAAAGATAATCTTTCAAGATGAGTTATGGTATCACCTAAGTGATTTATTATAATTTCCTTTATTACCCCTAAGGGTTTCTAAAGAATGAAATTTATCTCCTTTAGGAAACCCAAATACAATAGGAGATTTATGGCCAAATTTTATTTAATAAATAATTAGGATATTTCACAGCTTAAGCATTACTCGTTCTATAATTTTCCATCCTTAACCCCTTCATTAATAAATTCATACAAATTACCCAAGGAATAATTTTAAAAGAAATATTCCACTTTAGCTCCTTATTAAAATATAATAATATTTTATCGACTAAGTAGTCCATTTGTTAAAATAAACCTCAAATTCACTTCGCTAAGTTGAATCATGAAACTATAAACCCCTATTAAATTAACATCTACTTAACCTATTATAGGCCTAACTTTTCATTTGCTTTCATTAAAATAATAGGATTCATTTGCTGACTTATGTCAAATTTTATTTTTAAGGTAAAATGACTAGTATTAAATAATAATGAAACCTATTATAAATCCTATAATGGTTTACGGTTTATAATGAGTTCAAATTCATTAAAAAGATAAGTCCATTAGACCACCCTTCACTTTAATATTTGTGTTAAATAAAGATCTAGTGTTTAACTATAATCAAATTACTATAGCTCTAATCTATAAAAATTATAAACATACAAACTTAATATTCCATTCTTCAAAACTCACTAACATAATTATGACAATTATGATAAAGTTCAAAATTATTTAGAGAAATTTAATAACAAATTATAAGTTCTAAAGTTTCGAGGTTGTCCAAAAAAATAATTTTTTTACCAAAATTTATTTAAAATTCCTTTAAACAATTTTATTAAACAAAAATATGAAATATATTTATATTAAAATCTTCCTTTCAAAATTTACATTTACCCAACTTTTAAAATGTCTAACTTCACAATTATTATTATTTATTAAATATCCAAATTCAATTAATGACATAAGCCCAATTATCCAAAGAGGTAGAAGTGACCATAAGTGAAATAAAAATAAAAATAATCCCTAATGAGAATCCATAACGGTTTTTTGATGTATTAACGAGTATAGATTTAAATATAGGTTAAAACTTTGATTATTAAATCATTATATATCTTCAAATCTCACAAAAAATAATATTAATGACAATTACAATAATATTAGATGAAAACCAATAGTGATAATTAATATGGAAGAATAAACCCTACGGTTTAATTTCCCCTAATACAAACATCATGTAAATTCCTGAAATTTAAATGCATACAAAAGAAATAAGTAAACTATAGAATATAAAGATTTGAAACTCCAATAATAATAATAATAATAATAATCATCATCATTTATTTTCCCCAAAATAAAATTTTGCTAAAGTTAAAATATAAATTAAAATATAATAGTTAGATAAAATCTGAAATCTCAAGACTAAAGTCAATAACAAATTATTATCAAGACCCATTAAATGAATAAATCAATATTTAGAAGTTCAAATAAATCAATCAACATTTAATAGCCACTGGTTTTAAATTCCATTAACCACCATACACCTTGAGATTCCAAAAAGTTGAATAAGATACTATTTTTTTTAAATAAAGTTTTCAAAAAAGAGGAGGAGAAGAATAGAAAAATCAACAATATTAAATATAATAGCTAGGATTTAAATAATGATTTACAAGGCAAAATTTGAAAAATATTTCTTGTTCCATACCCCAACCCTAACCCTAACCCTAATTCAAAATTAGGGTTTGGCCTAACAATAAAACATGGCACAAACCCTAATTTCTTCATTTGGGGTGTTGCAAGTTGGGCCAAGAGCTTAGTGGATGATGAATGTAGAGATGAGTATACACCCAAGTATACATGGGTGTATATACACACAAGTGTGTGTATATACCCCTTTATATATTTGAGTATATACAATGAAGAAAACAACAATGGAGGCCACAACCAGCATTCTCATGGTATCTCCAATAGTCTTAAAGAGTATAAGACTCATTTAGTTTATTCTCAGATTAACATTTAGTCTTTTTTTTATATTTTAGTTTTCAGATTTATCTCTACTCCACTATCTTCTACATTCAGAGATTAATCTATGTTATCTAGATTTACAGTCAATCATTTGTGGGGAAAAGTTTAATAAAATTTATTTAGTCTCATACATAGTCTCTGTTTATCCTCAGACTCTAATGATTTAATAGGCTTCAGATTTCATTTCAACATTCTCTAAGGAACACATGCACTCTTTCTTGTTGAATATTCTGAGTATATCTCTGAGATTAAATCTTTGCGGTATACCACAGATCTCAGTTTTATGCCCACGTTTACTAGCTTGATTGGTTAAAATCCTTTTACTGGATTATTAGCAGCATAATAATCTATTATTTTTTTGTTAGTGCAGGCTCAGAAAATTTATTAAACTATATTTGCAATCATTTATTTGCCTTTTTGAATCTGAGTTTTCATATTTGTACAAACCTATTAGGGCACATAACTTGTTCTCTGTGGATCCCTAATAGATTGTCTCTCTATCAAGGCATGTGTTTACCCAATCCATATTTTTTCATTACAGATGCATCTAATATCTACTCAAAAGTACCAGTAAATATTACAATTAGACACAGTTGTGCTTAATTGTTTTCACATATAATTTCTCTTCTCATTTTTTTTTATATTTATTTATTAAATGTAGTGGTGGATAAAAATGTAAATGAAACTATTATTATTTTGTTAAAAACAATAAATGAATTTTTTTACAAAAATTATGTGACAGTCGACTACCATAA
This sequence comes from Chamaecyparis obtusa, assembly GCA_027943335.1. Classification (NCBI taxonomy): domain Eukaryota; kingdom Viridiplantae; phylum Streptophyta; class Pinopsida; order Cupressales; family Cupressaceae; genus Chamaecyparis; species Chamaecyparis obtusa. The sequence continues at coordinate 279,725 of BSBK01011166.1, forward strand.
GCAGACCAGCCGCACTGCTCCAGTTGCGCGCAAAGGCTAAGGGAGTACAAAGCTTTCCACTGTAGCCCACTAGTGGGTAGC
>BSBK01011167.1:0-5000 GCA_027943335.1 Chamaecyparis obtusa
TATAAGATATAATATATGTGGTGGGGTCTATAACAATGGTTTGCACATAAAAGAGACCCCAAAACTGATATTTTACACATACATGTTCAATTATAATGATGTGGAAAGTAAATATAGAAGACTAATATTGAAATGAAGAAATAAAAGGTACTTACCCTCCGAAAAAGAATCGGCTGAAAACCTTGTCAAACGATCTCAAAAACTATTGATTTTTGCGTTTAGAAACTGAAACTGTGAGATCTACAAAACCAAGAAATCTTTTTCTTTTTTGAGCAAGGTCATCCTTAACCCAAGGATAGGGGTAAGATCTTACCCCGAGATAAAAGCTTACCCCTAAATGTTAACCTTGACCTGCACTAATCTGATGGAAATTTTGTTCACTGATTCTGAAAGTTTGACGAAAAGGGTATCCAAATCTGCATTGATATTCACTTTTTCGCATATATACCTGCAAGAAAAATAGTTTTGTTTATTAGGGGATAGGTTTTCCCTTAGCCAAATCCCAATTTATGAATTAACCTTGAAATATAATTGAAATTGCAGAGGTAAACAAAGTAAATGTAACAATTCACCTTGCTTATGTTGAAAACCCTTGTGGAGGATTTGAATCCTTGAATCCACAAGTATGGATGCTCCAAATGAATGTAGAATTGAATGTAGGATGTCTCAAATCAATTGTCTTAATAGATCTTCAACACCAATATTGAATGGATCTTGGAATAGGAAGAGGCTTGGATGAATGTGGATGGAGAAATCTTCAACAAGAGGGCTCCATAGAGATTGAATCATTCAATGGCTACTAATGGATCTCCTTGATGAATTCGATCTTGAATGATTAAATGTTTTCCTTCTCCTTCTTGTTTTCTTCTTGATTTCTTGATTTAACTTTCTTGAGTTCTTGAGAGATTATGAAAAGAGATGGATTGAAATGAGAGAGGAAGGATTCCTCCTATAGTGATCTAGGGCAAAAACTTCTAGAGAGGCCGACATATGAGAAATAAATTCCCATTGGGGCCCATACCCCTAGAAAGGGACCTAGATTAAATGCAATTTAAGAGTTTATCATTTCAGAGACCAAAAAGGTCGACCCAAAAGCGGGAAAATAATTCTTTTTGAAACTCGACATCCGAAAATCATGGAACCTTGAAATTTGGACCTTGGGTCAAGGTCGAGGTCAATGTTGACCAAGGTCAAGGTCGAGGTCATCCTTGACCTAGTTCAAGGTCAAGGTCGACCTTGACCTAAAAGTTTTACCTTGACCTTGAGGTCAAAAATCTTAGGATCTTAGTCTAGAATGCTAGAAAAATGTAGAAAGAAAGTGAAAAGGGGGCAAAATTAGGGGAAAAAGCCAGATCTAAGTCAAGAGCCCATTCAAGGTGTTTGACATGACCCCAAACCACTTACTCAGAGGGATAAACCAGTCCTAAATGGAAGTTCTTCTATTTTCTGATGATACATTTAGCCCCCACATTAGCAAGAGTATGGACTTGATGCAAACTCTTGGTAAAGAGATCATAAAGAAAAAGATAATATTATTGACATCAAAGGGGAAAATAAATCCTCAATCCCTGAGGGATTCAAGTCTTTATCAACTCCAAGATTAGAAGAGAGAGACATCACTAGAAAAAAGAGAGAAAAGGGGAGAGAGGAGTGGCTAGCTCACCCAGTAAGATGTGTGTATCTCACTATGAACCACAAAAAGGATAGGATGGCCCACCAAGAAAGAACTTGATACTCACCTGATAAAGTTGTGCACCTTCTGGCAGCTTTGTGCATGTATGTAGTGCATCTTCTGATAGCTTTTGTAAAGTACCCATGGATCCATATCCTCATATCCCCATAGAATACATTTTTAAAATGTGTATCTCTTCAGGATTTAGCAACTTATGTGCATAACCTTTAAAGGATTTAGCATATTTGAAATTGGAAATGCATGTCTCTTCAGGATATAGCAACTTATGTGTGTTACCTCCCAAGGATGTATCAGACTGCAAAATAAAAGGTTAGAACAAAAATGCATAATATAGAATGAGGGAGACCGTATATATGCCCCCTCCTTAAGATGAAAAAAAATACTATTTTGATATGTTAAGGAATAAAAAGAACAAGGATAAATCCTTCTTCAACATCAAGACAATATCCATAGACAACACCCAGTCCAAGCCAAGAAGGTCACAGCTCCTATGAGGCCATGGAAGGGATAGCACACTATTCAGCTTCCAAGGTGGTGATTTATCAACCATGGAAACCCAATGTCAAACAACAAAAATAGGTTATGATCAAGGACATAGATCCTCAATGCAAACCAAATTTTCATGTATGATTGGATATCACATAATAGATAGATACTTCTTAACCAAGGAAAAGTGGATCTCAGAAAGATATAAAAGAAGGAGATGGCATCCTTACCCCCCAAGCATAGGAACAAGGATGGAAGGGGACCTATTATATCACTCACAATACTATACAAGACAATGAGCCCCCAAGGATTAGGCTAACATTGGTTTACATAATGTGGAGCTCCAAAATAGGAACATAAATGTTATTTAGAGAAAATAGGATTGGAATACAACTCATTTCCACATGATATATAAATAACCTTACTATCAATGAGCTTCCTAATCTTATAATTAAAGCCTGACATTTTCATTAGTAGAGTGATCATGAAATCTATGATATAAACAAAAAGGAAGAGTCTTAAAGTGTGGACTACATTTCTTTATGCATTTAGGTCTAGTAATCATCTTAGCATGAAGAAGTTTAGGCAAAAGGACTTCTTGGTCAAATTCCTTCATAGTTTCATCATGTTTTCAAGTGTTATTTGAGATGTTAACATTGATTTGTTGTTGAGGATTAAATCCCAATCCATAAGAATGCTCATGCCCCCCATTCTGTAAGGGCATTTGAATTCCTTGTTTATGCTTACCACATCCTTGACCATGGAATCCTTGTTTAAATAGGAAATGATAACCAAGACCATAACAAGAAGCCATATCAAAAGGAGTCAATGGAACTTCAATAGTCACTATATCATCCTTAGTAGGTTTGATAGATTCATTGTGGGTAGACGCAGCAATGAATTTATTATGAAGGGTATTAGAAGTAGAAGCCAAAATTCATTTTTCTAACTCTCTTTGTTGCTTCATAAAATCAAGATTAGAAACCTTATGGTCTCCCATAAAGGTAGGATTAAAAATCCAAGGTTCCCCAATCATTGCTAGGAAGAGCATTAGAGGAAGAAGGATTACTATTAGGAGTATTGTAGGTTTGAATATTCAACAAGGATTTAGTGCATCATCCGCATGAAGTGTATACATTGTGTTTTTATGTATAAACTTGACTTTATGGTGAAGGTTGGAAGGAACAACATGCATCTCATGCAACCAAGGTCTACCCAAAAGAAGGTTATAATTAAGAGGTCCAGGCATAACATGAAAAGGAGTATTCAAGATTACTAGACCTACTTTGATAGGTAAGGTAATGACGCCCAAAGCGTTCTTATTAATGTTAGAAAAGTCACGTATAGGAACATTGTTAGGTTGAATAGTTGAAAGATCAGCTTTAATCATTTTGAGCATGTCCATGCTACAAACATTAAGCCCATATCCATTATCAATCATGGTCCTATGAATGATACTTTTATTGATAGTAACAACAACCATAAGATCATCATATTAATTTTGAACTTCTTTAGAAGGTAAATCCTTTTAAGTAAATATAATGTCAAGAGGACTTGGGGTAGCATGCATGCACTGTAAGAAGTTATTGATGTTCTCCTTGATTAGGAGGTGGAGTGGGAAGAGTTGCTAGAGATTTTTGCAAGGCTTCATAGTAGGTAGGTGAAGTTTGAAGAAGCTCCCATAGAGAAATCTTGGCAGGAGTATTTTGCAATTGGTTTATCAAATCATACTCCTTGCTAGGAAGACAAGGTGGAGGAGGAAGAATGGGTTGAGAAGGTGGAAAAGAAGTAGAAACCACCAGATTAGGTTGAAGTTTATTCCTTATACAATAGGTTTGAGCTATCGAATCTTGATCATTGAAAGACTCTAAAGACTCTGTAGGTTTACCTTTGATAGTAATGCAAGGAAAACCTTTGATAGTCAACAAGGTTATGGATAAACCATGTTAGTTGTCTCAACACTACAAACAAATTCATAAGAAGGAAGCAAAGAAGACATCCCAGGAGGAGATGAAGTAGGATCTTGATTCTCCATAAGATCATCACTAAGAGGGAGAGAATTAAGGGAATTCATATCATTCTCCTCTAATGCCTCATTACTAGTAGGAATCCCAAATGGAGGTACAACATCTATAATGTCATCTTCTTTCACTAAAATATCTACATAAGGGGAGTGTGTTTTAGAAAAAGAGTCACCATCATGTATTAATATGTCATTTATTAATAAATCACCCTCTTGTATCAAAGCTTCTTCATCAGGAGGGGATAAATCAATATCTTTATCAAGGGATCATCCGCAATAGTTTCATGAGGAAGAGAGTAATCAACATCCAAATCCAAAGGTTCATCCCAAATAGGAGGACTATCATCCCTACCAATAAAGCACATTGTAGGAATCACCATAAGTCACTAAAGCCTAATCCCTAGAGGGGAAAGAAGGTAAATTATATTCTAGACTAGGCTCATAGAAAAGATATATTTTAGGAGAAGAATTAACATCAATCCCAAACTCATCTCCATAAAGAGAAATGTAATGGAGAGATAGATTAAATTCATCTTCTTCTTCTAATATATCCTTACAAGGTAATACAAGAGAGGACAAAAGCAACATCACATGCACTAGATAAAGTCTTTCTAGGTGTAATGCCATGCAGTGGTAAGGTAAGAGGAAGATGTTGTGTAATCCCAGAAGTTATAGAAGGATGTTTGAAAAACACTTGAAACAACTTGTGTAACATGATAAAAAATAAAGAAATGCATAGAAAATAGATCTAAATATATCCAAATGCATTCAAATGAAATCTTTAAGCATGAAAAGGAA
>BSBK01011167.1:10000-93678 GCA_027943335.1 Chamaecyparis obtusa
TTAGATTTTCACTCAAAGCAAAAAACAAAGAAAAGATTATGCCTCTGGTCATCACTCTCTAAATCCTATAAAGGACATCATCGAAGAGCTCGCAAAGACACAATATGCAAAAATCTCAATGCGAATCAATAAGCATACAAGGAGATAAAAGTAGTGAAGAAGATATTATTTTCATGTTGTTTGTTGGTGTAGTTGATGTTTGGTTTGTAAAATCCTTTCTAGTGAGGAGACTGACTGACTGAATTGGATGAAGCTTCAAAGGACTTTTGACTAGATATGACATGTCTGAGCTATTGAGGACTGTAGGATATGACATTTATTGCCCCCAAGTTTGAACATTGATAGGATACTGATGCTTTTGTTAAGTAACTTTATTGAAAACATTGATGTGATTGATTTTTAGGATTCTATCTCAAGACTAGATCACCAACCTGAAATTCTCTGTGCTTGACTTTCTTGTTGTATTCTTTAGACATTCTTTTATGATAGACTCTGAGATGATCATATGCTACGTGTCTGTGCTCATATAGTAGTTCAAGTTCTTGCAACCTAGACACTCTATAGTCATCATTAGCTACTAGACCATGCATTCTGATTCTTAGTGATGGGATTTCAACCTCAATAGGTAGTACCATTTCAGACCCATAAACTAAAGTGAATGGTGTAGCCCCAATGGGTATTTTGATTCTTGTTCTATAGGCCCAGAGAGCTGGATTGATGATGAGATGCCAGTCTCTTCCTATTTTATTAACTGTATGGTGTATAATTTTTAACAAATTCTTGTTGGATTCCTCTGCTTGTCCATTCCCTTGAAGATAGTAAATAGATGACCAATTTTATGTAATCTTGAATTTAGAGCATAAAGAGTCTAGGTCCTTGTTCTTGAATTGGCCTCCATTATCTGTGACAATAGAATGAGGAATACCATATCTACAAATGATGTAATTCAGTATGAACATTGATATCTGTTTGCCAGTAGTTTGAGTCAAAGGAACTACTTCTACCATTTTGTAAAATAGTTTGTAGCTATAATAATATGGGTATACCCATTAGAAGAATGAGGATGTATGGCTCCTATAAGATCAAATTCCCATTGGTGAAAAGGCCATTATGTAGTAAAGGGAATTAGATCTCTCCCTAGTGCATGAATTAAGTTACCATGTACTTGGCACTTTTGATAGTTCTTAGCAAACTTGATAGCCTTTTTTTTCCATTTCAGGCCAATAGTACCCAGCCCTAATAAGTTTTTGAGCTAGTGTTAAATCATTGGAATATGATCCACATATACCTTCATTGACTTCCTCTAATGCACATTGAGACTCTTCCCATTCTAAACATCTAAGGAGTGTACCATCTAGACCTCATTTGTATAGATTGTTACCAATGATGACATATCAGGATGCATTTCAGATAAGGTATCAATTCTCATGGCAGTTGAAGGTATTGGGAATGATTTGATCTTGGAGATAGGAGAAAAGGTTTTTGTATTGGGATGAATCATGACCAAAAATAGTACAAATCATGCAGGTTTTGAGGGAATCATATTAAGGATAAGATAGTGCTTCCACCAGGAACTCATAGCGTAGCTCATGTTTGGGCTGTTGTAATAAAGTAGAGAGTGTTGCCATAGCATCAACAACCTTGTTCTCCATTCTAGGAATTTGTTCAAAGGTGATAGATATGAAATATTTCTTTAGATCATCTACCATTCTCTTATATGGGATCAACTTTACATCTTTCATTTGATACACATCATTGACTTGGTGTATTACAAGTTGTGAGTCTCTGTGAATGCGTAGTTTTGTCACTCTCCACTCAATTGCTATCTTCATGCCATTAAGAAGGGCTTCATATTCAACAATATTGTTTGTGCAAGGAAACTTTATTTTGAATGCTTTAGGGATTGATTATCCTTGAGGAGTGATGAACAATATGCCTGCTCCAAATCCATTCTATGTATAGGAGCCATCAAAGTATAGCTTCCATGCTCTAGAAGAAAGATTCATGATAGAGGAATCTGGGAATTCCATTTGCATTGGTGTATCATCAAAAAAAGTTGCATCAACTAGTTGATTAGAAATAACTTGGCCCTTGATGGCTTTTCTTTCAATATATTTAATGTCAAATTCACTTAATAACATCACCCATTTAGCTAGTCTACCTGTGAGGGTAGCTTTGCTTAGTAGGTACTTAATTAGTGGATCAATCTTAGATACCAAATGTGTGGTATGAGATAACATGTAGTGTCTTAGTTTCTATGATGCAAAGATCATAGCTAGACAATATTTCTTGATCATTGAATAGTTCTTCTCATACACTACCAATGTTCTACTGATATAGTATATAGCTCTTTCCTTTTTGTCCTCATCATGTTGTGCTAGTAATGCCCCCGATGATGTATATGTGGTGGAGACATATAGAATCAATGGCTTCCCTTGTATAGGAGGCATCAAAATAGGAGGATTTGATAGATATTTCTTGATATGATTAAATTTCTTTTCACATTCCTCATTCCATGAAAAAGTCTCACCTTTATGTAATATTTTTGTAAAAGGTTGTGATATGTCTGCCAACTAAGATATGAAATGTCTAATAGATTGTACTCTCCCTTGTAATGTTCTCATTTGACTACTTTTCTTAGGATGTTGCATCTCCATGATAGCTTTGACCTTAGCTGGATCTACTTCAATTCCTTTCTTTGAAACAATGTAGCCTAAGAGCTTTCCAAAAGTGACACCAAAAGCACACTTCTTAGGGTTCAGTCTAAGACTAACCTTCTCCATTAAATCTGGTATTTTGGTCAAATCATTTAGATGTTCAGATCTTATCATAGATTTTGCTAAAGTATCATCAACATAATCCTCCATAGTTCGATGCATCATGTCATGGAAAATAGATGTCATAGCTCTTTGATATGTAGCACCTACATTCTTCAAACCAAATGGCATGACATTCCAACAGAAGGTACCCCACACACATGTGAAAGTAGTTTTCTCTTGACCATCTAGATCAATTTTTATTTGGTTGTACCCAGAAAAAACATCCATTAAAGAATATATCTCAAATCCCGCAGTCATGTCCACTATCATATCAATGTTAGGTAGTGGAAAATCATCCTTAGGGAATTCTTTGTTTACATCTCTAAAATATGTGCATACTCTTATAGATTTGTTTGGTTTCAATATAAATAAAATATTTGAGATCAATTCAACATAATCAATAACACAGATGAATTCAGATTTTAGTAGTTTGTTTATTTCAGCTTTGATCAAGAGTGCAATATGTGGATGCATCTTTCTCAATTTTTGCTTAACAAGTTTGATGCCTGGAGCTATAGATAAATGGTGTATTATAAGATCAGGATCCAACCCTGGCATATCTAAATATTTCCATTCAAAGTTGATCTTCTTTTTTTGTTAGGAATGTGGTAAATATTTGCTTTTCTTTTTCTGATAAGGATTGTGCTACATAGATCAACTGTGGTTCTTCTGTTGTTCCCAAGTTGATGGATTGAGTGGGCTCAATTAGTACTGGAGATTTGTCCTATAAATGACTAGGAAGGACATCAAATATCTCATCCTTAGGTGCCTCTAAGAGGTTTTCACCTTTGGATACATCATTTATTTTTACTTTTGTAGGTTCTAAGACTGCCACAAAGTGGTTTCCACCCTCAAAACTCCTTTTCTTTTTATTTTTACTCTTATTCTTTTGACTAAGATACTTGATGTCTGACTCCATCATGCTAACACTTGGTTCACTGATGGAAGTCATCATACGCTCTACTGCATTTAGGTAGCAAGCAAGGGCATAGTCATTTGGAAAGGTATAGATACCTTGGCTCAGATTCATGGAGGTTTGGTCAAGAAGTTCGGGATGTTGGATAGTCAAAGTTGGGAAAGATTGGGAAATGGTGTTCATGGATATAGATCTATCATCATTCATCCTAACCCAACTCTTGAGTTTGAAGGTGATATTACAACTCAAAATGTTCAATTCATGAATAGGCTTAATGTCATTATGGGAGTCCACTTCAACCATCAGTGGATAAAGCTCATTAAGTTCATTATTTTTCTCTAGACTTACATTGGGTTTAGGTGTATATTGGTGAACAACATCAATATGTTTTTCTGTGATAAGCTCATCTTCCTCTGGAATGACTCCCCATTCATAGTCTTTTGATTCCTCATCTATGCCTCTAGGAAATATGAGAATGTGTGTAAAGTCAGGATGGATACCCCAAGAAGGGTTACCCTCAGATTCTGATTTGAATTCATACTCATGAGAATCTATCTTAGAATAGTTGCCACCTTCCTCCTTGTCTGTCTAGTTTTCCTCAAGATCAGCTGGTTCTTGTGGTGCCAATGTCTTTTGTTCCATAGTAGGTTCTTGTGTATCTACTACATTGATGTTCTCCTTAGTTTTCTCTTCATCTTTGCGGAGGTCTAGTATTTCTTTGGGAAAATGTTCATAAGGAATGAACTCATCAGTAGTGTCTGAATCCTCACTGTTAGATTGTGGTGTTTCTTCCTTTGGTTGAATTGTTGTTGATGGTTCAATCTATTCTAAGACATGAGGAGAGTTTTTGCTAAGATAGAAAAGCTTCTTCTAATAAATTGGACCTTTTGTATTCTTTTTTGTTCAGCCATGATGATCAAGAGGTGATAGAAGACCCTTACCTTGTAGTCCTAGAGGTCCTTTTCCAGTTTATCCCATTTTTGGGATCAATTTGTCTCCTGGTCCATATGACTTCTAAGGCATTTTTCTTGAAGTGGAGTCACATTTTTGGACTGATTGGGATTGAAACTCATCCTTGTATAACCATGAAACAATAGCTTCTTCCTCCTCAAACTCTTGTTTAGATACTTGTTATGTGACAAAGCTTCCATTGAATATGACCCAGGATTCTTTAGTTGTGGGTTTCACTTTGTTAGAAGGTTGTCCATAAGATTTAGAGGACAAAGGGAGAGATGTGAGAGATAAAATAGGTTCCATTGTGTATTCTCCCATGCCATTGTCTTTGATTTTAACTTCTTTAGCAAGTTCTTCTATCTTGGAAGTTGATGCAATGTCTAGCAGCTTAGTGGAAGATTCTCTATTATTAGGAACAAGTTTATCAACACTTTCTTTCAATGCATTGCAAGTGGTAGATAGATCAGTCAGAATCCTCACCTCTACTCCTTCATAAGAAAATTTCACACATTGATGGTATGTGGAAGGAATAGCTCTCATTTCATGTATCCAGAGTCTCCCTAGAAGGATGTTGTAAGCTAAAGGTAGATCAAGAACTTGACATGTGATATCTCTGATAATTGGACCTGTTCTGATTGGAAGTACAATTGTTCCTTTGGAAGATCTTTCTTGTTCATCATATGCCTTGATAGTTATATTCTTTTTAGGATCCATGGCAGCTTTTGATAATCCCAATTGCGTAATCAAGTTGTAAGAACAAATGTTGAGACCAGCACCTCCATCTATCAATACGCATTTGACATGATGGTTTTGGATCAAGACTTTAATGTGCAAGGGTTGGTTATGCAAATGACTCAAGGATTTATCATCTTTCTCTGAAAAGGAAATATACTATGGAGACATCAGATGACCAACCATAGGCTGGAATCTATCTAAATCAAGGTTATTAAGAACATTGGATCTAAGCAGAGCTTTGTCTAGAGTGGTTCTATGAGCTAGAGATATCCAAAGTAACTCAAACATGGAGATTTTTGTATTTGTATGCTGGAGTTGTTGGACAATACTGTACAATGTTGGCCTTATGTCTTTAGGATTTGATTTAGAGGAAGCCTTTTGTTTAGAAGAAAATGAAAGATTGAAAGGCATCTTAGGGACATTTGATGAATCAAAATTTTGTCCTTGTAGATGCACCTGAGCTTCTGATCGAGTAACTACATTTTCTGATTGATTATCTCTATCTTTTCTTACAATTGTGATGACATTGCAATGCTTAGATAGGCATGGTTCAACCATATTTATGATAGCATTGTTTCCAGAGTAAGCATAATTGACCTTAGCACCCACATTAAGCTGAGAAGATGAATCTCCTTGACCATGTTTCAGAAATGGTTCCGTGAATGATGTATGATCATTATTGCTTTTATTATTGTCCATTATGATTTATCCATTATCAATTTTGTCTTGTATGATGTGTTTTAAGCATATGCAGTTATTGGTTTTATGACCCTTATTGCGATGGAAGTCATAGAAATCGTTCTCTCTCCACCATTTCGGTTTAGGTTTAGGATCAAATACCTTTATCTCGGGCAAGGTGATAATTTTTTTAGACAATAGAGTTTTCATGGTAGATTCCAAGGACTCTCCAAGAGGAGTAAACTTGTGTTTAGGATCTATAGCAAAAGTTTTATAGTCAGATGGTTTCTTGTTCAACTTTATTGCTTTTACCTCTGAGGCTTTGATAGCTTGGGTGCCAATAGTGAGATTGAAAGTGGTTGCCTTAGCTGGGGCATGGATATTATCAACAACACCATCTATGACAATGCCTTTATTCTTGTTCCAGTTTTTACCTTTGTCTTTGGAACTAGATCCAGATTCATACTTGTCTTTTTGATGTGATATGTCTCCTTTTTTTACAAGTACTTTCTCAATTTTGATTGCATTTTCTACCATTTTATCAAAGGATGTATGATTTTGTATTTCCAAATGGTAGTTGATTTCTGAAACAAGATTGTTGATGAAAATTTCCAGCTTCTCAATTTCTAGAATGGGTCTAGCATATAGAGAAAACTTTTTCATCCATCGTTTGAGGAAAGTCAAAAATGGTTCTCCTAGGTATTGTTTCCAATTACAAATGTTGATCATAGTGCCCGAATGCTGGATGTTGTAGGAGTATTGTTGATAGAATAGTTTGATTAACTCCTCATAAGTTTTGATTTTTGGAGGCATTTTTGAGAACCAATAAATAGTTGACCCTCCCAGAGATTGAGGGAAAAGATGTATTAGGTAGGTTGGTTCATGCATGAACTCCATGGATTAAGTATAGAATTCTCTGACATGATCTTGAGGATCAAATTTTCCATCACATTTGTCATATTTAGGCATCTCCACTCTTTTCAGGAATGGTGGCATGTACAAGTCTTTATCAAATGGAAAAAGGCATATGGCCTCCATGGAGAACTCCTTAGGTTCCTTCTCTTTTTCTATCTTGTTGAGCCTGACTTGCATGGCATGCATCTATTTCACCATGGTTGTGATAGGATTTTCTTCCTCATGTGTGATGATATCTTTGACATTAAAGTTTGGAGGAATTTTAGCTCCTTGTCGAGCTAACTCTAGGAAGTATGCCTCTATGTCTTCCTTCAAGAAGTGTTTCATCATTCTCTTGAAGTTATCGTCATTTTGATATTGGGCAATTTTAGAAGGTGTTGGTTCGGCATCTCCACCATGATTGGAGTGATTACCTTGGGATTTTTGATTTTCTCCTCCTTGAGACATAGTGTTGTTATGAGGACTATTGGAGATTGATTGATGTGGGGTTGGTTAATTGATTACTTGTGTGAGTTGATGCAGGAGGAGTGACGTAACCACCTATCATGTAAAGATTTCCAAGAACATCTTCTACAAATTTAGTCATGTCAAAAGGTTGATGAAATGTCTCAGCAATCACTGTGATGAAGCTCTAGTTTCCACCATTAACCTTGGGTGAAGAAAAAAATCAAGATGAAGACAACTGAGGAATGATTTGATTCAAGAAGATTGAATCATGCAACCTCATCAAGATTGGATTGATTGAAGATAGATTGGATGTAAATGAAGGATATTGTTCCCTAGTAGTATGGGTAGAAGCCCAAAAGATGACAGACATGAGCTCGCAAAATTTAGTCATTTTTGTTTGAAGATTGAATTCAAGATTGAAGATGATTTTGACAAGGTTTTGACACAAGATGAACGTGATTCAAATCAAAAGATCAGAAGGCTGGATCAAACTCAAGAAACCACTTTAGGAAAATAAATTGAATTTTTCTATTTAGCTCTGCTTTGTTCCTGACACAGTGAATATTTTGACAAAATCTAAAAAGTGGCTGTAAAAACCAGATTTTTGACAAATTTGGGAATTTTCTGGCAATTTTTCAAAATTCTCATATGACTTTCTCTAGGCTCATACGAGTCTAGGTAGGCTCTGACATGATAATTGACAAGACTTGTACGACAATTGTAATGCTCATATGACAGTTGATAGCAGGTTTTTAATTTTTGCTTGTGATTTCTGACAAAACTCATACGACAATATACAAGTTCTCATATGACAATCCAGGGGTTTTGATACGAAAAAGGGGAAAAACTCGTATGACTTTCTAATCCTGTGGAATGACTTTTGACTCCAAAAAGGAATTTTACGTCAGATTTGTAATTTCTTAGTTTTTAGAATCAGTGTGTTTGCAAGTTTTTATGTTTAGATTTGAAGTTCATTTCGGGATTGTTCATTTTGAATAACCAAGTAGATAAACAAGCATGCAGAACAACAAGCAAGTGATTTCAAGCACGTTTGAAAATAATGAACAGAGGACAAAGAAACCTTATGCACGAACAATCAAGTGACTTATTTTGCTAATTCCAAGGGATGCTACTTGTGTATGTTCTCAAAAAAATTTCAATAATGCACATATTCCTAGAAAATGAAAAATTTGGCCTCGCTAGGGTTTTTAGTAATGGTTTGACTCTGCAAATTTTGTGATCTCAAGAGGGTGAACTCCAATCCAGGCGCACCAGGGTTTTGACATGGTCCAAGAATTTAATCAATCAGGAGCTGCTAGGGAGATCTAACAACCCAACAAGAGACCACACTTGTGGAGATTTCTTCCAGAAAGACATTTATATAGTGTTTGTTGCTACCACAAAAAAAATGGCTATTAACGCTTAAGGTTATGTCCACGTGGTTGACCCAATAAAGAGAATGTCCACTACGGTTAACCCTCTCTAGAGATGACTCACAAAAGATACCACATGGGGACTTGGTCCAGATCCAAGTATTTGAGTTTCTGATACTACCCAAAAAGGGAGCAGAGCATAATCTTCTAGCCTTATCACTTTTACCCAAACACAATAAATAGATTAATCCAAAACGCTAAGAATGAAATTATGTCACCAAGATTTTTGATGTCAACAAATATGTCTATCGATCTCTCCGAAGAGAGAATGTATTAATCAAAAGCTGAGGACCAAACCAAGTAGAACGTGAGACAATCACAATATCCTCCCTACCTACAAGGGGATCTATCATCAAGAAGAGCTTTGCATGCATGAACAAGAGAATTAAGCCCACTCTCTCTAGATCATCCGTAAAAAGTGTTCATAGGGCTTATTTACTATGTGTAACAGATATACAAAAAGCAAATATATGTTTGTTTTATAGCCCAAAATTGAAGTGTGAATTATGAAAGCTAGAAAGGCATGCAAGCTTGACACGTGAAAGCTTGTTTTATATCCAAAATTGAATTGTTATCAGATGAAATAGAATACTTGAGTTCCTCACAATGCGCTTAGTAGATTTTACCTATTTTAGCAATTTTTGAGCATTTGTCTTCTATCTTTTATACCCACAGGATGTACCTGCACCTGCACCTGCAAACCACTATTATGAAAAAGTTACCTATTCTTGTACATGCAACCACTATTATAAAAATCCATTAAAAAAATAAAAAAAAAACTTGTCAACCCCACGTGGTAGAAAATCATGTTAGTCAAAGATAATATGTCATTTGATAATTGAAAAACTTGTTGTCATAAAAATTAGATTCTGACTAGTCTACACTAAATCGATCATAACTTTTTCAAATCAAGATGAAATTAATTAAAACCAATGGAAAATGAAAGCTAACTAAAATATCTTTCCAAAAATATAAATTTTGGATCTATATCATGTCATATGTGCATGTACCAATAAAAACATCAGTCAGATTTCATAAAATCAGGTTCTGACTAGTCTGTACTAAAATGATCATAACTTTTGCAAATCAAGGAAAAATTAATCCAAACCAACATAAAATGAAAGCTAACTTAAATAAATTTCCAGAAATATAAATTTTGGATCTATATCGTGTCATATGTGTATGCACCAATAAAAACATCAGTCAGATTTCATAAAATCAGGTTCTGACCAGTCTATACTAAAATGATCGTAACCTTTTCAAATCAAGATGAAATTAATCAAAAACAATGAAAAATGAAAGCTAACTCAAATACCTTTCTAGAAATATAAATTTCAGATCTGTATCATGTCATATGTGCATGTACAAATAAAAACATCAGTCAGATATCATAAAATTAGGTTCTAACCAGTCTGTACTAAAATGATCATAACTTTTGTAAATCAAGACAAAATTAATTCAAACCAATAGAAAATGAAAGCTAACTAAAATAAGTTTCCAGAAATATAAATTTTGGATGTGTATCATGTCATATGTGTATGTACCAATAAAAATACCATTCAGATTTCTAGAAACATAGCCCAGAAATTTATCACAAAACTCATAAAAATTAACCTTGTGGTTGTGGATTCGAGAAAAATGATAGAAATTTGATAGAATAGAATGGAAACCCATTTTAGGGCCCCACAGTGGGTGCCATAAATGTTTGTGTGAAAATTGTACCTAGCTTCGAACACAACACTTCAATAAAACATTAGAGATTAGCAAAATCAAAATCTACAAGTAATTGAAACTAAGCTAATCAAGTGATTTACTGCCTTCTAGTAGGCACGAGTATGTATTCTCATATTAGACTAAGATTAGTGACAATGAAACACCTAAATGAAGGATTTAATGCTAAAAGATGAATATAGAATGAATGCAGATTAATCTATATTTTTATATTTTCTATGCAATTAGGATGAAAAACTGTATGAATCTAATCTAGAATTGAATGAAATGATATGAAGATTTAATCTAAGAATGATATGCTATGAATGAATGCTAAAATGAATTGAAAACAAATATCTCACAAATGCCTATCGCAAGTGCTTTCCATTCTTCAAATGCTATTTCACCAGAGTAATTGTGCAAATTCGAGAGATGTTTTGTGAAGAGTTGAGCTTTATTTTTATAGAAATCCCGGGCTTGAGGATGCATTGAGAAAAGCCATAAATCAGTCTTGATAAACTCAAGTTGATTTTTGAGTTGACAAGAAATTAAGAAGAAATAAAGTCATAAAATCATGCAAAAGCAGTTTTTATCTCAAAATAGAGTTTAGTTCTCTTTTTCAACTCATCATTAGATATTGAGTTTAGAAAGTTAACAAATTGAAATTGAAAATTGATTTAAAGTTAACTGATTTTCTGATTGTGCATGATTTAATATGAATTAATTTAATAAATAAAGTGATTTATTTTCCACTTAACTGATTTTGAATTAAAACAATTGATTCATGGGTTAATCAATTATTAAATCAAATTTTATTCCAATTAAATCATTACATTTGACAACTTTAATTTTAAATAAATTAAATAAATATTCAATTGATTGTTTGTAAGAATTTTAATTTATTTTCAAAATTAAAATAATATTAAGTAAGAATAAATGCAATAAAATCTTAATTAAATATTTATCATATTCAATTAATCAACTTTAAGATATATATATATGTGTGTGTGTGTGTGTGTGTGTGTGTGTGTGTGTATGTATATATATATGTAAATATGTGTACATATATATACATAAAAATATGTGTATATATATGTATGTAGATGTGTGTGTGTGTGTGTGTGTGTGTGTGTGTGTGTTCTTATTGTTATCTCCTATACATAGTAGATATTTATTTTTTCTTTAAAGAAAAGAAGGTATTTACATCCTTTATAAAAATACATTACATTAGCAAAATTAGAAGATGAGTCTTACTATCAATATTCTTGTGGTCTTCTCTAAGATTTCCTTTGACCATGGGTTTAAATCACATTAGTGACTAAGTGTAACAAGTCAGAAGGGATAGTATCATGTGATATTTATAATCAATTAGTTTTTACATTTTATTATTTTATAGATTGGAATTTGATACATTTTTGGCACACTAATGAAAAACAAATAAGCTTGCATATATAGGTGTCTCTTTTAACCTATCAATCGGAATACTCTTCTAGTCTAGATAATTTCTAGATAATTGAGTGGGTTGGACTTTGTAATATTGTTTATAATTTTTATATGGGTATGAGGGAGAGGACACTTACCCCTCACATTATTAGTAAAAAGATTTAATTTCATTACATTAGAAATATCACTCTAATTGTGTTATGTCATCTACTCTAGGCATATAATTGTATTCAAATATTTTACTGAAATAAATAGTGCCATATTGAAAGAGACTATGGAATACATTATTTTATTTTTAGAAGTGGGGCCAAAGAAATTCTATACTATATGATGTATCATTTCTTATTTAGAGTACTTCTATTATAAGGGTATGTGCAAGATCATGGTATGCCAAAAAGTGGTGATGTCAAAAAGAAGTCCCGATTGATAGACTCTTTGAAAAATAACTATAACTTTCAAATAATATAACATTTTTTAAATCTGAAATTTAAATCATATTCTATGATTCACCTAATACAATAATAATAAACAATTATTTCAATTTGATGAAGTTTAGACTAAGTTAAGGTGATCAGACACAAGAGATTTTATATTCAAAAAAATCATAATTAATTATTTACTTGGAAAAAAATATACATCACATCCGAACATGAATCTATTAATTTTATTTATAATCTTATAAAAAAATAATATCATTTAATTTTGTTTAATGTGGTCAGACATATACCTACTTGTTATCTTTCTAGTCCTAATTGATAGACTTATTGAAAAATAGCTATAACTTTCAAACTGTATAACATTTTTGAAATCCAAAATATGTGTCACATTCTATGATTTTACTACAACAAGAAAAATAAAAATAAAATTCAATTTGATAAATTTTAGACTAAGTTAACATGGTCAGACACAAGAGTTTTTGTATTTTGAAAAATTTGTAGAAGAAAAATCATAATTAATTATTTACTTAGAAAAAAATTACAAAAAAATATGTGTAACATCCGAACATGAGTCTACTAATTATATCTAGAATCTTGTAAAAACATATTATCATTTGATTATGTTTAAGGTGGTCAGACATACACCTACTTCTTATTTTTTTCCTAAAATTTTCAACATATAGAATAATCTTTTTTCATAAAAGGCCTAGTATCTTAGAAACTAAATTCAATTTTCTACAGATTCTCTTCTTACATATTTTTGATATAATATGTATAACATGTTCAAATTTTTATTTTAACTTGCCTAAACTTGATTTTCTAAATTTTCATTGCCACTTAAGGGCCTAGTTTGGCACACCATGATCCTGCACATACCCATAACATTATCTATTATGATTAGTGAAATATCAAGCAGTGGTTCCTATTCAATATTAAAGTATAAAATTTGTTTACAAGGGTGAAATAACTATTATTTCTAGATATACATATCCAATTTTATCAAATTTAAGTACTTAATATTTTTTTATTATAGGTAAACTAGTTTTACAAGGACCAAAAAGTTAAGTCACAAATACATTAGAATAGATATGCAGAGATAGTCATCAACCAACAACAAAATAAAATCTAAACAGACACTAACCAAAAAGACCAAAAATAGGGGAACATCACCCCAAAACTCCCTCAAAGTCTTAACTATATTTTCATTCTTACAGATCAATTCCTCATTAATGTACACTCAAAATGTGCACTTCTCTAAGTCATTACTTTCAAGAGAATCCATGGATTGAAAACCTTGAGAAAGTGACCTAGAGCTCTCTAGGCATGGAGTCACAAGGGTGTTTAGAATGCTCCCAGCTAGAGCTATTAAGCCTATAACCTTTCTAGTAAACCACACAATGGGAGATTCAAAAAGACAAGGGCAAGAATGTCAATATCTTCAAGAATCAAGATGAAAATGCAATGCAATGTTATGCTAGAATGAAGATGCAAGATAAGCTATGAAAAAGAAATGAAAGTATTACAAGCCTTACTAATTAAGCTATGTGAGTTAAGCTAGAGCTTGAAAGGAAATCTAAGCTAAGAAAGCATAAACATGAAGCTATGATGCAAGAATGAAAGCTAGAATGCAAGAAGATCTACAAAGCTCCAAAGTCACCAAGAAATCTTGCAGCATAAGATTAGCATAAAAAGTTGGGATCTAGAATGAGAAGAGAGCTCTTCTTTTATAAGAAATGAGAATCAACGGATGATGGAGATTAAGAGGCAAAAGATTTAATCAAGAGTGGGGTTTGAAAGAGGAGCAATCCATGTGCACAAGTTTCCTCCAATGAGAAAGAAGTGTTGACTTTTGAGCCTCATGTGAGACAAAAAGGTATTTTCTTCTTTTTATAAAATAAGAATAATGCTTTATTTATTCAACTTAGGATAAGAGGAAAGTAGGGGTTTCTTATTTATTAAAAGGGGATGAAATTCTTTTTAATTAAATAAAGACTTGGGATAAAATGGTTAGCCCATAAAATATAATCGAATAAATGATAGAATTAGGATTTGATCAAGGAAATTGATTTAATTGAAAATATTGATTTTTGAAAATATTGATTCAAGGATTTGATAAATTGGAAGAATGGGGCCCAAAGTCTAGGTGACCATTTTAGGGTGCATACATTTGCCCCTCTTTTACTAATGTGAGGTCGATTTGGGATCACATGAAGTCAAAGAATGAAGTTGAATTATGAGATCAATTTGGGATCACAAAACAATCCAGACATGTGTTCGAGGGATGGGAACATATTAGGACAAAGGTAAGCTGATTGAAAAAGACAAGGCCAACACCCCTGTAAATATGTGATTGTCAAGTCTGAAATAAGAGATAAGAATCTCAAGCAAGGTTTGATAAAACTGAATTAAGGATTGAAGTTTGATAGGTAATGCCTCCTCAGAATTGAAATTGAAAGGAGAAATAGTAAATTGATAAATTTGATCAAATCACTAGAAATCATAATCAAAGATGAAAGAGGATAGGATAACCATCAAGCAGTGGAGATATGCCCTAGTTTGACTAGGTTTGACTGAGAAAGATATAGGATAAAAATGAATTCAAACCTCAGAGAGATGAAGTGAATGAAAATGAATGAAAGACTAGAAGGTTGAAAGAGATGAGAGTGAAGAAATAAAGATGCCCCAGCGAAGATTGAAGGATGAGGCCTCAAATGGTCAGCCAACCACACAAAAGAAGGAGAAATGTTGAAAGGAGATTTTGATAATCAAGATGAACTCAAATTTCAATTTTGATCCTAAAAATAGATCTAGGACGTTGAAATTAGCTAGGGGTACAATTTTCATGCAATTCCAAGATGTTTTGAAAATTAGGTCAAAAGGTCAAAATGCTATATAAGGGGTGAAAAGGTCATTTTCAAATTCATTTGTCTTTTGTGATTTTGAGAACTTTGAGAGCTTAGAGAGAGAAAATGGCCTAGAAAGTAGTGATTCTAGTCCACACACATCGATTCAAGCATGGTCAATTGCACAATTGGCCTCCTTAGTATGGTGCCCCAGTAAGTTTTCAAAAAAACTCACCTTTTGAGTCATTTATGAGCTATTTATGGCATTTTAAACATGTTTTTAATTGTTTTTTAATATTTCAAATTTTATTTATGTGAAAGTTCGTATGACACTTTGAAATTATTGCACACCTCGATACTTTTTATCATGTGATAGTTCACGGGTCCACAAAGTATCTGACAGGTGTTCAATCTAGTATTGCACGATACTAGATGAAACATCACATGATCTTGTGTGAACTATTGTATAATAAAATAGTATCACACTATTATTAAGGAAAGTATCACATGATACAATATCTGAAAATAGTATTGCACTAGTATATTAATAAATATCGCATGTGTTGAATTTGAACAATATAACATGGGTCTAGACAATTTTTGCATTTAATATTCCTTGTACTGATTTTAGACATCCATCATGATATGTTCCTCCGAGAGTGACTAGGCTATGCTGCATGAGATATCTTGATACTCCTGGGAGAGATGATCTCATCAGCATGGGATTCAGGTTTTTTCTGGATATGCCCCATATTCAGGCAGATCAAGGGTTACTGATGATGTTGGCCAAGATATGGCACAGTGAGCACAACACCTTTCATCTACCTACTGGAGAGGCAACAATCACCTTGGAGGATGTCTATTGGATCCTCTAGATACCTAGCCATGGTGATCCAGTGAGTATAATCATGTTTATATATGATCTTTTAGTATAATGTTTCCATATGATGAAAACTAACATGATTTTCTATTGACACATGTATATTATGATTAGGATCTGACCAAGGGGTGACAGGCCATCCAGGATGTGTTCCAGGATGTCACCATCATTGATAGAAACCTTAGTTGGGACTGACTAATGGAAGAGTTTGGTTATGATCGCCCAATTCCATGCATAGTGTGCTTGATAGTGGCACAGGACCTTATCATTGACAAGAGCCAGAGAGGGTTCCCATTGGGCTGGGGTAGATTGGTTTCCGAATTGATAGCACACCCTTGATGGATGGCATGGGTCCCATCCATCCTAGCAAACATGTACCATGAGTTACATGAGATAGTCTACAGGGAGATCAAGATATGGGCATGTGGTGTTGTTCTAGCACAGGTATGGGCATGGGAGAACATCATCATTTTATGCCCCCATGTGTAGCCTAGGGAGAAAAGATGCCCCTATATCTATAGGTATGTGATATTCATCAATCAGCCCCATAGTGGAGACCTCACATACTATAGGAGGCTCCTAGACAAGCTCACATCATTTGAGTGGAGACCATACAGGGCTTGTGAGTAGTGGAGCGATCAAGAGTGGGAGATGGGGTATATGTTGTGTAGTCAGACACTATTAGGCCATGACTCTGAGATTTTTGAGCACTTTGTTATCTCCTGAGTATGGAGGTAGTTTGGACAACAATAGAGGGTACCTACAGAGACTACCATGTATGCCCGGGCCAGGGATGAGGAGGGATAGGGATGGCTACCAATGTTGGACTACCAGTAGGTAGTACAAGAGACTATATGTATGCATAGAGAGCCATGGGACTATCTTCCTGATATGGTGGATGCAAGTGCAGATGCACCCTACAGGGCAGTGGCGGAGACATCCATTTCCATGATTTATAGTTCTTGATGCACATCCATCGGCATAGGGTGATGATGGGAGTGACAGGGATGAGGGAGATGGGGGAGGGAGGGGAGTGGACAAGGGATAGGGATCTAGATTAGGTGGCTAGAAATGGTCATGGAGATAGGTTTCTGATGGTGAGGAGGAGGATGATGCAGTGAGATTAGTTCACTGATGGGTAGATGTAGGACAGGATCAGCCTTCAGACAGGGGGGAGGGGAGGATCTCAGGACTAGAGTGTAGGTTTTAGAGACTGAGATACATCAGCTTAGGATCACTATTTTCATACGAGATCACCAGCTGATAGATGCATGAGTTGAGATAGATCAATGGGAGAGGGCAGCACAGGCTGATGCAGCAAAGATCCAAAGAGAGGTTGCACAAGTAGCCTATTATCATGGATTATATATAGCAGTCATCCCTATGGCATAGAGAGAGCCACTCTACTCCGAGAGGGTAGTTAGATCTGATGTGGTACCAAACAAAGTGTTAGCACCACCTCCACCACCACCATGTGATGGGGAGAGTTAGACCTAGGTCTAGGTTTAGATGTATAGAGTCATATCCTAGGACATCATCTAGATTTTGGATCCCACATTGTACTTTTTATCAAGACACACACACACACACACACACACACACATATATATATATATATGAGATTTACTGGATTTGTGATGTATCTTGTTTATTTTTCCCACTTGTGATGGATGTTTTAGTTTTATTGTCTTGTTATATTGCTCAAATGTATGATATATGCTCATGTATAATCTCTCTCATAGATGTATGTTTAGTTCTCATGTTATGATATAGACTCATGTTTCTGAAAATGATCTCTTTGATATAGATATGATGATAAGATGAACCCCTTTTGATGATAGGAAAAGGATGTGATGTGAAAGATAGGGAGTGAAAGACATGATCAAGAAAAAGTGAAAGGTGAGCACAGTTGACTGACAACTTTGTGAAAGATGAAAGGAGAACTCTCTCCATATGCAAGATGCAAAAATAAACTAACATGAACTTTAGAATGCAAGCTACTATGAAAAGTGGTTTACTTGCAAGGTTACAAAGCCATTAGTCTCTAATAATCATCATTGAGCATTATTGGTAGCATCGCAAGATCATACAATACACACTAGTATAACTATGTGAATCTGAATATGATCTATATCAGATAGATATGTGGGAATCCCACCTAGGCATAAAAGACATATAGGTCAAGATGACTACAAGCATGCACTTGCAAAGAATAGTCAAGGATAATACATTGTAGATCCTAGTGTCAAGTGGAACAAGCATAAATTCTCATGATAGTTAAGATCAACAAAATATACGCACAAGTAGAAAATAAATAAAACATGTCCTTGTGCCCCCAGTCTTCTATCCATGCATCATCAAAGACTATTAGGGAGAGAACACTCATCAAAGAAATCATCATAGACAACACACAAAGAAATAAAGTCAAACAAGTCTCAAGGAGTCAAGTGTTTAAGTGCGTGTGTGTAGGTCATAGAATCAATCTTCGATTATTGCATCTGCCAGTGGAAAATATCATATCATGGTAGACTGTGGGTAGAATATCTGATAAGTGTTGAGAAAGACTTGACGCTAGGGTAGTGTTGGAAAACATAGTTGGGGTGGTGTTGAAAAACACCATTTGCAAGGTGTCCTAAAGACTGACACATCCAAGAGACCAAAGCTAACATAGTTATGCCCCCTAGAAAAAGACAAAGACCAATTCCAAACAAAGGCAACAAGGACAAGGCATGATGGAGAAAGGCTAAGTGTCGAGGATGTGTGCTAAGAAACAAGGCTACAAAGGCCTCAAGTAGCACCTGTTTCCAAGTTTTCACCACTTGACAGATTTTTTAATTTTTTCAATTTTTTGTATTTTTGCTACCAAGGCACCTGTTTCTAGGTTCTCACCAAGGCACTTTTTCTATTTTTTTGAATTTTTTTATTTTTTTGTATTTTTTCAGGACTTTATATGCTTTTTAGGATTTTTTCAGCATCATATATGAATTTTTTTGGAATTTTTTCAGGATCAATAAATATGTACAAAGGATGCCTCTAGATAGAACAGACATCATGGATAGAACTTCTTTAGGTGAAAGATATTGATAGGATTAGGGAGCTGTTCTCTATCAGTAGTAGATAACAAATAAGCATGTATCCCAAAAATAGTAGTAATGATGTATGGTCCAAGCCAATTAGGTTTGAATTTTACCTTTTGATCTCTATGTTGTTGGTTCTTAGGGTTTTCTTGTAGGACAAGATCTCCCACTTGGAATTCTCTAGGGTGAACCTTTTTGTTGAATACTTTGGACATACACTTTTGGTAGACCATCATATGGTCAAATGATGCTTTACACTTCTCATCAAGAAGTTCTAACTCCTGGAGTCTCATGGTACAGTAGTCTTAATATGTAACTAGACCTTTGAGGGAAACTTTAAGTGAAGGAATCTCCACCTCCAAAGGTAACACTGCTTCAGCACCATAGGTAAGGGCAAAAGGAGCATCCCCAATAGGAGTACGAATACTCATTCTATAAGCCCACAAGGATGGATTTATCTATAGATGCCAATCTCTACCATTCTTGTGAATTGTTCTATGGAGGATTTTGATAATGGTTTTATTTGAAGCCTCTGCTTGTCCATTTCCTTGCAGGAAGTAAATGGAGGACCAATGTTATTCTATCTTGAATTGTTTGTAGAGTTGCTTTAGGTCCTTATTTTTGAACTAACCTTCATTGTCAGTGATAATCTTGGAAGGTACTCTATATCGACAGATGATATGGTTTAGGATGAAAAGAGAAACTATCTTTCCTAAGGCAACAGAAAGTGGGACAGCTTCTACCCATTTGGTAAAGTAGTCAGTAGTAGTAATGATAAATTTGTGTCCACCTGATGAGTTGGGATGAATCTGTCCAACAAGGTCAAAGGCCCAATGCTGAAATGGCCAATGAGATATAGAAGGAATAAGCTCCCTGCCTGGAGCATGTATGAGGTGACCATGTTTTTAACACTTTTCATAGGATTTTGCAAAAGCTACTACATCCATATGCATGGTAGGCCAATAGTGCCCCACCCTAAGCAACCTTTGGGCCATGGAAAGACCATTGAAATGTCCTCCATAGATGCCCTCGTGAATGTCAACTAACACTTGATCGGATTCCTCCTTTTCTAGGCATCTAAGAAGTGTCCCATCTAGACCCCTCCTATACAAATCACTAGAGATAAGGGTATGGGAACAGGCATTTTGGGTAAGGTTTCTTCATTCAGAGAGGTTAAAGGTGTCAGGGATAATGCCATCATGAAGGTATGAGTAAATGGCACCATATCAAGATGAGTCATGACCAACAAGGGTACATATGACATGGTTTTCTTGTGAGTCATAGATAGGATAATGTAGCTCTTCCACTAGGAATTCAAATCTAGACTCATGATGTTCTAACTGGAGAAGTGAAGCAAGTGTAGCCATAGCATCAGCTGCTTTGTTTTCTATTCTAGGGATTTGTTGAAATGTGATGCATGTGAAATAACATCTCAATGAATCAACCATTTTCTTGTAAGGTACCATTTTTTCATCTTTTGTTTGATATTCTTCATTAACTTGGTTGATTATTAGCTGAGAATCTCCATAGATCTGTAGCTCTATTATTCTCCATTCTATAGCCATTTTGAGCCCATTTGTCAAAGCTTCATACTCCACAATGTTGTTTGTACATGGGAGCAATAGTTTGTATGACTTAGGAATTATGTACTCATGAGGAGAAACAAACAATACTCTAGCTCCAGAACCATTTTGCATAAAAGAGATATCAAAGAACATCTTCCATGTTCTCTCAGTCATGTACATGATGTGCTCATCTGGAAAGGCAACTTGAATTGGTACACTGTCTTGAATTGGGAAGTCATCCAATTGATCTATAATGGCTTGTCCTTTTATAGCTTTATGCTCAACGTATTCTATGTCAAATTCTAAAAGAATCATCATCCATTTAGCAAGTCTACCTGTGAGGGAAGCCTTACCAAGGAAATACTTGAGAGGATCAATTTTTTCTATGAGGTGTATTGTGTGCACGAGCATGTAATGTCTCAACTTTTGGGAAGCAAACACCACTACAAGGAAATCTTTTTCAATACTGGTGTAGTTGACCTCATATTGAACAAGAGTTCGACTAATGTAATATATGGCTCTTTCTTTCCCATTTTCATCAAGTTGAGCTAGTAATGCCCCTAAGGAAGATTATATTACTGAAACATATAGAATGAGTGGTTTTCCTAGGATAGGAGGCATTAGAATAGGAGGATTTTCCAAGTATTGTTTGATTTGGTCCATTCTCTTCTGATAATCCTCATTCCAGATACATTTAACCCCCTTATGCAAGTTCTTATTAAGAGGCTGAGCTCTATCTACCAGTTGTGAAATGAACCTCCTTATTGATTGAAGACATCCCTGAAGACTCCTCATTTGGCTAATGTTTTTGGGAGGCAACATGTCCAAGATTGCGTGTACTTTCTTTGGGTCCACCTCTATTCCTTTGGTTGAAATGATAAATCCTAGAAGTTTTCTAGAGGTGACTCCAAATGCACACTTTTTAGGATTTAATCTCAGTTGAAACTGTTCGATATGATCTAGAATGACTTCTAAATCTCCTAGTGTGTATCCCTTTTTTTAGATTTTTCCAAGGTGTCATCCACATAATCTTCCATGTTCTTATGCATCATGTCATGAAAGATAATTTTCATAGCTCTTTGATAAGTAGCTCCTACATTCTTTATCCAAATGGCATAACGTTCCAACAATAGGTACCCCATGTGCAAGTGAATGCAATCTTTTCCTAGTCTTTAGGAGCTATTTTGATTTGATTATACCTAGAAAAACCATCCATCAAGGAATAGATCTCATAACCTGCGGTCATGTCCACTATCATGTCTATGTTAGGAAGTGGAAAATCGTCCTTTGGGCATGCTCTATTGAGATCTCTAAAGTCTGTGTAGATGTGAATAGACTTGTCATGTTTTGAAACTGGTACAATATTTGAGATCCATTCAGCATAGTCAATAGCTCTTATGAATCCTGCACTAAGGAGTTTTTCTAATTCCTCTTTAACTAAAAGAGCTATATGAGGATGCATTTTCCTCAATTTTTGTTTGATTGGTTTTACACCTGGAGCTATGGACAAGTGATGCATAATGAGATTAGTGTCCAACCCTGGCATATCTGAGTAAGTCCAAGGAAAATTAATTTTCTTCCTCTGTAAGAACTTGGTATATGCTTCCTTTTCTAGAGGTGACAAAGACTGAGCCAAGTGCACAATTTGTGAAGCTTCATCTATAACCAAGTTGACTGATTGAGTTGTCTCAATAAGAATTGAAGATATGTCTTGAAAGTAACTTGGGAGATGATCAAGTACCTCATCCTTAGGTGCCTTAGAGCGGTTTTCACCCTTGGATACGTCATTTATTTTTACTATTTTAGGTTCTGACACCACCACACAGTGGTTTTCACCATCAGAACTCTTATTCTTTTTTTCTTTTCTTTTTATTTTTTGACTGAGGTACTTGATGTCGGGCTCTATCATACTTGTAGCTAGTTCACTGGTGGAAGAGACTATAGGTTTGATTTCATTTAGGTAACAAGTTATCTCATAGTCATTCTAGAATGTTAAGAGCTTAGGCTCTTGATAATGTTGAGACCAATCAATGAGGTGAGGATTAGCAAGAGGTAGGTTAATGGCACGTTCAAGATTGTGGATACGAATGGCATTATCTTCGGTGACTGAAGAGTTGGAGTCTGTCAAGTATCCCTCTAAGTTACCCAAATCAAGATTTTTCCTACCAAGTGAAGAATCATCCACTAAAGCGATCTGTGGATTCAAATCCGTAAATCCTGCATGTGACTCATTAGCTACCTCAAGACAAGAACTATAAGTATGGACAACATCAACATCCATGTCAACTATGGAAGAATTAGAGAGAGACTCCCATTCATATTTGTGTGATTCCATATCTGAATCCTGACTGGGATGTTTACACCATGCATGTTTACGACGCCTTGAGGTGGAGGCTGTAATATCACCAAGGGTGACACCTTCTTGAGTACTAGTCATGTATTGATGTTCTTGGACAGGATCTCCAATAGTGGATTCTTCTTGTTCTAGGCTTGAAATTATTGTATGGGCAGTTGAATTGTCTGAATCTCCCCAAAGGAGATTGGTGGAAGGAACCCAATCTTCACACTAATCATGTTGGTTTGTCAAATTGGGAATGTAGTTTTATTCATCATCACTATCTATCACAGCAAGGATAGTAGCAATTTTCTTGTCATGACTTTCAAACCCTAGGCCAACTGTCTTCTTAGACTTGTGTCCAAAAAAAGCATGATTGAGATGTTCAACCTTAGTGTCCAATCTATGACTAAGAGGACCATGTCTTGGATAGCCCATATTTTTGACAAGAGTGTACCCTCATCTGTATGCCTTAGGAGAGGGAGAGAAGTTCTCATCATGCTTGTATTTTTTCTCTTTGTAAATCCAATCTCTAATAGCCACCTCTTCCTTCTCATCCTAGATAGGGACTAAGGACTCTACAAATGTAACAAGGTCATGGCTAAAGAGGAGGGTCTCATCTCTTGGGAAGGCTTTCCATAGGACCTGGGTGAAACTGGAAGTTTTGTAAAGGATTCAAGTTGATACCCCCCATACCAAGGTCCATTGATTTGAATTTATCTTTGCACTATGCAAGAGTTGCATTAAAATCCTCTACTTCTTTGTTGAGAGGAACATGAGTCCCCACTGAAATGGAATTGACAGACAATGTGATATCCCCAGGTATATAGATTTCTATGCCATTGTAGGGGAACTTAACACATTGGTGGTAGGTGGATGGTACTGCTTGCATCTCATGGATCCATGGCCTACCAAGTAAAATGTTGTATGCAAGAGGACTAGCATCAACAATTTGGAACAAAATGTCCTTCTCAATGGGGCCAATCCTAATAGGAAGAACAACCAACCTTTTAGAACTCATTTCTTCCTCGTTCTAACTTGCTTTAGTTTGTTGGACTGGTTGGAACTAGGACCTCTAATAACCATAGGACCTTGGCTTCTTGTGATGGCATTAAGAGCTTGGGATGACCTTTGAGAGTGAGGACCCCTTAGCACCACCATAGGTTCTTCATCAAATATAGGAGGAGAGCCCACATCATAACCATAAGGATCCTTGTCCCTCATCATGTTGACATTTTACTCCACCATTTCAAGCATATTGACCACATTTTCTGTAGCTATGTAGGTATAGTTGATTTTGGCCTTGCCACTCTTTGGTTTAGAGGTTTCCCCCTTCTCATATTTAGGAAAAAGCTCCTTGAAAGCCTTGTGATCAACATTAGTGTTCAAACCATCCACCTTAATCTTTCCACTCTCAATAAGGTCTTGGATAATATGCTTTAATTTCCAACAATGTTCGATGTCATGTCCAATACCATTGTGGAACTTGCAGAAAGCTTTTTCATCCCACCAATGAGGCTTA
This sequence comes from Chamaecyparis obtusa, assembly GCA_027943335.1. NCBI lineage: Eukaryota > Viridiplantae > Streptophyta > Pinopsida > Cupressales > Cupressaceae > Chamaecyparis > Chamaecyparis obtusa. The sequence continues at coordinate 34,710 of BSBK01011167.1, forward strand.
GCATCAGGGATGTGGTGTTTTGTTGGATCTTGGGGATGTGCAAGATTGTTGGCAATGAGCATTTTGAAAACATCCTCATAGGAATCACCAAGCTTTGAAAATTGATTATTTTATTTCTTAAGCTTTTCTTGGTACCTTAGCTTATGTTCTTGTAGGTTAGATGTGTTCAGCTTCATTTCTTGAACAACACTAGACAAATGGAGAACACCTTGATCCTTAGGTTGAGAAGAGTCCACCACTCCATCATTAACCACTTGCTTTTTCTTATTCCAGTGCAAGTTTTTTCCTTTATCCTTACTAGCATTGTGGTTGTTTTGACCATTATTTTTGTTTTTGTTGTTTGTCAAAATGCCTTGCTCTTTCAACACATCCTCAATTCTACATGCGGTTTTGACCATGGTGTCAAAGGAGTCAATGACCATTTTCCTCACTTTGTGCCGCATCTTAGGAATCAAGTTGCTAATAAGAATGTCAATCTTCTCCTTCTCAAGAATGGTCCTAGAGTATCAAGAACATTGGCATCTCCATCTTTACAAGAAAACCAAAAATGACTTTTCTTGATTTTGTTTCAAGTTATGTAGTTCCAACATAGTGATAGATCTTGAAAGATTGTAGGTGAAGTGTTGGATGAATCTATGAACAAGTTTTTTGAAAGTTTTGACAGGGGGAGTAATGTTGGTAAACCACTCCATTGCTTGACCCTTGAGGCTCCTGGGAAACAACCTCATCAAATAGGAGTCATCTTGGTGGAATTCAAATCTCGTGATGTAGAATTGGCACACATGGTCATGTGGATCCCCATTGCCATCATATTTGTCATATTGGGGGATTTCTACCTTCCTAGGAAAGTCCTTCATGCTCAGACTCTTGTCAAATGGATTAGGACAGATGGATTCAAGTGAAAAGGAACTTTTAGGTTCCAACACCTTTTCCATCATACGCTTGAGTTGTTTGATCTCCTCCTCTTGGGATGGTCCTTGTTTCTTGATTTTTCTATCCACATCAAAGTTGTAAGAAACCCTGGCACCCTTGTTGATCAAGCTCTCTAGGAACATATCCTTTTTTTGATCTAGATACCTCTCCACATATTGTTGGAAGAGTGGCTCTTGTTGCATCCTCATAAAGTCTTGAGCATCAAAACTTGCACTACTTCCTCCATGTTGGGAGCCATGATGAGCTCATTGGAAGGGTTGTCTCAAGTTCCTAGGAAGTGTTTGTCTCCTATGTTGTGAAGCCCTTCTTCCTCTAGGACTAGGAGATCTTGAAGGTGTCCTTGAATGCCTTCTGCTTCATGGGGTTCCCAAAGGAGTAGATGGTGGAGAGTTGTTTCCACTATTGGTACCCCTGTTGTTGAATTAGGCATTAAGTTGTTAGGCTAAAAGCCTATCTTGTTCTTCTTGAAATGCTTTTCTTTCCAATTCTAACAAATCTTGTTGCTCTACCTATAGGAGTCTAAACCTTTCTTCTTTAGTGGCTTGTTCATCCAAAAAGGCTTTCCTTTCTCACTCAATTCTTTTGAGCCTTTCACTCACATACCTTGAGGTTGTTTGGAGCGGAGAGTTCAGTCTTGATGTTTGAACAAGTTGTTAGTAAATGTTGCATTTACATGAGCATCACAAGGTTCATTGTTTTGGTCTTCGTGTTGGGACCATTCATCTTGGTGAGCTTGTCTTGTATACCTTTCAGCTCTTTGATGGGCATCTAGATATCTAGTGTTGATAGGGGGTGATTATGGTTGATTGTCATCACCAAACATCATGTTGTCCCTATGTCTTTGAAATATGTCATCAAGATTTTGATCCATTGCTTCTCTCTCCTTTCTAGTCAAGGTGTAACTCATGTCCATATCTAATTGAGAAGGTGCTAAGGAGGTACTCAACTCACTAGGATTTCTCTTTGGGTCAAACCAAGCTTTTGACTCACTCCTAGGGGATTAATCAAAGATGGGCTCTTTTCCCTTTCTATTTTGATGAGTTTGGACTAAGGGTAACTGGTCAAAGACAACTTGAGGTCATTTTCCTTGATTGACTTGATACCTTGTCATAACCAACATGAAAGAAAAGACCCTTCGTGATAAGATGACCCTATGAAACTTTGATACCAAACTAGGATAGTAAAAATGTTCAATTGTCTAAAAAGAGATGGTAAGATACAAAATTGCAAAAGGTGTAAACCAACACTACCACGGAGGTGCCCAATCAAAGGCTAAGTATCCTAGCACATATGGATCAGGAGGATGTATTTACCCAAATTATATTTGAAATTGAAATTGATTTTTGATGGAAGTGAATTGGACAAGAGACTACTAAGACTCTCCAAGTATGTTACCAAAGAATCTAAAGGTTTACTTTTTCAACAAGGATGACTTCTAACTTATCGATTCCAAGCAAGGTTGCTTGTGAAATCAAAGGATACTAATTCAAGGGGTCAAAAAATAGGAACCCAAGGTACAAATAGGCTTCCAACTACAAGGTAAGAGACCTAATAAAATTTGGATTGACCAAAGGAAGACTAAAAATGGCACAAATCAGACAGACAACAAATTCACTCTATGCAACAATTTCTAGGCTAACAAAATGATACAATCTTCCAAAATGATATTTCGCACAAAGTAGTGTGATAGTTTCCAAGTGGTCAGTGCAATATTTTCCAGGAAAGTTGTGTGACAGTTGTTCAGTAATGAAGAATCACACGATAAAATCTAGACCAGTGTGTGATGTTTGTTTAGTATTGTACGATTCTTGACTAGTGAGTGTAAAAATCTCAGTTTTAAAGGCAATTTGGTCAATGTTTCAGTTTTGCAAGTTTGATTTCATAGTTTAGAATGTAGTAACAATAGAAAATAGATAGGTTTTCAAATAGTAGGTGATCAAACATGTCGTAAAACACTTGCACAAGGGTGAAAGCAACCTTGCCAAGAAAAGCAATTGTGATATCAAAGAAAAAAATCTTATGAATGCTACCGTGATGTTTGATGTTTGAGAACGTTTGCACATGTAGATCACAATGAGAACACTTCAATAACTTACTAGCCTAAAAAGACAAAGGCTCAATACTTAACAACTTGGCCCACACTTGATGTTCCATTGCCTCACATAAAGTGGTTGCCCACAATAGATGTTGGCTTTGTCGTGGAAGTGCCAATGACACAACCAAATGAACATAGATGGTGAGTAATCTTGGGGTGATCCAGGTTAGTCCACTAGAATCAATCCTTGCACCAAGATGCTAAGAGGAAAGATTGGGTAGCTTCTATCTATGGTTCATAGTAAGGGTTTCATTCGCAATACCCCTCTTGCTCCCCAAAGGGACTCCTTACCTCGCAGCAAGTAATAGACCTCACAGCCACAAGAGTACCTTAAGAATTCTTTCTCAACATTTTCATCATGGTCACAATCCCACAAGTACTCACATTAAGCAAAGAAAAGTACTACATCTACCAAGGTTTTATGTCCTTGATAGCCTTGATTTTATAGTGGGTCAGAATAGCTTGGTATTAACTTGTCCCCACTTGGATCGTTCCTCTTGATTGCTCAAGAGCAGGCTTGGTAAAGGATTCTAAAACTAAAAAAGAAGTGGATTAATCTTTGAGGTTCAAGATTTTTGGTTCACCTCAAGGGTGAAGAGCATACTCTCCTATCTCAAAAATCTCTCCCAAACACACCAAGAAAAGTTCAATTAGCCTCTTGCTTTCAAAATCTAGAAGTGGGTCAAGATATCTGGTTCACCACAAGGGTGAAGAGAATACTCTCCTACCACCAAAAGACTCCTACAACAAGATATTAAGTTCCTAAGAAAAGAATCAACTAGTATATGCCACACTTAAAAATGAAAGCAATGAACAAGCACTTGATTGTTTTTATGCTTTGGGCAGACCTGCAAGAAAGGATTAGTATCCCTTGTGCATTTGAAGCTTTGACATGCCTTCTTTTGGAAACTATTCAAGAAATGAAGGCACCTACAAGCACAACTTGTTAGCCCCACAAAGGTTAGCATAATTAAATCAAGTAAAATCTGCAAGTAAACCTCTATTCTACCACAACAAATCAGAAATCTGAAACAACCCAATCAAATCTTGCAAAGAAATGACCAAAATCACTCAATGCCAGGCTTGTGTGACAGTTCTGTAAGAGAATGAATCATACGATACTTTGTAGTATACTAGTGCGATACTTTCGGTCTGAATGATACTTCACACTACCTGTACGCAACAGAGCACAAAATACCAATGCGACAAAATCATGTATAAGCGTACGATACTTTTATTGGAAAAGTATCGCACGGTTATATGATAAACTATTGTACGATACTGGAAAAATGTCATTCAAAACTCTGTTAGAAAGTACAAAAAATTAGCCAAAACAACAAGCAAAATATGAAGAAAAATTAGGGGAAATGCATGAAAAGAAAGACAAAACAAGAGTGTTATGTCCCACAGTGGGTACCAAAAATGTACACTCAAAATGTGCACTTCTCTAAGTCATTACTTCCAAGAGAATCCATGGATTGGAAACTTTGAGAAAGAAACTTTGAGCTCCCTAGGCAAGGAGACACAAGGGTGTTTAGAATGCTCTCAGCTAGAGCTATTAAGCCTATAACCTTGCTAGTAAACCACACAATGGGAGATTCAAAGAGACAGGGGAAAGAATGCCAATATCTTCAAGAATCAAGATGAAAATGCAATGTAATTCTATGCTAGAATGAAGATGCAAGCTAAGCTATGAAAAAGAAATAAAAGTATTACAAGCCTTACTAATTAAGCTATGTGAGTTAAGCTAGAGCTTGAAAGGAAATCTAAGCTAAGAAAGCATAAACATGAAGCTATGATGCAAGAATGAAAACTAGAATGCAAGAAGATATCCAAAGCTCCAAAGACACCAAGAAATCTTGCAGCATAAGATTATCATAAAAATTTGGGATCTAGAATGAGAAGAGAGCTCTTCTTTTATAAGAAATGAGAATCAATGGATGACGGAGATTAGGAGGAAAAAGATTTAATCAAGGGTGGGGTTTGAAAGAGGAGCAATCCATGTGCACAAGTTTCCTCCAATGAGAAAGAAGTGTTGAATTTTGAGCCTCATGTGAGACAAAAAGGTCTTTTCTCCTTTTTATAAAATAAGAATAATGCTTTATTTGTGCAACTTAGGATAAGAGGAAAGTGGGGGATTTTTATTTTAAAAAAGGGGAGGGAATTCCTTTTAATTAAATAAAGACTTAGGATAAAATGGTTAGCCCATAAAATATAATCGAATAAATGATAGAATTAGGATTTGATCAAGGAAATTGATTTAATTGAAAATATTGATTTTTGAAAATATTGATTCAAGGATTTGATAAATTGGAAGAATAGGGCCCAAAGTCTAGGTGACTATTTTAGGGTGCATACAATTAATAGTCCTAATCTTATTGAAACTTTTATCTAGAGGATTAAAACCCTTGTCCTACTTCTAAGTATTGTAGCAGGTCCAAGAATAGTGATTTTGTCCATCTTCAAGTTTTCCAAAACAAAGGACCCCTTCTTAATAGGGTTGTCTTTCCACATCTCAGTGGGAATATTGACATGGATTCCCATTTTGACATCATTCTTCAATCCTTGTAAAGTATGAACAAGGGACATGGGGGAAAAATCTAAAGTCTACTTGGGTATTTTCATGTGAGAGGTTTTTCTCTTATCCTCAATATAAAGGGACCCAAAAGGATCCCTCTTATCCTTATATTTTCCTAAAACCGAAACCCTAACCTTACCTTTTTCTTTTTTATGAGAGCTGGGGTCTATAAAATCTAGAACTATTTCATTAGAAGGCACATAGTCTAACCCCTCATCATCACAAACAATCACCCTTTTATAAGATGAGAAAGTGGAAGAGTGATATTTTCTAGTATTTAAATGAAAATATTGTCACCATTAGAATCAAACTCATCTTGGACTGAGGAACACTCCTCACTTACATTGTTTTGAAACACAATACCTATTTTTTTTAGGGAATTCATCTCAATATGAAAATCTCTAGTGTATTCCATTATAAGTAGGATTAGTCCTTTGTGTAGAATACGTGAAGAATGGATTTTTGCATTGGTAGGGAGACAATGATTAATGGATGTTAGTAAATAATAAGGTAACAAAATGTAGTTATTGTGATGAAAGTGATTAAGAATAAAGAAATGATAACTGAGAATGTTTCTTAATTTACCATCTAGGGTTAGTTAATTCATGATTACCTCCACAGTTTCCACCCAAGGGAACTTGAGGGATGCCCTATCGTAACCTCGATCATAATTTTTTAACACCTCTCTTTCTCCTGGAAATAATAAGACATGCATAGCATCATTAGCACTCTTCTTGTCACGGTATAAATTTCTCCATTTAACAAAGGTATCAAAGACCTTCACAATCATATCCTCATTAATTTTGAACTCCATACCATAAACTCTCAAATATCCTTCATCTCATCCTTCAACGAATGATTTTTTAACCTGGATATCCCCCCATGGAGCTTTTCCATGTAGGCATTCAAGCCCCCAACTGAGAGCTCCAACCAAACCACTTCTTTCTTCTATTACTTATAACAAACAATGACTTCAAGCCTATTATGATCTCCCCCCATTCTAACTACATCAAATTGAGATTTGCATACAAAAAATAGGGCATAAATAATAAAAACCCAGACTTAACACGGCCACATACTTTAGCTAATTTTACATTAATGAGACCCTAGTCTAGACACCCATTCACATGCAGAATTCTATCATTATTGAGATATGAAAAAGAATAACATGTATCAACATTATTTCAAATTAACATTTGAATATCAATTGGGATATTATCGTTAATAGCCCAAATAACCATTTGTTGAGATGCTACTCTCGAGATGGCCATATTGTCCACCACAAAGTTGACTTCCTAGAAAACATGAGCAATTTTGTGATCCTCAAACCTATTTATGTTCATAGATTTACAATCTTCAATAATTATTTAATAGACCAAGTCAGAGGGGTTTTACCACTTAAAAAATTAATTATGTTAAGGGAATCACTTTCAATCCAAATTTTCTCCATCCCTCAATCCTTAGCCATTTTGATACCAGTATAGGTTGCGTAAGCCTCAACATAATGATTTATCTGATTACCCAGAGGGATCGAATTTAAGTAATGTTATTTTTGGATACATTCATCAAATACATATAAGGAACAACCATAAGAGAAAAAGGATTATGTGAAATTCATGTATATAAAATAACAATGGAGAGAAAATGAGAATACTATATCAAAAAATAAAACAAAAAGGATCCTACAAGGATAGATTTGAAAATGATGCAAGCCTTCATATTACAAATTGTTAGAGTCTAAAAATATAGAAACAACACAAGTGGTACAATGTGCAAGCCTTAAGAATAGGAGTTTGGATATACTTTTTCCTCTGGAAAGCAATTGTAACTTACATATACTTTTGTCAAAAAATATGAAAAGAATAAAGGTACATTATGAATGATGAATATACATTCAATTCACTTTTAAATAGTCCTTATCCTTTTAAACTTGATTTTAGGAAAAATCCATAAGAACAACCAATGGTTCTCGTGACTTTCCTTCATTTTAGGGAAAAACCATAATAACAACTAGTGGTTCTTATGGTTTTTTCCTTTATTTTAGTAATCAAAATCTATGCTTGTAACTAAGATCCATTATAGTAGAAAACATTATAGATTGATATATTCGATTGATGTTTTATTGAATCAAATTACATGCCTTAAATAGGCAATACAAAATATAGAAAAAGTTGTTAACTAAAACAACAAAAACAAAAAACAATTTGGATAACTACATTACTGCATAAATAAATGATGATATTTTATTAGAGATAACCAGAACTATAACTAGAGATATTGTAATAAATGCCAATATTCCCCCCCTTATTACAATAATATGAACAAGAGTGGAACATTGCAAGGGTTTTGAACCTAACCCTTCTGGAGACTTTAATGAAGTGCCTTCACCAATCCTCCTTTCTCGCTCAAGATACACCAATCTAACTCCATAAAGGGATCTCCTCAGCAAAAAACCTGAAACCATCTACACAACATGAGTGTTCCCACCTCCCATGCACAATAAGACACATTTCCTCTAGAATTTCACATCTCCTCTGAGTGTTTCTCATTCCTCCTCCAGTTCTTCACCTGAGATACCTTTCTTCTAAAATTCCACATCTCCTCCAAGTGTTTCTAATGCCTCCTCAAGTGATATGGAAATAACCTCTCCTCTTCTACACAAATCATCACTAACATGCATGTGCATGAGATTCATTTCCTTCAAAAATCCACATCTCCTTCAAATTTTTCTAACACCTCCTCATTTTCTCAACATATCACCAACCAAAATTTGGGCCCCCTTGCTCCTTAAAGGGACAACTATGATGTTAGCCCCCCTCTTCTCTTTAGGGACACAGATATGACAAGCCCCCTCTTTTCTTCAGGGTCATACTTTCCAAGCCTCATCTTTTCAGGGACACAAATAGGTTTCTTCTCATCTAATGAGTCATCCTTGAGTGAGAAGCTATATTAGGATGATAGAAAACCTCTTGCCTTTATTGCCTCCTGCCTCCCATGTATACTGATACACTTTATTTAGTTGAAGGGTCATATGATTCTATGAAAACCTTATGATACATGTAACAAAGATTACCCAAAAAATAATGTCTACTTTAATAAATGATGGACCATAATCAATCTTATACCTCAAAACACACCTTTGTACAAATTTTCCCTCAATTTTTTCTATATAACCTCTTCCAAAACCTAAGGAATTCTCCATCCATTGTAGCCACAATAGATATTTCATCACAAAGTAAATCACTAGAGAACCACAAATAAAAAACAAAAGTAATAAGCATTTCTTCTTAGAGAGAAAATGGTAATGAGAAACCCTTTGCATAGCAAATACTTTGAATCTTCCCAAACTAATACTTTCTCATAGAAATTCAATAGATTTTTTCTATTTTTTAATATAAAAGTGGATAAAATAAATTAATAATGCAACATAACAGAAACAGGACACAATTCGATTGAAAGAGAATGACTCCAATATGTGCTATCATTCTAGGCATTTAATTCTTCATAGTGTAAACAATTAGCATGAACCCGTATCAACTCAATATGTGCATTCTTGTCAAGTTAATGTGCCACACTTGCCCTTCCAAATTCACAATGTTTAATTCATTGTAAGACACAAAGTCAAATAATTCAATCATCCTCAAAATAAGCTTTCTCACGAGGAATTTTCATCTACGATACCTAGATAGTATCAACTTAGTTTTCCAGTAAATTTAATATGTGATAATGTTCAAGCAGTCTACAACCACATCTTTTTGTGTCGCCCAATCTTATAAAAAAAAATGTAACCCTTATAAAAATAGCATATAAATAGTCATCCATAAATACCACAGGGCCAAGAAAGAATTTATTTCACCAAACTTACAGTTTTGCAAAGGTAGGTTTGATCTTCCTCAATTGGGTAGTGATGGCATCCTTCAAATCATCAAACAAGAGCATTGCAGGATTCAATGTAGCAACATATGTAAGGAAGCAAAGGTGTGCGGAAACACTTCCTACGCTAATCTTGAGAGGACAGTTATGCAAATTTCAACTTAAACATTGCAAAGATCTCAAGAAATGCATAACAAAGCATAAACAAAATAACAATGAACACATAACACAATGATTACCGTGGGGAAACCCTTTTGGGAGAAAAAACCCCACCCTCCAAAACCCGCACAATGTATTATCAAATCAAGATGATTACAATACACTTGCAATGCAAGTTCTTACAGGAGCGCATCACCACAACTCGAACTCAGAGAGACTCCTTCTAGCATCCAGTCTTGCAAAAACTCAATTGTACAAACACCTCCCCAAGCCCTCCTTTTATAGTGATTTTACAACCTGGAAACCACTTGTGGTTTTACAAAACCATGGGCTTAACCACCATGCCACATGGTGCCCATTTTTGACATTTACATTTCCAAGATGGAAAAACAACCAGGTTAAAATAGTATTCCCGTCCATAATTTTGTCTTCTAGTTTAGACCCCCATAAAAATTACAAAATGAGTCATTAAGGCTCTAAAAATGGCCCACCTATATTCTACTATGGACAAAAATCATTTTTAACAACTCACTAACCATTTTCCAATGCATAAACATGTGGAAAACTACCTCAAACAAATTCTAGAATTTTCTAGAACAAAGGCTGCAAGGTTGAGACACATGTTCTCAACAACATAATCCAAACCTTAATTCACATAGATGTCCCTAGATGTCAATAGAATAGCCTTGGTTCCCATGACAAGTGAAAACTTAGCAGCAAGCTCCTTGGTTATAGTACCTCACAGGCACAGGAGAAGGTAAATTCTCTGATACCACATGAGAGCCATTATAGCAGAAAACATTATAGATTGATATATTTGATTAATTTTTTATTGAATCAAATGCCATGCCTTAAATAAGCAATACAGAACATAGAAAAAGTTGATAACTGCAACAAAACAATAGTAGCAGTTTGGATAACCACATAACCGCATAAATAAATGGTGATATTTTATTAGAGATAACTAAAACTAGAGATATAGAGATATTGTAATAAACACCAATAGTAGAGATAAACTTGAGGCAAATAGATCAAATTTAAAGGAAACATCTATCTAGAGATCAAAATGTGCTATAACAATATTTTTTCCATCTAATAATTAAATTTAAAATTATGACATTTAGGGGAGGATTTTTATACATAAATTTTAGAAAATGTGTATTTTGGTTCATCAAATGTTCTTGATGAAGATAAGATCAAGGTTTTTATCAATTGCATAGTCTTGTGACTTAAAGAAGCCATTTGATCCACTATATGAAAAACAAATCTAAAACACATTTTTATTGAAGTTTTCTTCTATACATTCATGCAAAAAAATACTTCAAAAAATATAATATTTGTTAAGGATTTCGGAAAGAAATAAAATTGTAGCTACAATATTTGTCTCTTCCTCTTCTATTTATATAGCATCTAAATCTACATTAATTATATCTCTCTCAAAATCAATAAAATAAGGTTTTACGTTCAAAGCATATACCATAACTTCAATTTCATTCTATTATTTCACACCCTCAATATGACATAGAGTTGTATCATCTTTTTTTTTTTATCTACAATCACTACAAGTCATTTTGCTTCTAATATTGCAATTTGTGACAATACATCCTATTTATTTTTCTCCATGTTCATTATCTTCATGTCCAAAAAGCTAATCAACTCTAATTCAATACTATTTACCCCATTTTTCTCAATCTACCTTCATCATAATTGATGCAGGAGCATCCTGGGTGTAAGAGCAATCTTGCATCACCCAAAAGTATTTCTGGTTTCTTTTCAATAAGGGTTATCTTATGTAGAGCTGCTATTTATGGAAACTTGCTATTTTTAGTAAGTTGGTCATACGATCTCAGAATGTTCTGATTTCATAGTTGAAGGTTCATCTTAGTCATATCAACCTACCTATAAAGTTTCATTGCTAGATCAAGTCTGGTTTTGAAGATATTGAAATTTTTCGGTTTTGGAAACAAGGTACATAAACTTTGAACTCAATTTTGAAAGCTTTAGAGGCCCCAGATGAGGTCAAATTTTTGGTTGAATGAAGCTTTCTCATTTAAGTGTTGTAGAGCTCCTTGTGCCCTTTCCGAAATGGGGTTATAATAGTCAATCGGGTCAACGGGTGATGACTTATGGTCTTTGGAAGTTGGGTCACCTGAAATGGCGGAAAATGATTTTCCTTCAAAATTTCTATTTGGGTTTCAAAAGTTATTTTGAGCTGACTTTGATGTAATAAAATGAAAAATAAAATAATTCTAAGTTTGGTCGGCCTTGTTGGCTAAAAATTCTAGAACCTTCCCAGGTGGTGGAAAATTGTCTATATAAGGAAGGCTGTAGTGTTGTCTTAGGCAGTTCAGGACAATTCTGGGTAGTAGATCTAGGTATTGATTCGAGGCTTTGTCCTACAGAATATTGTAAGGGAATGCCCATGTGGCTTTGCATATTGTAATTCTGAAAGTTTGTAATTCCACATGTGTGGAGATAATAAGAAGCCAATTTTATGTTCTTGCATATTGTTGTTATTTCTTTATTTCTGTTATGTGTTTGTGGTATTAAGGGGAGCACCCTTCATCAATAATAGATTTCAAAAGAATAAAAATTTACTTTATTTCCATCCACTATTGTGACTCCTTTACTTTCCTCCTCTATTGGTGATATTTTAAAGCCTCACAAAGATTTGTCTCTATACAATATCTTTCACCTTCTTCTCAATATCACCTTATAAGAACTTATTGATTCTTCTAATCTCATATTTCAAGATAACATCCTCATATTCACTAATCTTCTCATCAAATAAGAGACCATCAAATTCCATCATCTCGAGCTTTGTTGCAACTTATTTTTTCTTGTTCTTCATGCCTTGTAATCGACATATGTCTACTGCGAACTCATAATCTTCTTCATATTCATTGATTTCCTCACCAAATATCAGACCTTTCAATTCCTTTATTGTAGCCTATTTTTCTTTTTGAATGTCATATGTAATATAGCCTATTACATCTTACCATTTTCCTATAATTGAAACATCATTCAAAAAATAAGGTTTTCCCAAGGCATCCACCACAAACTTGATCTTCAAAAAATCATCACAAAATATATCCTAAATATTTTTTCTTGCTTCTTTTCCAAGAACAAAATTCTCACAAGTCCCTTCACAACCCATTTAATCCTCTTTTTTGAAGATTCACGAGTCCCTATACAATTACATTTTCTCCTTACAACCATCTCATACTCAACAACTATCCTCTACCCAACAAAGACTTTGGAAGAACTAATTATCAAAACCCTCTCTACCCACTTTCACATAGTTTAGGATTTTTGCACTCCTTCTAACCATATTTATATCTATTGGAGCATAGCCAACATGATCTCATCTAATAGCTTCAACACATTTTCTATTTAGATTTCTCATCTCTAATTTCTATAAAATTTTCTCTAGGGAAATAAAATGATTGTATTCCAAGCGCAAAACATCCCAAACAAAAAATAATTCATCCATATAACAAATGGATGAGTTTTTCCTTAATCTCAACCTCAACACACAATAGCCAACCAACTAGTTCTAATACTAATTTCTGCAAAGAAAATTGGGGAGTCTTATCGAAATGCTCATTTTTTTAGCCTTAACATGCCAAATCCAATCTATTATATGATGGAGAAACATGAAACATAATTTTATAAAAATATTTATTTATAATTTCATGCAATAAATACCTCGAGAATAATTTTATACATGAAAGATTTCAACAAGAAACAAAATTCAAAAACTTCACAATATTTCTAAGCACATGCCTTCATATTTTTAAGCCGATGTCTTCACCCCTCTTTCAATATCTAATATTAACTTCATTCCACAACTCTAGCAGCTTCTTTAAACACCACATTAAAATCCATTCTTGTCCTTCCTCTATTCATCTCCTTTAGGAAATCTAATTTCCTACAAGTATTTTGGAAATCTTTTATAGCTACATGAAAATCTTTTCTTCAAACTAATTATTGATTTCAAATTCCAAAATCCATTAGAGGCTACCTTATATATATTCTTAAAACCTTTGTGAGGCACCCACAAGAAGAAACCCAATATTCTCTTTGATTTCACTTTACTTTACCTCTAAAATTTTTGGAAAAAAAAAGATAAAATATTAGTTTTTCTTACAAAATGTGGTGTCAATATTGATGCACCATATAAAAGACCTTCATGTTTTTTTCCCTTTGTAAAATGAATAAAATTTTAAAATAAGTCATTACTTTTTGGTAATTAAATCTAGTCATTGATATTGCAAGCTATTACTTCAATTTATTAATATGTTACATGTCATATCTTATAAGGAACATGCATATTATTACATATTCATTAGATATTATATGACTATATGTTACACGGCATGTACATATGTTCACATGTTTCGATCTAGCAGTTTGGACCTTATAAATTTCTTAGTATCTTCATCGTTTGGGATATAACACACCTTTTTTTCTTCTATTACATTATCCATCATAACTATATCCTTTTTTATCTTATCTTTGATTTCTCACATGATGATACATATGGATTTTTAATTTGATTATTGATCATCATTACATATAATTATATTTATCAACATATTACTTGTTCCTTTCTACTCTAATATAAATTTAAGGGGGTATATAGTATCATTAAATTGTCTTCATGTCTATTTTTAAAATGGATCTACAAGGTTTCTAACCTACATTACTCTCATTTTACTATGAGCACTACCTCATTACCCTATTTTAGTCTCTTTTGACTATGATTTATCATTCAAAGCCATACATCACTTTGTTTTTGTTATGATGACACCTTTGTAGCCCTAAACCAAATTATTTTTAGGTTAAAATTTTTTTCCATGATCCTCGAACTACTTTTATATTTGCACATTATATTTTGACTTTTTTAGCTAGAACATGTTCATCTATATTATAGCTTTTTATCCTATTGTATTTAAAATTATGTACATGTGGGTAGAAATATGGAGCTATTATAACATGGAGAATATATGGATCATCACCCATAGTTGTATCTTTTATATATGTAATTTTCATTTATTTTTTTTATTTTTTTGTTGTCACAAGATGTACAAACATGGATCTATGTGTATACCATATGAAATATATGATAGATTACTTTAAACCTCCCATGGGGAAAGGTATTGGGGGATAAATAGGGAAACAAGTGTGTTGGATGATTTGTTGAAATGTGGAAGTTGATGTCTAATAAGAGGGTGCCACATTGCTCTATGCATATTTTTGAGATGGAAGGAGGGACCTGAAATGGTAATATTATGTTTTTACTGAACAACTTAGTGAAGCAATACATATTGTGTAGGGGCTAGAGATCTTTGTGTATAAAACATATAGGGTTGAAGAATACATCCATAAAATGTTTCCCTTATTTTTTAAGATTTACTTTGACCCTTTATCCCTAGAAGAGTATTGTAGCATTTAATGGTGCATTTATATGCAACATTTGACATCTAGAATTTTTTATTTTTTTTGAATCCTTGTTTCCAAGTAGTTTGGACCCAAGATTCATATATGGCCTTTCTTTTCCTAGTTCAAAAATGTAGCTGCAATGTTGATCATCATTTAGGACTACAAATACATGATTGAACCCAACTTTTCTAAATTAATATTTCAACATGGACCAAAGATGAATTGCATCAAACTTGATCTTTTCCATTAATGCACACATGAAGTACTCATATTTTTGTTTTTATTATTTATTTTTATCTTTTGCCAATCAAATTTTTATTCATGTAGGTCAGATGATGTATCTACTATCACATGGATCATATGTGCATCATCATCCATATTTGTATCCTTTATAAGTGTGCTTTTTATTTAATTTCATTTTAGCTACTTGTCTACTTTGACATGCATAACGTTATAGTGGTTCACATGCAATTCAATGTGGGGATAATATGAAAGGGTAAAAAATAAATCATGTATCATTATAGATAGAATCCCTATGTGATTTATTTCTTATCTAATCCTCATGTTAGCATTATTGGCCCCTCCCTTGTCTGAAAAGATTGATCCAACTCAATTCGAACTGATATTATAGCATATCTTTTCAGTTTTGGAGCTCAAGTGCCAATTTGGAACTACATTGGAGGGAAAAAGGAACCTTGGGTTCCCCTTTTCTAAGAGTAGGCTGACTTGGGTGCCCCGCTCTTAACAATTCAAACCCAAATTTGAATCATGCAATAGTGATCTATTTTTTAGTAGAAATTTTAAACCCATGTTGGCTTTCTATTAGTTTTCCACCCCAAAGTTTTTGGAGAGCTATATAAGAAATATATCCTCCCTTATTGTGACATCCACTATAAATTTAATACATCAAGAAAATCAATTTCAACCTCAAGTTCTCAAGAGAAAGTGATCAATAATTTAAGGCATTGAAGGAAAGAATTAATTTTATAATCATTTTTTCAGGATGAAATCATTGATAATTAAATCCTAAAGTCAACCACGTCTTGAGATAACATCAAAATCTTCTTGAGCATTTCAGCATAAAAAAAAGTTTTAGGAAGGTACAATCATTTTATTTGACAAATCTAACCTCTACTACTTAGTCATACACTTTCAGTTCAAGTTCAAATTATTTCAATTTCAAGGTTGATTCCAAAGTTGGAGTTTGACAGAGGGATTCATTAGGATAGTTAATTAAACTAGGAACCATCACACCCAAACCATAACACCCAAACTCTCTCTCTCTCTCTCTCTCTCTCTCTCTCTCTCTCTCTCTCCTCTCTCTCTCTCTCTCTCCTCTCTCTCTCTCTCTCTCCTCTCTCTCTCTCTCTCCTCTCTCTCTCTCTCTCTCTCTCTCTCTCTCTCTCTCTCTCTCTCTCTCTCTCTCTCTCTCTCTCTCACACACACACACACACACACACACTACATTAGGAAGGATAATGTACCTACTAGGATTGAGAATGACTCAAACATTGAACAGGTTTAATGTTTTTTTCCTTTTTTAAAAGTTTAATGAATTATTTATTTAATTTATAATTTATAATGAATGAAATTAGATGAAATTGGATGTAATGAGTGTAATCTATAAATTCAAATAGATAATAGAGTACTAAGAAAATAATTACACTAGATCTGAGTGATAGATATTGTAACTAACCTACACAAAAAAATTTAGCCTGAAATGCATGACAAGGGTGTCCTCAAGTATGGAGGAAAATTGGAATTGGTCCTACTTTTGGGAGGTTCCCCTAGTCTACCAAAAGTGATGAAGATGTAGGGGATCTAAAGAAGATTGTCATACCTTCCTGTAGGCAAATCTTTAACTCTATCACCTATCACTTGCACAAATAAAATGGGTAAAATATTGGGAGAAAGGGGTTTTCCTTAGTTAAACCCATATATATGAGGAAAAAATATTTTAAATTAGCAATAGAGATTTGACAAGATGTTATACCTTCACAACTATTGAATTACTTGTGAAGATGCTTGAAAATTATCTTGAATGTAGTGTTAACCTTGGATATATAAGACATGAAGAGCATGAGTACGTTAAAACATATTAGGATTCTGACATTACTCAGTATCTTTCATTCTTGATGTTTGATGAAACTTGAAATTGGTTGATCCTTAAATACTTGAGTTCTTGAATTGAATTGCAAAATAAGAGATGGGTTTGTAAATTAATTGTGTTTCTAATGATAGAGGTATCGTAAAAGAGTTAATCCACTCCTTGCAGAAAGAATTACACAATAGAAACAAAAAATAATAATTAATAAATATGGTAGATCAGCCTTTGGGTTATCAAAAAATTAATTAAAATGGACTTGAAACATACAGTCTTACATGTCACGCATACAAGCCTAATTATACAAATAAATCCTATCTTCTAACCTTAAATGGTTTATCTTATTCTTACTGAACTAAAATCTTTCGAAGGGTAAATTTAAAAATCTTATAAATCCTTTGCAAACATCAATTTGGCTTGAGAAAGATTACATTCTCCAAGAACATGGAAACATGTTACAAATATAGGTTAGGACCCAAATCATATGTATATCCCAAAAGTAAATGAAATATGATGTGTGATCCCTTGAATAGGTTGGCTACAGGTTTAGAAACATCAAACAATGAGTCATGAAGCTTCACCAGTCAGGAAAAATCCTTCGTGAGATCAAAAAATACAAACTGGTCATGAAACGTGAAGAACAATAAAGTCTCACCACGAATCCAAGTTGTCTTTTATGTGAAGAAACCATTGAGGTGTTAACCTAGGTAAAGGTGAAACATGATTCCAGGAACACTCCATGAGGTGGACAATAGAAAAATATCCAAACTAAAGTAACACTAAAAGAAACTTAGAGATTGAGCTAATAAGAAAATAAGAAAACAAATATTTTTTTTGGTTGATGCAAGATTTCCAAGAAACCTAAGATGTTCCTACATCAAAAACTTGGAGTTATTTAAAAGTAAGCCTCTAATCTTGACATGGATAAAGAAAAACCAAGATGATTAACCTCATCCTAACAAATCCATGAAGTATCCTCAACTATTTTTTCCTTCCACTCAAGACAAGATATTCCTTATATTGTTTACCTCTTGTGCTTCTTCCAATTATTTTATCCAAAATGTCTTCTATCTCTCCCATCTTCTTCTTAGGACACTCCTCAACATCTAATCACCCACTTTTGTTGGAATTTACCTTGTGATGCTCATACAAATCTACAACATTGAATATAGGTGATATGTCCATGTCATCTAGTAACTTAACTTCATAAGAATTCCCTAAATTAAATCTCTTCAAGATCTTACATGGTCCAAAATTCCTTATATTTATCTTATTGTATGTTCCAACAGGAATCTTCCCTTATTCAAATATACTGGATCACTTCATCTCCTACATGAAATTCTTTATGTCTCCTCTTTTTATTTCTAATTGATTTTCTCTAAATGTTTCTTGACCTTTTCAAGAAATTACTTCATAACCTTTGTAAATTTCTCTCCTTCTGCACTCCTCTTAACTTCATGACTAATATCCCTCAATTCTGATATTCCTTTAGGATTTAAGCCTATCACAATCTTAAATTTTTTCTTCCCTTTACTACTCCTATTCACCAAATTATGATATGAAAAATCTTCTTGTGCCCCAATTCCCAGTCTTCTCCCCAACCAAACATATTAATAAGTTCCCTAAACTCCTATTTACTATCTATGTTTTTTCCATCTATTTGTGGATGAAATTTAGTGATAAACTTGAAATAAATGTTCTTCTTCAAAGTGTTCACCAAAAGTAACCAACAAACTTACTATCTCTATCTGAAACTATACTTCTAGGTAGTCCATGCAATCTCACAACTTCTTTGAAAAATAAATTTTCTACATATACTACATTTTTAGTCATTTTACAAGGTATGAAATGTGGCATCTTGGAAAATCTATCCACTACCATAAATATAGAAGCATTACCTCTTGGTGTCTTGGAAAAACCAAGCTCAAAATCTATGCTAATGCCTTCCCAAGGTCTAGTTGGTACTATCAAAGGTGTATACAATCTGACATTTCGACTACTTCCCTTAGAAAGTTTACAAATTCTATAGCTTTGAACAAACTTCCTTACGTCCTTATGAAATTGAGGCCAAAGTAATTATCACTTACCAAAGCCATTATCTTGTCAATACCAAAATGTCCAACTAATCCTCCACAATGCTTTTCCTTATTCAAATTATCCCTCATTAAAATCCTAGGTATACACTACTGTAATCCTCTGAATAGCATACCTTCTTGAATGAAATAGTGCAACTATTTACTATGTTCTGCAACAATGGGTTCTCTTCAAGATTTCAAAGGTTATAGAAAATTAGGGTCATCCTTATAGAAGTTCCTCAACTCATCAAACCCAAGTACTTCAACTCTCATTTATGTCAAAAAATTCCTTCTTCTACTCAAAGCATCAACATCCTTATTTGATTTTCCACTCCTATGCTTCTACACAAATGTATAACTCTATAATAAGTTTACCCATCTCACGTATCTCTGATTCAACTTGCCTTCACTATTCAAACACAACAAAGCTTGATGATCAGTGTACAATACAAACTCCTTAGGAAACAAGCAATGTCTTCACTTCTTCAAAGCTTGAATTATGGGATAGAATTCCTGAGCATAAATAAAATATCTTCTCTTAGCATCATTCAACTTCTCACTAAAATAAAAAATTCTACCTTCTTGTGTTAATACTGCTCTAATTACACTTCCACTTTCATCACAGTCCAATTAAAATACTTAATTGAAATCAGATAAAGCTAACACAAGTTTTTCAATCACATTTGGCTTTAGTAATCCAAAACTCTTTTGTTCTCCATGTGTCCATTTGAAATCCCTCGTATCCCCTCTCATTGTCTCAATCATAGGGCTACAAATTGAACTGAAATTCCTAATGAGATTTGGTAGAAGTTACCCAATTCATGAAATGATCTTACTTCTCCAACACTTTTAGGTGTAAGCCAATCAAAAATTTCTTTAACCTTATGATGATCCATTTTCAATCCTTCTACAGAGATCAAAAATCCCAAGTACACTATCTTCTCCTTCATAAAAGAACACTTATATATGTTTATTCATGAATTTTCTTCCCTTAACCTATGCAACACTTGTCTCGAGTGCAAAAAATGATCCTCTTTTTTCTTACTAAAAATTAGAATTTCATCAAGATAAATAATCATAAATTTACCCAATAATTTCTTCAATACTTCATTCACTAGCCTCATGAAAGCAATAGGTGCATTGGTCAGTCTAAATGTCATCACTAACCACTTGTAAAATCCTTAATTTGTCTTGAATGCACTCTTCTACTCATCTCCTTCTCAGATTATAATTTTAAGATAACCACTCTTCAAATCAATCTTTGCGAAATCCTTAGCTCCACTAGAGAAATCCATTATATCATCAATTCTTGGAAAAGGAAACCTATGCTTCACTATGATCCTATTAATGGCTCTAGAATTAGTACACATTCTCCACTCTTCATTATTCTTAGGTCCCAATATATCTGGTACTACATAAGGACTCAAAATTTCTCTCATTAAACTATTCTTCAACAACTCTTGTACTTAACTATTTAATGTTGGAGATTTGCCAGTAAGCCAGATTGTTGACTGTATGTTTGTCATTGATGACAACATATGGTAAGTAGAATGCATGGAAGCCTAATGGAGATAGCCTTGAGAATATGTTTCATAGATATGTTATCAGCATGATATAATAGATGCAGAGGTTGATTATGAGTGAAGACAGTAATACAATTATGTATATCAGTGAGTGTTCCTAACAGGTCCCAGGAATAATTTTGTATGTGATTTTCAGTATAGTTGTATTATAGCCTTGCACATTTATATTTATGTTGTAGACATATGTAAGATGTTATGTTCATGGATGCAGAGTCAAATGTGCAATAAAGGTCAAGTTATGAAGTCTCCAATTGACAGTCACAGTTTCTTGAGTTTATCTAGTAGAGTCGATAGTGTTTATATTATTGCAATAGTTTCACCTATCATCTTGGTATGTGTTCTTTTATTTATGCTTAGATGAGAGTTAATAATGTTTTGTTAAAAGTGCATGATGTGATTCAGCATGATAAGAAAGTTGGAGTTAATTTGGTGGAGCCGATTGTGTGAAGTGTCATGTTTACTCACATGGAGTTGCGCAGTCTTAATTTGTGTTGCATGCTTAGTAGAGCTGACTAAGGTGTTATTGGAGAGTTTTTTTGTTTCTCTAATATGATTTAAAGATGGTTCTAATAGGATGACTTGATTGTATCATTTAGAGGAAAGATATTTATAGGCAGTCATTTGCGATTGCTAAGTATAGCAGATAGTTGAAAGATAAGAGTAGAGCAGAGAATGCAAAGTGTTGAGCCATCAGCAGAAGGTCTATGTGAAAAAGTAGATAGTATATGCTATTCATTGGAACTGATCAAGACAAAATGTCTATGCACATTTTACCAAGATCCAGATATAGTGTGTATCTGTTAAACAAAAGGTTACAACCTGCACCCCTTTGACAAGTGTGCTCCTAGACAGTGCATCCTCACCCCTAACAGGGTTAATTCTAAAAGACTCCTAACAAGGTTTGACCCTTGACCAGGTCACTGTACTAAAATCATTATAAAGATCAACTCCTAACAGGGTTACAAGATCTTCTAATAGGGATCATAATACACTAGTGTAGTTCTTAGTGGTTGTCAATTCCCACCAGTTTTTTTACCTGTTTGGGTTTCCCCTTAACCATATTTGGTGTTATGTGTTATGGTTGTTTATCTTACTTGCATTAAAATTCATTTCAATACTTAAGCAATTATTAAGTTTTAAGATATTAGAAAAAGTAATAATATATAGAACATTGATTCACCCCCCCCCCCCCCCCCCTCTCAGTGTTCCCATTCCTAACAATTGGTATCAGAGACAAGTGCCTCAGAGAGAAATTTCAATACTTGAGGTTGATCATATGACATTCTTTAGAAAAGCAATTCCTAAGTTTGATGGAGAGAACTATCTAGACTGGAAGAACAAGATGATGACACATTTGCAGTGTATTTCCTTTGAGATTTTTGAGGTAGCTACTAAAGAAATTGAGATTCCTTCTTTATCAGATCTTGCAAAGGAAGATGCAACTATTAAGCAAAAGGATTTGTTCACTTCAATTGCTATTTCCAAAGCCCTCATCACCACCTTGTCTGACAGTGAGTTTTCAAAGATCAAGAAACTAGATAAAGCCTACAATATTTGGAAGTATCTAGAAGACATATTTGAAGGAGACATCCAAGCCAATAATGTGCAAAGAAAGACATGGAAGAAAAAGTACAATATATTGGAGATGCTACTTGATGAATGCATTAGATCCTACAATCAAAGGATTAATGAAGCAGTTTCAAGAATCATAAACAATGGTGGAGAGATTTCTAAAGAAGACATCATGGATAAGTTGATGACTACTTTGACACCAAAATATGAGAACAAGATAAATATCTTGGAAGAGACTATAACATTCTCAAAAGAATTCAAGAGAGAGACCTTAATCAACAAGATTTGAGCCTTTGAGATATCAAGTTTGAAGACAAAGCCTAAAAGTGAGACAACCTTCAAGGCTTCAATCCATGGTAAGAAATCCTTGACACTTCTGGTAATTTTGATGATGATGAAGAGAAAGCACTAGATGATTTTATTTCTATGATTGCTAAGAGAGAAAAGAAAGGAAAAGGAAATTATGAGGGACAGGTACCATTCAAATTCTTTCATGTAACAAGATTGGTCACTTTGCATCTAATTGTCCTACAAGAGTCAAGAAGTTCAAAAATAACTACAAGCCTAAGTATACAAAAGAATGTTACTATGTTGGTGATGAAGTATCTGATGAAGAATTAGGAGAGGATGAAATTGGATTCATTTCTCTTGAAGACATGGAGAAAATGTTTGATGAAATGGACGTTGAAGATGAAAAGGAAGCACAAAAGTTAGCACTAATTTCACAAGCTAACATTAGGATAGATTGGATCATTGATAGTGGTTTCTCACATCACATGACAGGAGATAAAGATAGACTTGTACATCTAGATAGGTACAAAGGTGGCATGGTTAGATTTGGTGACAACACTCCTAAACTTATCATAGGTAGAGGAGCCATCACCTTGGATGGAAACAACAACACTGATGATGTTCTTTATGTTGATGGTTTGCATCATAACCTATTGAGTGTTGGACAGTTGCTTGAAAAAGGATATCATTTGGAATTCAAAGACAACAAGTGCATCATTAATAACAAGGAAGGAGAAATGATTACATTAGGTTCCAAGACTAAAGGTATTTTTTTTTAGCTTAATCTAGAAGCAAGTTGTTTTGTTGCTAAAGTAGATGACAGTTGGTTATAGCACAAAATACTATGTCATATCAATTTTGATAACATAGTAAAGATAAGTAATATAAAGGTGGTAAGAGATCTTCCTAGCATTGTAAAACTAGTTGATACAATATGTAGGGAATGTTTGATGGGAAAGCATGTGAGGAATTCATTTAGAAGCAAGCATAATTTGGCAAAGAACAAGTCTGATACATACAGACCTATGTGGACCAACTCAAACAAGATCATACTATGGTGAAAGGTATTTCATTTTTTTTATTGAGGATTATTCTAGAATGATGTGGGTTGCGTTCTTAAAGGATAAATTAGAAGAATTTGACAAGTTCAAAATATTCAAAGCTAAGTTTGAAAATGAGTTTGGATTGAAGATTAAATGTCTGAGATCAGATAGAAGAGGAGAATTCACCTCTGATAGATTTTATGAGTACTGCAAAGAACATGGGATAAAGAGATAGCTAAGTGCTCCTAGAACCCCTAAATAGAATGGAATTGGAGAAAGAAGGAATAGGATCATTCTTGACATAGTGTGCACCACCATGATTGAAGGAAAGGTCTCACACACCTATTGGAGAGATGTAGTTAATACTATAGTCTATACAATCAATAGAATACAATTGAGGCCAGGCTCAGACAAGACACCTTATGAGCTATGGTTTGGGAATATACCTATAGTGAAATACTCTAGAATCTTTGGAAGCAAGTGCTACATCAAGAGAGATGAAGCAATTGGAAAGTTTGATGCAAGAAGTGATGAAGGTATTTTTCTTGGTTACTCTACTAAAAGAAAAGCTTATAAATGTTTCAATTTAATATTGAAGAAGATCATTGAGAGTGCTCATGTTAAGATTGATGAGAAGTTTATGGTTCAAGAAATATATCATGATTATGAACCTATGATTGAAGAAGAACCTATACCTACCACTAGAGAAACTATTGTTGATGAAATGTTTGACAGTATTGATGTATTATTCAATGACCCTAAAACTAGTGAAGAAGAATCTCAGAAGTCAGATTAGAGAGTCACTCCTAATGTTCCTAAATTCACATCTAGATATCATTCAAAAGAAGACATCATTGGAGATCAGAACAGTAAATTCATGACAAGATCAAAAGCAAAGAGTTCCACAACAAATGAAGAGGTATGTTTACTATCATAGACTAAACCCTTAAGTGTTGAAGATGCATGTAATGATTCATATTGGAATGAAGTGATGAAAGAAGAGATAGATCAGATAATTAAGAATGATACATGGGAATTGGTCCCTAGGCCCAATGATAAGAATGTGATTGGAACCAAGTGGATATTCAAAAATAAGATGAATGAATATGGTACAGTAGTAAGAAACAAAGCTAGATTAGTATGTAAAGGGTATGCGCAAAGAGAAAGAATTGATTACTTTGATACAATTTCCCCTGTAAGAAGATTGGAAGCCATAAAGTTGTTTCTAGCCTATGCTACATTCAAAAACTTTAAGGTATACCAGATGGATGTCAAGTCAGCACTCCTGAATGGAGAGTTGAAGAAAGAGATATAAATAGAGAAGCCTGAAGGATTTACCTTATCAGATAGACCTAATATGGTATGTAGACTGAAGAAATCCCTCTATGGACTTAAGAAATCCCCTAGAGCATGATATGAAAGACTTGATGGATACTTGACTAAGATTGGATTCAAGAAAGGAGCAATAGATTGTAATTTATTCATAAGAGAGACATCTGATGGATTATTGTTAGTTGCTATATTTGTTAATGACATTATGTTTGGTGGTAATGATAAGCTTAGTGTAGAATTTTCTAAAGAGATGCAAAGTGAATTTGAAATGAGCATGACTGGACCTATTAAGTACTTTTTGGGATTGAATGTGCAGTAGAAAGACAAAGGTATATTCATAAATCAGACCAAGTATGTGAAAGAGATCTTGAAGAAATTAAAGATGGATGATTACAAGCCAATAAGTACTCCTATGATAAGAAGATTCAAGATTTCAAAAGAAGATGATTCATCAGTAGTAGACATAACCTTGTATAAGTATATGATTGATAAACTTATATATCTTACTCAAACTAGACTAGACATTTCCAATGCAGTTGGTATTGTTGGAAGATTTGTAGCAGAATCTAAGAAAAGTCATCTCATGATAGTAAAAAGAATTTTCAAATATTTAAGAGGAACCTTAGATTATGGTTTATGGTATCCTAATTCAGAGAATGTAGAGCTTCATGTGTATATAGATGTTGATTGGGAAGGTTGCATTGATGATAGAAAGAGCACCTTTGGAGGAGAAGTATTCCTTGGAGATAGACTTGTTACTTGGATAAGTAAAAAGTAGAATTGTATCTCTTAGTCAACAACAAAAGAAGAGTATGTAGCAGCAACATTGAATTGTTCTAAAATTGTATGGATCAAGCCAATGATAAAGGACTTTGCTATTCAGATTGATTATCTTATTGTTATTCATTGTGATAAGACTAGCAATATCAATATGTCAAAGAACCCTATGATGCATGCAAAAACAAAACACATTGAGATAAAATATCACTTCCTAAGAGAGGAAGTAGCAATGAAAGAAGTAAAGGTGGACTATGTGAGTACAAAAGAACAACTAGCTGACATTTTCACAAAGCCTTTACCAAAGGATACTTTTGAGTATCTCAAGGAGAAGCTGGGAGTAATTTCCTTCCCTAAATCTGATTAGATTTTACAAGAGTGCATCAGTCCTCAGTGACTAATGAAGGGTTGACTACTCTAGTTCAAGAGTAGTACCGGTGCTTAATTGTTTGGCACCCTTTTCCATTGATGTCAAAGGGGGAGTATATATGTAGTCATGAAAAAAAGGATAGAAAAGGAAAGTATACAGTAAGGGGGAGCATATTCAGTAATGAATATGAAGTAAGGAGGAGTTACAATAGTTGATATTCAGAGCATTCAATAGTAGATGGAAGATTCATTCTTGGGGGAGTTTTGATGAGGAAATGGAGAATGTTATAAAATAATTGTAAATTTGGATTGGTGGTGTTTTTCATTTCATATGTTTCCATCAATGCCAAAGGGGTAGATGGTATGTTTGTCAGTAATGACAACATATGGTAAGCAGCATGTGTGGAAGCCTGATGGAGAGAGCCTTGAAAATATGTTGCATAGATATGTTATCAGCATGATATCATAGATTCAGAGGTTGATTATGAGTGAAGACATTAATACAGCTGTTTATATCAATGAGTGTTCTTGACAAGTCCCAGGAATAGTTCTATATGTGATTTGTAGTACAGTTGCAGTAGAGCCTTGTGCATTTATATTTATGTTGTAGACATATGTATGATGTTATGTTCATTGACAAAGAGTTAGATGTGCATTAAAGGTCAAGTTATGAAGTCTCCAGTCGACAGTCATGATTTCCTGAGTTTATCTGGTAGATCCAACAGTGTTTATATTATTGCAGTAGTTGCACCTATCATCTTGGTATGCATGCTTGGATTTATGCTTAGAGGAGAGTTAAGAATTTTTGGTTAAGAGAACATAACATGATTCAACATCATAAGAAAATTGTAGTTAATTTGGTGGAGCTGACTGTGTGAAGTGTCACATCTACTCACATGAGTTGTGCAGTCTTAATTTGTGTTGCGTGCTTAGTAGAGTTGATTGAGGTGTTATTAGAGAGTTTTATTGTTTCTCTAATATGATTTCAAGATGGTTCTAATAGGCTGACTTGATTATATCATTTAGAGGAAAGATATTTATAGGAAGTCATTTGTGAATGCTAAGTATGGCAGATAGTTGAAAGATGAGAGTAGAGAAGAGAGTGTGAAGTTTTGATCCATCAACAAAATGTCTATGTGAAAAAGTAGAGAGTATATGTTATTCATTGTAATTAATCAAGATAGCAGGTCTATGCACAGTTCACCAAGATCTAGATATAGTGTGTATCTGTTAAATAGAAGGTTGCATGCAGCCTTCAACCCTATGAGTAGTGTGCTCCTAGACAGTGCATCCTCACCCCTAATAGGGTTAATTTTAAAAGACTCCTAACAGGGTCTGACCCTTGACCAGGTCACTGTACTAAAAGCATTGTAAAGCTCAACGCCTAATAGGGTTGCAAGATCTTCTAATAGGGATCATAATACACTAGTGGAGTTCTTAGTGGGTGTCAATTCTCACCAGGTTTTTTACCTATTTGGGTTTCCCCATAACCATATTTGGTGTTATGTGTTATGGTTTTTTATCTTACTTACATTGATATTAATTTCAGTACTTAAGTAATTAAGTTAAGTTTCAATATATCATAAAAATTAATAATATATAGAACACTGATTCATCCCCCCACCTCTCAGTGTTCCCATTCCTAATATTTAATTATTTATTCTTTTCATGTGTCATTGATATGCTCCCTTTCTTGGAAAACTAGCTCCTAGAATTAGATCCATGCAAGGACTAATAATCCTCATAGGTGGAAATATATCAAGTGCATTATCTAATATTATGTATTTTTATTCTATCGCAACTCTATTAACTCCTTTGGTTATTCCTAATATGATTCAAAATCATATTTCTTAGGAATCAAAGCATAACAAATATTATCACTCTTCAAATCATCCAATAATTTTCACCCTTTTACCAAGAAAACTCTAAGACTGGTTCAATGCTCATTCTTAGGAATCTCTACCAAAGGAAAAAATATTTTTTTTCATCCCATATGAAACAATAGTATACATATTCTTCCTTCCATCATGAAAATATTATCTATCATACTATTGTGGTCTAACCAATAAGATATGGCATACATCCATGGGTATAATATCACAAAGAAATTCATCATGATACCTTCTTATGTTTAATTTCACTAGGCATTTCTCACTTACCAGTACCTTATGGTCATCCTTTATCCATGCAATTTTATAGGGTTTGGGATGTTTCACTAGTGACAACTTCAAAATATTCATCAACTCCTCAAAGGCTAGATTATCTTCACTACCATTGTTAATGATCAGTTTTTAATATATTCCTTCAACTTTACATATTATTGTGAATAAACTCTTCCTCTACAATAGATCTTGATCCATCTCCTCATGACATAGGGCTTTTCTCACCATTAGGGATTCTCCATCCTCTATTTGATTCAAAGATTTAGTAGGCTCTTCTTCTACATAATAATTTATACCTTTATTCTTTGTCTTCTTACTTGAATTACCTTGGGTGCATTCAAAATCTCAGTGACCTTCTCCTTGACATTTGAAATAGGTTCCTCTAAATTTTCTTATGTGATCTCCCTATATAAAAACTTGATCCACTACATATATGGAAATTTTTGTCATCTCTTTGGTATGATCTCTCTTCTTCAAATTATGCCTTCTCTTTGTTCTGGTATGTAGAAGTTCTTCCTCCACTAGTAAATGTTCTTCCCCTCTGAAATCTTCCACCTCTTCTTCTTTTTCTTTTATCATGTCTTTTGTTCAAATTTTCCTCATCTTTCAGGGCATAGTCATAAGATGTTTCTACACTCTATAGTTTAAAAAAACTAATCTCATCTTGAATAGATTACCTCAAAGCATTCAAATACCTTGCAACCCTTTCAACATCATCATCTATATGACCATATCTAATGTGTAATCTATAAAATTATTTAGTATACTCTTTAACAATAAGATCCTTTTTCTTTAGATTTTATGATGCAGGAGCATCTCGTGGGGTTCTTAGCGATCCCGTGTCACTAACAACAAGTTTGAGTTGTTTAGTTTACTCGGTAGCTACTCAGTTCCTTCATTTACCGAGTTGTTTCACTAGTTTCTTGGTTGGTTTGTCAAGTTATTTCCTATCACTCGGTAACCTTTCTCACCTAGTGGTTTATTTTGATTTCCTATTGAGCCCGACTTATGTATTGAATTTTGGTTATGGAGTTAATATTAGTATCGATCATTGGGAAGCATGTGAACCTAGATCTGGTCATTCCTTTCTCCAATGATGGATCTAAAGGCTGACTTGTTTCAACAACCTCTTGTATAAATGCAGTATTTGGTTATAGTTTTAGGGAGGAGCTTTTGGGAGATAGAAGTGGTAGAAGATTTGGTAGATCACTCTTAGGGAATACAATCTAAGAGATGGATCCTCACATGTATGAGGAATTTTGTATTGATTTTTAAAAGTAATTGGTCATAATTGGGAAGGCCTTATAGCCAGGCATGTATGAATCCGTTGATGAATAATATATGAAGTTTTATGTATTCTCTCTTCCCTATTGTCTATTTTCTTTCGCGTGTATGATCTCTACAAGGGGGTTGTGATTAAGGTGTTCCTTTGGCCCTTCATCCTTCCCTACCTTACGGTGGGTGGTTTTAGAGCAAGGTCAAGATCTCAATCTAGATTTTCAAATCTAGGTTGAGGGCTCCTTCTTGTTAAACCCTAGTTGATATTTGTTTTGGGGTGGGAGATTGTGATCTGACCTAAAATTGCAGAGGGTTTTCAAGATGGTCTGTGGAAGGTGAGATGCAGATCCAAGATTAGTAAATATGTTAAGATAGATTTCTGCTAGGTTAGAAGCTATTGAGACAACCCAACACTGAGGAAGACATCTTCAAGATGTTAGTGATGAAGAAATTGAAGAGGAACAAGGTGAAGCTGAACCTGCATCCATGATGGATCAAGGTGAGGATAGATTGTTGAAGGCATTGACATTTATCTAAAATCTACATAACATTTCAATCCTCCACTAATACATTTGGGGGCATTTTGCGACGGCTATGTGTCGCAATTACGACAGCTATGTGTCGCAATAGCAACACCCATAGACGTCGCTATTTTTTAGTCGCAAATTGCGACGTCTATGGGTAGCCATCGTAATTGCGACACATATCCTGTCACAATGTGAATAAGATTTGTTAGCGGCATGGGCGTCGCCCCCCCGTCACATGGCTTCGGAGGGCCATTGCAATCGCGACAGGCCTCCCAAGCAATTGCGATGGGCGCCTGTATCGCATTACGACGGGTTGCCGTCGCAATTGCAACACCCGTGGGTGGATTAAAAAAAATAAAATTATTTAATACATTGCTAATGAACCACATTAATGCTTTTTTCTTTCAACAAATGAGGACAGCCACTGTAAAGACAACATGATAATGTACACTCACTGTAAGGATAGTCACAAATGAGGACATCTCACAGTGACTGTCCCTTGTGTAATTGCCACTTGAATGTATTGCTATTCAGCCACATTAATGCTTTTATTCTTCAACAAATGAGGATAGTCACTCTAAAGACAACATGATAATGTACACTCACAGTGAGTGTACATTATCATGTTGTCTTTACAGTGACTATCCTCATTTGTTGAAGAAGAAAAGCATTAATGTGGCTGAATAGCAATACATTCAAGTGGAAATTACACTAGGGACAGTCACTGTGAGATGTCCTCATTTGTGACTATCCTTACAGTGAGTGTACATTATCATGTTGTCTTTATAGTGAGTGTATATTATCATGTTGTCTTTACAGTGTCAATATATGCATTATTACTTAAACTGGAGAGTACTCTAAATAATATGTCATTGTGGAGTTCTGATTGCTTCCAATTTGAT
The DNA here is from genome assembly GCA_027943335.1 of Chamaecyparis obtusa. NCBI lineage: Eukaryota > Viridiplantae > Streptophyta > Pinopsida > Cupressales > Cupressaceae > Chamaecyparis > Chamaecyparis obtusa. The sequence continues at coordinate 65,808 of BSBK01011167.1, forward strand.
ATACGCTTGTTCTACTTATGTATCCAGCATCATGTAAGAAAAGTTGATGCTTTTAAAATAGATTCATTTAGCCATGAAATGCCTGTGCATGTTACATACAAGATTCCAAGGCCCAAAACTGATTACTCATTATAATTCATGTACAGAATGATAATCAACCACAACGAGGCATACGTAGGCGCTGCTTAGATTTTGAGGCATCAGAAGCTCGTAGAAGAAACTTGACCAATGGCTCATGGAATGCAACAAACTTATTGCCTAAAATAGGAGCATTGGTAACCATAGATGATGGTTTTGAAAAGAACACTTCACCATCAATGTCACGTGAGGGAACTCCAATTTCTGATGGCAAGCAACTTGTAGTATATAAGAGAGATGCAGGTACAGATGCTGGGAATACATTGCTAATGAACCACATTAATGTTTTTTTCCTTCAACAAATGAGGACAGTCACTATAAAGATAACATGATAATGTACACTCACTGTAAGGATAGTCACAAATGAGGACATCTCACAGTGACTGTCCCTTGTGTAATTGCCACTTGAATGTATTGCTATTCAGCCACATTAATGCTTTTCTTCTTCAAAAAATGAGGATAGTCACTCTAAAGACAACATGATAATGTACACATGCTATAAGTGTACATTATCATGTTGTCTTTACAGTGACTGTCCTCCTTCAAGTGGCAATTACACAAGGGACAGTCACTGTAAAGGCAACATGATAATGTAGAGAAACGTTGTCATTTGTATTTTCAACAGTGCCAAGAGAGATTCCCTCCGCGAAATCACAGCTACAATTTCTGAGTATGTTGGGTTTATTTTTCTTTTGTCATTATTATGTAATCTGGTATTTTGCTGTTACAGAGCTAAAATACCCAGAAATGAGCACATATCTGTGTTGAATTTATTGTTAGCGGCTTTGGTTATTTAGAAGTTTAATTTTATTTGTTCATCTTTCAAGCACAAATGTTTTGTGGACCGTAACATCTTCATTGTTTCGGGTATGCAATGAAACAACCATAACTTGCAACTACCTTCACGATACTTGTGTACATTATCATGTTGTCTTTACAGTGACTATCCTCATTCAAGTGGCAATTACACAAGGGACAGTCACTGTGAGATGTCCTCATTTGTGACAAGGACAGTCACACATGAGGACATCTCACAGTGACTATCCCTTGTGTAATTGCCACTTGAATGTATTGCTATTCAACCACATTTATGGGCCCGTTTGGACCACAGCACACAGTAGCATCTACAGAGAATAATATCCCAGGTGTAACAAGTTGTAAGAATATACCAACAGTTCTAAGAAGTTCCCTAGCACATAGTAGCATCTACAGAGAAGAATATACAACATGAGGGCAGCCACTGTAAAGACAACATGATAATGTACACTCATTGTATGTGTACATTATCATGTTGTCTTTACAGTGACTGTCCTCATTCAAGTGGAAATTACACAAGGGACAGTCACTGTGAGATGTCCTCATTTGTGACAAGGATAGTCACACATGAGGACATCTCACAGTGACTATCCCTTGTGTAATTGCCACTTGAATGTATTGCTATTCAACCACATTTATGGGCCCGTTTGGACCGCGGCACATAGTAGCATCTACAGAGAAGAATATCCCAGGTGTAACAAGTTGTAAGAATATACCAACAGTTCTAAGAAGTTCCCTAGCACATAGTAGCATCTACAGAGAAGAATATGGGTCAACGAGGTTGACTTCAAAGCCATGCAATCTAATGGTAACAGTAATATCATAATTTGACATACTATCAGAAATACTTCCTAAATAGACTATTCAATCTTATAAGAGATGGATTCATGAGAACTATTATTTATGAAATATGAGTCAATGACTTTAATTAAAAAAATTACACAATCTAATTCTTGTAAAAATATCAAAATTTGACACATTGAAAATACCTTCCAAAAGTATCGTTAATTGATTAATATGAATCACTACTCATGAAATATAATTTTATAAACCTAATCTAAAAACTACACAATAAAAATCTTAATAGCAATATTGTAAGAAACTATTCCCAAAAGCAAGCATAACAAAATTTGATGAAAATAATTTTTGTTTCACTCAACTTTGACATTCACAACTTCCTCTTTTATTATAATAAGAAAAAAAATGTCTTTTTAGATATACCTCATGAACCATACTCGAATAATCTATCATTTTTCTTCTCAAAAACATATTTGCAGAGCCTGCTTCTTTTACTTGTTTGTACTTTTATCTCTCTGATGGAAAGGGTTCCTTCAGGACACATTTTTCCAAGTTCACTGCTTGAGATATTTGAGGAGGGTTCCCCTGCTTGAGTATCCATCCAACCCATATTCGAGTAGTTCTACAATTGCACAGTCTAAATTAATAATACTGACAATTGAATGACGAATGATGATACATAGAATTGATATAAACTAATCCTAAAAACACTAAAACATTATTAATATATTTATATTTCATAAATAAAATTGATATAAAAGATCTGGAAAGATACATTTAAAAATAGAAAAATAGTAATTTATAATAGAAGGAAACTTAAATTGCTATTTAAAAAAAAAACAAGAGTCTTAAATCTTATCATTTTGTTTCATTATCATCCATAAGTACATACCTCTAGCATAATAATTATATTTTACCACCCATAAAATGAAAAAAAGATTTTCACAAGAGAAATTGAAGCTAGATTATAAAAATGAACCATCTTATTGGAAACTGGAATTGTTATCATACCCAAAAGGACTACAAAATTTCACCTTATCATACCCAGATTGTTGCTTTGCCTAGCGGAGGGAAATTTGATCAGTAAAATTGACACAGAGTATGTTGTCTCCATTGTCATGCTGGATAACAAAACACCAACTTTAATGGGCATGTACTGTCCCTTGTGTAATTGCCACTTGAATAAATTGCTATTTGATGCAGGGGCATCCCTAATGCAAGCCAAAGACACCATGATTGAAGGAAGTTGCCATGAAGCCAAGGAGTCAAATCCTATCAATTGGAACATAAGATTTTCACCTTGGAGCTTTGAAGGATTGACTGGTGAAAGGTCCTTTTGATTGACAAATCAGAGTCTTTTTGAATGACAATAAATTAGAATAGGAGTTTTAGATGTTTTCTTGGTTTGTAATAAATATTAAGGATTGATTTTATCTCCTTATAAACATCCACTTGTTGGACACAAGACCCCTTGGTGACTTATAAACCTTGGGCATCTTTTGAGTCCTTGGATGAAATGAGCATAGTAAGTGTTTATTAGGTGTCTTTTAAATGTTGTTAAGAAGTTTGAAGGTCCAAAATAACTTTAATAAGGTTCCTAAAGTTTCACAACACATTTTTAACCTTCTCGGCAAAGTTGTTTGCAAAGTTGTAATGCAACTTTAAAAGTTGCTTAGCAAAGTTGACATTTGTTGGATAAACTGTTCTAACCACCTAGATGGTTGAACCAACATTTGGAGAGCCTATTTTAGGCTTCAAATGGTCGAAGACAGACAGAGAACCAGTATTGTAATCATTTTGCTTTCATAAAAAATAAAAATAACCCTGTTTTAGTGCATTTCTGGTGAAAAATGAACTCTGTACGGCTGTACAGATGGTGGTTGGATGATAAAATTTGCCTGGAAGTTGTAATAGTGACATCTGATGCTTTGGAAGTTGGTTTGATTGATTCTCTTTGTTTTATATCTAAGTTATTTCAAATTTTCTGTGCATTGTTTACAAACCCTCATTTTCAGGGTTTGACTGATGTAAAGACCTTAACTCATGTTTCAACCATTGGAATTCCTTCTTCCTTGGTGGAATGAGAGTTAAGGATGTATATTTGTATATTCTAAAAGCCCCGACTACTCTGCATCACTATTGAACCACATTAATGCTTTTTTCCTTCAACAAATGAGGACAGTCACTGTAAAGACAACATGATAATGTACACTCACTGTAAGGATAGTCACAAATGAGGAAATCTCAGAGTGATTATCCCTTGTGTAATTGCCGCTTGAATACATTGCTATTGAACCACATTAATGCTTTTTTCCTTCAAGTGGTAATTACACAAGGGACAGTCACTGTGAGATGTCCTCATTTGTGACAAGGACAGTCACACATGAGGACATCTCACAGTGACTGTCCCTTGTGTAATTGCCACTTGAATGTATTGCTATTCAACCACATTTATGGGCCTATTTGGACCATGGCACACAATAGCATCTATAGAGAAGAATATCCCAGGTGTAACAAGTTGTAAGAATATACCAACAGTTCTAAGAAGTTCCCTAGCACATAGTAGCATCTACAGAGAAGAATATACAACATGAGGGCAGCCACTGTAAAGACAACATGATAATGTACACTCATTGTATGTGTACATTATCATGTTGTCTTTACAGTGACTGTCCTCATTCAAGTGGCAATTACAGAAGGGACAGTCATTGTGAGATGTCCTCATTTGTGACAAGGATAGTCCCACATGAGGACATCTCACAGTGATCGATTGTCCCTTGTGTAATTGCCACTTGAATGTATTGCTATTGAACCACATTAATGCTTTACTTCTTCAACAAATGAGGATAGTCACTCTAAAGACAACATGATAATGTACACTCATTGTAAGGACAGTCACAAATGAGGACATCTCACAGTGACTGTCCCTTGTGTAATTGCCACTTGAATTACACAAGGGACAGTCATTGTGAGATGTCCTCATTTGTGACAAGGATAGTCACACATGAGGACATCTCACAGTGATCGATTGTCCCTTGTGTAATTGCCACATGAATGTATTGCTATTGAACCACATTAATGCTTTTCTTCTTCAACAAATGAGGATAGTCACTCTAAAGACAACATGATAATGCACACTCATTGTAAGGACAGTCACAAATGAGGACATCTCACAGTGACTGTCCCTTGTGTAATTGCCACTTGAATTACACAAGGGACAATCATTGTGAGATGTCCTCATTTGTGACAAGAATAGTCACACATGAGGACATCTCACAGTGATCGATTGTCCCTTGTGTAATTGCCACTTGAATGTATTGCTATTGAACCACATTAATGCTTTTCTTCTTCAACAAATGAGGACAGTCACTCTAAAGACAACATGATAATGTACACTCACTGTAAGGATAGTCACAAATGAGGACATCTCACAGTGACTGTCCCTTGTGTGATTGCCACTTGAATGTATTGCTATTCAACCACATTAATGCTTTTCTTCTTCAACAAATGAGGATAGTCACTCTAAAGACAACATGATAATGTACACTCACTGTAAGTGTACATTATCATGTTGTCTTTACAGTGACTGTCCTCCTTCAAGTGGCAATTACACAAGCGATTTGTGTTTTCATTTGTGTTTTCAACAGCGCCGTAACCCTCCACGAAATCACATCAGGATATAAGGGCAAAACAAACAAGAACGTTGTCATTTGTATTTTCAACAGCGCCGAGAGAGATAAACAAACTTAAAACTCAGATTTAAGAAAGATGAAGGCAATGCTTCAAAAGGCCGATGCCCTAAATATGGGAAAACATAATACCACCATTAAACGATGCCCTAGTCACTGTATCAATGCTGCTAGCTTCGTACCAGTATCCTGACTGCTCACTTTCATCTTGTGATAAAGGTAACTTCATTAATCATACTTGAAATGGCAGCATACGAACTAAAGCTGATGAACATTTATAAACTAAAAGTTTAAAACTACAGATTACAAATGTAGTAGTTTCATACGAAAAGAACTTGATGTCTAAAATTTACCATTAGAAGTATCCAAAGGAATACCACAATACTGTTGAACTTGGAGAATCGGAGATGATCTACACAGCAAGGTTCAACAGTTGTAAGGACTGTTACACCATCTTTAGCATTTGAATACATTTTCTCCTTGGCTTCTGGTGGATCCTCAAAGACCCCCAATGACGTTTTCCCTAGAATTATCAATTGTTTGTCAGTATGAGATATTAATAAATAAACATTAATCACAATATTAGGCAAACAATGTTCTTGATGTCTGAATCTAAATCACAGAAAGCTCTAATAAAGCAGTTCTCAGTTTCACATTAAACTAAGTTTCAATTTCAAATGGTTATAATAATTTTTGCAAGTTATAAGTAGCTGGTTATAGTATATGACATAAAAAGAAAAAAAATCATTTCTATTCTTTTCTTCTTTTTCTCTTTCAAGGAAGCTTTTGCACCACACAAATGCATTCCAATATCAGGATTGTCAGGCTGCATTCCAATATCCTACACATTGTTATCATTGCTTTCTTAAAACAGATATACTCACTTTATATTAGAACTTAACATCAAATAGACTAATTGGTAAAGTATTCAATTTGAAATAAATTTCATTTAGCTTATTTACCTATGGCTCAGATGCATCATTATTTGAACCTTGCACACTGATTTCAGCTCGTAGCCGTTCAGCCACGGCTCTATAGCCTTGTTGGAAGCCAATTCTCTTGTCCTCTACGGTTTAAGCCCTTACAAATTTTGCAGGGACAATAACATTTTCCATCACCTTTTATTTTCAAGTTAGACCACAATCTAGTGATTGTCTCCCTATTTTGTTCTTCACTTATATTATCTGACATGATCGTTCTTCGCAGGAAGCAAAAATTGGGCTATGAAAACTTCGGTCTACAACTTTCAGTGACTAAGCAAAATTGTCAAAAGTACACAAATCTTCTTAGACCTAGTTAAATCCTTTAATATTTTAAAAGTCTAGTTAAAATATACATTAGATTAAAAAATATACAATTTTCATGCCTGAGCGCGCGGCTACGACTAGTGCAATGGTCTTCTTGCTTAGCTCTAGAAGCTCTCTAGCAATCAAAACATATAAGCTACAAGGCCTAACAGCAATTTCAAAACATATAAGCTACAAGGCAAGACATATTACATGACATGGCAAAAGGATTAAAATATACATTAGATTAAAATATATACAATTTTCAAACCTGAGTGCGCGGCTATAACTCGTGCAATGGTCTTCTTGCTTAGCTCTAGAAGCTCTCCAGCAATCAAAACATAAAAGCTATTAGAATTCATTAACTTTCTGTAATTGGAAAACTCTATTTGATATTAGACCGTAAACTACTACTATTCTCTCCATAAGAACTAAGTACAAAATTCTTTCAAGTTCACATCCATGATTCCCTTTAGATTAAAATATACAGCAAAAATAAGCTAAAAGTCTAGTTAAAATATACATTAGATTAAAAAATATACAATTTTCAAACCTGAGTGCGCGGCTATAACTCATGCAATGGTCTTCTTGCTTAGCTTTATAAGCTCTCCAGCAATCAAAACATATAAGCTACAAGGCCTAATAGCAATTTCAAAACAAGGGTCATCAAAAGAACCAAAAACAATGTGTGCAAACAATACCTTGTGAAGTGGTATAGACAATTAGAAGATGCTACTATGTGCTAGGGAACTTCTTAGAACTGTTGGTATATTCTTACAACTTGTTACACCTGGGATATTCTTCTCTGTAGATGCTACTGTGTGCCGTGGTCCAAACGGGCCCATAAATGTGGTTGAATAGCAATACATTCAAGTGGCTTACACAAGGGACAGTCACTGTGAGATATCCTCATGTGTGACTGTCCTTGTCACAAATGAGGACATCTCACAGTGACTGTCCCTTGTGTAATTGTCACTTGAATGAGGTTAGTCACTGTAAAGACAACATGATAATGTACACATACAATGAGTGTACATTATCATGTTGTCTTTACAGTGGCTGCCCTCATGTTGTATATTCTTCTCTGTAGATGCTACTACGTGCTAGGGAACTTCTTAGAACTGTTGGTATATTCTTACAGCTTGTTACACCTAGGATATTCTTCTCTGTAGATGCTACTGTGTGTCATGGTCCAAACGGGCCCATAAATGTGGTTGAATAGCAATACATTCAAGTGGCAATTACACAAGGGACAGTCACTATGAGATGTCCTCATGTGTGACTGTCCTTGTCACAAATGAGGACATCTCACAGTGACTGTCCCTTGTGTAATTAAGTATTGTGGGGAAGCATTCTAAATAACCAAAGCCGCTAACAATAAATTCAACACAGATATGTCCTCATTTCTGGGTATTTTAGCTCTCTAACAGCTGAATACCAGATTAAATAATAATGACAAAAGAAAAATAAACCCAACGTACTCAGAAATTGTAGCTGTGATTTTGCGGAGGGAATCTCTCTCGGCGCTGTTGAAAACACAAATGACAACCCACTTTATTTCGTGGAGGGAATCTCTCTCGGTGCTGTTCAAAACACAAATGACAACCCACTTTTTTCAAAACACAAATGATAACCCGCTTGATTTCGCGGAGGGAATCTCTCTCGGCGCTGTTGAAAACACAAATGACAACGTTCCTTTTTTTTTTTTGCACTTATATCCCGACCAACATAAGGTCCATTTGTAATACAACATGATAATGTACACTTACAGTGAGTGTACATTATCATGTTGTCCTTAGAGTGACTATCCTCATTTGTTGAAGAAGAAAAGCATTAATGTGGCTGAATAGCAATACATTCAAGTGGCAATTACACAAGGGACAGTCACTATGAGATGTCCTCATTTGTGACTGTCCTTACAGTGAGTGTACATTATCATGGTCTCTTTAGAGTGACTGTCCTCATTTGTTGAAGAAGAAAAGCATTAATGTGGTTCAATAGCAATACATTCATGTGGCAATTACACAAGGGACAATCACTGTGAGATGTCCTCATGTGTGACTGTCCTTGTCACAAATGAGGACATCTCACAATGACTGTCCCTTGTGTAATTCAAGTGGCAATTACACAAGGGACAGTCACTGTGAGATGTCCTCATTTGTGACTGTCCTTACAATGAGTGTACATTATCATGTTGTCTTTAGAGTGACTGTCCTCATTTGTTGAAGAAGAAAAGCATTAATGTGGTTCAATAGCAATACATTCAAGTGGAAATTACACAAGGGACAATGTCATGAGCTGTGACATATTGAACTTAGTATAATAATAAAATGATTAGATGATATATAATAATCTATTATTAACGGTATATAACAATAATATATAATTATTATCAAAAGATAATAATAATATATAGTTAGCATAATAAGTAATATGTTAATTAAATAATATTAAAATATTAATAAATAATATAATTATGATTATAATTATAATATAAATTAATAATAAATAATTATTAATAAATTATATATATTATATTATAATAATATATTAAGTAATAATATTAAATCAATTATTGATATAATAATTTTAATATATAAATAATATTAATAAACCTCTCAATATAAAACAATATGTTATCACTATAATAATATTTATTATAATATTATTAATATTACTAACATCATTAATTATAATATTTAATAATAACAATAACATTAATAATAATAATAATAATAACGTTTAAAGCAATATCGAATATCTGTAATCGATATACATCTACATTAAACATCTGCATTATCTATCAGGATGAGGAATGAAGAAGTGATACAACAATCACTAGTCATTACACATCGATACCATGAGAGGATGATTAATGAACCAAATACTATGAAGTCAAGATCAACATGATATGAATAAGGGATAGGTCGCTATGTGTTTCAGAAGATGTATTGATAAGCAAGAAGGATAACCATTCATATATTATAAATAATCATTAATTGCACAAGTTTAGATAATGACATATCCGATAAAGCAATATCAAACATGAAGACCCGCTAGCAAATATGCACCATCACTTCCTATGTTATCATGACAATAACATAAACTAGATTGAATTCTACTATCTATATCAATAGACACCACATAGGAGGATATCGACTAAAGGATTGAAAGATTATCGATTGTCTGAGATAAACCACATCTTGTAGAAACACAAAAGCATCAGTGATTATATCACAAGCTATTAATGAATGAGGCATCAGTCATGGATAATAAGTACAATGTATCCTTAAGTATTAACAGGAATGGAAGTCAATTTGAAGATCAAACTCCATTACTAGCAATCAACCAATAAATGGACAATTATCAGAAAATGATATCGACTTATATCAGAGTAGAAAGATTGGATATCATCATAACAATATGGGATAAGGCAAGAGTTAATATCGATTGACTAAATACTAATGATAGTTAGACCAAACTAATACAAACACAATGGATGTTAACTACTAGTTGCACTACCAATTAGGGAAGATTACCTTCATAAAAAGATTTGATATTGAGTCAATCTGGGAGTTATCTATGATCAGAAAATAATGAAATAATATTATGTGAACTGTCGGATTATGGAAAGGTGTGATTAACAAAGGGACATGGAGGAAGAAACAAGACATGTCTCATTCATAGCATCTCTTCATTTGTTAAAGACAATATAAGAATGCATTCTCATCAGTCACTCAAGGCATCATTAGAACTTTATTTACTTATCCATATTTGGATATACTCAATAGAGCATCTGCCTTTGGCAGTTTGGTTTCAAGTTTATCATTGCAGATCAGAGACAACACCATGATTGCATAGATAGAAAGGATAGTCAGAAACAGCATCAATATTTGAAGTTGCAAGCATATAATTCAGAATCTGAAATAGCAACATATCACTCATAGCGATATTACACATTTGCATAATTACATCATCATATCAGACACAGCAAATACATTGCTGTAAGCAATACTTATTGATTGTATATCGATATTGTTTATATCAGACATACCATCATTATACTATCACTATAAGTGATAGGAAACATCATATTCATAGCATATTTCATATCATTATATCCGACAGTGCTATTAAACATATTGGTATCAATATCATCTTGCACACATATTGTGATTGAATCTGAAATAGCGGTTGATATCTTAAGTAACCTCCATTACTTAGTTTAATTGTAAGTATCTGATAGAGTAAGTCTGAGAAGTGGAGTAATTGTTCCTGTTTTCCAAGTTAGCCAAAAAGGGGACATTACAGACAATCACTGTGAGATGTCCTCATGTGTGACTGTCCTTGTCACAAATGAGGACATCTCACAATGATTGTCCCTTGTGTATTTCAAGCGGCAATTACACAAGGGACAGTCACTGTGAGATGTCCTCATTTGTGACTGTCCTTATAGTGAGTGTACATTATCATGTTGTCTTTAGAGTGACTGTCCTCATTTGTTGAAGAAGAAAAGCATTAATGTGGTTCAATAGCAATACATTCAAGTGACAATTACACAAGGGACAATCACTGTGAGATGTCCTCATGTGTGACTATCCTTGTCACAAATGAGGACATCTCACAATGACTATCCCTTATGTAATTCAAGCGGAAATTACACAAGGGACAGTCACTGTGAGATGTCCTCATTTGTGACTGTCCTTACAATGAGTGTACATTATCATGTTGTCTTTAGAGTGACTATCCTCATTTTTTGAAGAAGAAAAGCATTAATGTGGTTCAATAGCAATACATTCAAGTGGCAATTACACAAGGGACAATCACTATGAGATGTCCTCATGTGTGACTATCCTTGTCACAAATGAGGACATCTCACAATGACTGTCCCTTGTGTAATTCAAGCAGCAATTACACAAGGGACAGTCACTGTGAGATGTCCTCATTTGTGACTATCCTTACAGTGAGTGTACATTATCATGTTGTCTTTAGAATGACTGTCCTCATTTGTTGAAGAAGAAAAGCATTAATGTGGTTCAATAGCAATACATTCAAGCGGCAATTACACAAGGGACAGTCACTGTGAGATGTCCTCATTTGTGACTGTCCTTACAATGAGTGTACATTATCATGTTGTCTTTAGAGTGACTGTCCTCATTTGTTGAAGAAGAAAAGCATTAATGTGGTTCAATAGCAATACATTCAAGTGGCAATTACACAAGGGACAATCGATCACTGTGAGATGTCCTCATGTGTGACCTTTGTGAAGGCAAGTGCCAATTTGTACCCAAGTTACCAATATTGTGGCAAAAGTGGGAATGAAGCATTTAGGGGTCAAATTGGGCAAAGAAGTGTAGAAGTGGCCTATGTGAGGTCTAAATAGCCTAACTAAGTCATGGTTAGGGTCTTATGGTGTTTGAACAATAAGTTTTGAACCAAAATCCCAAAGGTTGTAACAAGTTGTCAATGTTGTCATTCACAACATTGACAACATTTGTGCAAGGGAGCATTTTCGAGTAAGATGGTTATGTAACTATATGAAACCATTGAATTAGGCATCAGATCAACTATAAGAGGCCTCCATCGATCTGTGCAAAAGGTTGGGGGGAAAATCATTTGGAATTAAGAAGATTTGTAGAGTAACACGGTTTTAGTGAATTCTTGAGTTTTTTTGTTTCTTTGTTTTCAGTTGATTAATGGATTAGATAGCTCGCAGTGTCTATTGGAAAAGTTAGTACAAGTTGTTTTTTTATTCTATGTTGTGTTTTTTTTTAGTTTTGAAGCATTCCAACTAGTTTGTTAATTCTTTTGTTAAGTACCCTATCATTGGTTTGAACCGGGCAGGTTGAACAAATGGAGTCTTAGCTCATCATTCCATTGTCAATTTTGTATGAGCTCTTGGAATGGGTGAGGAGACTCCATGTACTATATGTTTGGAAGGAGGGGCCCTGGGAAGCTCATTTTCTATGTTTGCAATGATGTCCTAGGTGAGTCAGTTGAGCACAGTTAAGGATGACAAATCATTACAAGAAGATTACAACAAGTTGAATGCATTGGTTGCTTCAACTAAAATCTCATGGAGAGGTAGACACACATCTAAAGAAGCCCCAAGTCAAATTAGAAGATTGGGTGAGTTTCTTTGGCTGCTAAGAAAACAAACTCTTAGTCAGACTGTCCAAGTTGTGTCAAAATACTTGTTTTTAGGCATGGCTGTAGCAGTTGGTGTACAAAAAATCTAGGAGGAGAAGACCTTAGATATCTTGGAGTTCTCAATAAAGGGCATCTGAATCCTAAGCCCTTTAGGTGGCTTAATATAAACAAAAAGTCTTGACAAAGGCCTAATTGCTAGCAGCCTATTTTTGGGTGCAATTGGCATGGTTTGATGAACCGGATTGAAGTACTGATGAAAAGTATAGGTGAAGGAGTAATATTGAAACCAATAGAGGTCCTAGTGGCCATCCTCTCCATGGAGTAAAGTTCTAGTTGAATGTGTTTCAATTTGTGAAGACAAGACTAGGAGTGTCCTAGTAGCTAGATTGGTATTGAGCAGAGTTCATTGTATTTCTTGTTGGTGTGCACTAGTTGAAGGAGTGGGATCTTGGGTAGAGATACCTAAAGAGTGTAGGGATAGTTAAGTACCCTATCAAGTCAAAACATTGGCCTAAAGAGACCCTAGTGAAGGATAGGGAGTGAGCAAGACAAAGTGTTACATCAATTAACAAGATCATTTTTTGGTAATTGTGTACATTATCATGTTGTCTTTATAGTGACTGTCCTCATTTGTTGAAGAAGAAAAGCATTAATGTGGTTCAATAGCAATACATTCAAGTGGAAATTACACAAGGGAATATCACTATGAGATGTCCTAAGTGTGACTGTCCTTGTCACAAATGAGGACATCTCATAGTGACTGTCCCTTGTGTAATTGCCACTTGAATGAGGACAATCACTGTAAAGACAACATGATAATGTACACAAGTACCGTGAAGGTAGTCGCAAGTTAGGGCTGTTTCATTGCATACCTTGTGAAGTGGTATAGACAATTAGAAGATGCTACTATGTGCTAGGGAACTTCTTAGAACTGTTGGTATATTCTTACAACTTGTTACACCTGGGATATTCTTCTCTGTAGATGCTACTGTGTGCCGTGGTCCAAATGGGCCCATAAATGTGGTTGAATAGCAATACATTCAAGTGGCTTACACAAGGGACAGTCACTGTGAGATATCCTCATGTGTGACTGTCCTTGTCACAAATGAGGACATCTCACAGTGACTGTCCCTTGTGTAATTGTCACTTGAATGAGGTTAGTCACTGTAAAGACAACATGATAATGTACACATACAATGAGTGTACATTATCATGTTGTCTTTACAGTGGCTGCCCTCATGTTGTATATTCTTCTCTGTAGATGCTACTACGTGCTAGGGAACTTCTTAGAACTGTTGGTATATTCTTACAGCTTGTTACACCTAGGATATTCTTCTCTGTAGATGCTACTGTGTGTCGTGGTCCAAACGGGCCCATAAATGTGGTTGAATAGCAATACATTCAAGTGGCAATTACACAAGGGACAGTCACTGTGAGATGTCCTCATGTGTGACTGTCCTTGTCACAAATGAGGACATCTCACAGTGACTGTCCCTTGTGTAATTAAGTATTGTGGGGAAGCATTCTAAATAACCAAAGCCACTAACAATAAATTCAACACAGATATGTCCTCATTTCTGGGTATTTTAGCTCTCTAACAGCTGAATACCAGATTACATAATAATGACAAAAGAAAAATAAACCCAATGTACTCAGAAATTGTAGCTGTGATTTCATAGAGGGAATCTCTCTCGGCGCTGTTGAAAACACAAATGACAACGTTCTTGTTTTTTTTGCCCTTATATCCCGATGTGATTTCGCGGAGGGTTACGGTGCTGTTGAAAACACAAATGACAATGTTCCTTTTTTTTTTGCCCTTATATCCCGACAACATCGCAATTGCAAGTTAGGGTTGTTTCACTGCATACCCGAAACAATGAAGACGTTACGGTCCACAAAATGTTTGTGCTTGAAAGATGAACAAATAAAATTAAACTTCTAAATAACCAAAGCCGCTAACAATAAATTCAACATAGATATGTCCTCATTTCTGGGTATTTTAGCTCTCTAATAGCTGAATACCAGATTACATAATAATGACAAAAGAAAAATAAACCCAACGTACTCAGAAATTGTAGCTGTGATTTTGTGGAGGGTTACAGCGCTGTTGAAAACACAAATGACAACTTTCTTGTTTTTTTTGCCCTTATATCCCGATGTGATTTCGCGGAGGGTTACGGTGCTCTTGAAAACACAAATGACAACGTTCTTATTTTTTTTGCCCTTATAGCCTGATGTGATTTCACGGAGGGTTACGGCGCTGTTGAAAACACACATGACAACGTTCCTTTTTAATTTTGCGCTTATATCCTGACAACATTGCAATTGTGACAGTGCCAAATGTATTGTCATCACAAATTGCGACGGTGTCGGGCTATATTTGAAAAAAAAAGGCCAAAACCGCATGACATTTGCCTACCATCGCAATTTCACCCCAAATGTATTAGTGCTCCTAAGTATAGTGGAAAGCTAGCTTCAAATGAATTGATGGATTGGATCACTGAGATGGAGAAGTATTTTGAGTATGAAAATGTTCCTGAGGGAAAGAAGGTGAAGATTGTAAGCACTAAGTTGAAAATTCATGCATCCTTGAGGTGGGAGCATCTGCAACTAGACACAAAAAAGAAAGGCAAAAACAAAATCAAGGTATGGAATAAGATGGTGAATAAGTTGAAAGGAAAGTTCTTCCCATTTGATTATCAGATTAACCTAGTTAGAAAAATGCAAATTTTGAGGTAGAAAGATAGCTTGGTAAAGGACTATACTGAGAAATTCTATCTAGGTTAGATATCAGATCTGGACATGTTGAAGATGAAGTGGAAAGAATTGCTAGGTACTTGAATGGGTTCAGAATTTTTATCCAAGAGGAAATCAGTTTGGTTAAGTTGGAAAACATTGAAGAAGCTTATCATTTTAACTTGAAAGATGAGGAGAAATTGAACAAAAGACATGAACAAAGACAAAGAGGAAGAGGTATATCCTATGGTGAAAATAATAGATTTTATCAAAGACAAAACAAATCAGGATAAAGGCAAGACCGAGTGGAAAGGTGAAAGTTATGTTAGAGGAAGAGGTAGTAACTACCAAGGTGGTTATAACAAAGGTGTATTCTAGGGTACTTGTTACAATTGTGGAGAAGAAGGAAATATATCATTTGAATTTATGCATGCAAGTAAGAAGGTCAGTAACACTAGAAATTATTTGGTGCAAGAAGACTCACCAAATGAACCTGAGAAGGAAAAGAACTTGATGATCGGGAGAGCACTTTGGAGTGAAACTAATAAGGAGGATCCGGTAAGGAAACATTTTTTCAAAACTAGATGCAGAGTTGTTGATGAAGTGTCAAATGTAATCATTGATAGTGGAAGTTTGGAGAGTTTGGCATCTATGGAAATGGTTGCAAAGTTACAGTTGGAAATGTTGAAACACCTGAGACCCTATCAAATTTCATTGATCAAGGATGAGAATACAGTATTGGTAAGTGAACAGTGTTATGTGAATTTGAAAATTGGGAAGTACTATGATAAGGTGTTATGTGATATCATGCCTATGGAATTTTATCATATTTTATTGGGTACACCTTGGCAATATGGTAGACATGCTATATATGATGGAAGATTGCATAAATATACTATTTGGGCTGATGGGAGAAAGAAAATCTTGTTTCCTTTGATTGAAGAATCTTTTACTAATGTTTGTACATATGTGAAATTTTTTAAGATGGAAGGAATAAAGTTTTTTAAGTATTTGAAGAAGAATGATATGTGTTTTTCTATGATTCCTAACAAACCGAGTGAGAAAACAATGGATAACATCCCTAAAGAGGTTGATAAGATACTCACCAAGTTTAGAGAGATAATTTTTGATAATGTACCAGATGGTTTTCCACTAAAAAGAAGCATTGATCATTGTATGGATCTAATCCCTGGAGCAAGTTTACCGAATAAGGCTCCACATTGGCTAACACCTACAAAGAATTAGGAATTGAACTGACAAATCCAAAAATTGTTGCAAAAAGGTTTGATAAGAGAAATTTTGAGTCCATGCATAGTATGAGCTGTATTAGCACCTAAGAAGAATGGAGAATGATGAATGTGTACTAATTCCAAAGCAATCAATAAGATAATAGTGAAATATAGGTTTCCTATAATGAGAATGGATGACATAATAGATAGTTTGACTGGAGGAAAGTATTTTACCAAAATTGATTTGAAAAGTGGATATCATTAGATCAAAATCAAAGAAGGTGATGAATGGAAGACTACTTTCAAAACAAGAGAAGTTTTGTATGAGTGGTAGGTTATGCCTTTTGGTTTAACTAATGCACCGAGTACTTTTATGATATTGATGAATGAGGTTTTGAAGAAATTTTTGGGTAAATTTGTGATTTTATATCTAGATGACATTCTAATATTCAGTAAGACTAGAGAAGAGCATTTGTTGTAGATTAAACAGGTATTGTAGAGATTGAAAGAAGAAAAGTTGTTGATTAATTTGAAAAAGTGTTCCTTCATGAAAGAAGAGATTCTGTATTTGGGATTTGTGATTTCAACTGATGGTTTCAAAATAGACCCTAAAAAGGTTGAAACTATTTTGAATAGGCCTACATCTAAAAATGCTAGTGAGGTAAGATCATTTCATGATTTAGCAAGTTTTTACCAAAAGTTCATCAGAAAATTTAGTTCAATTTGTAATGCTATGACTGAGACTATGAGAGGAGATAAAAGAGAACTCAAGTGGACACATGGAGCTGATAAAATTTTTGAGACTTTGAAGTAGAAGGTTGTTGAATTACCTGTGCTGGCTTTACCTCATTTCAATAAGGTATTTCAAGTTGAATGTAATACAATTGGTAGTGTAAAAGGAGATTTTTTGAGTCAAGAAGGTAAACTACTTGCTTTCTCTAGTGCAAAATTGAATGATGCAAAAAGGAAATATTCTATGTATGATCAAGAGTTCTATGCTATTGTTCAAGCCCTAAAGAAATGGAGACTGAATAATGGTAAAATGGGTTCGCCATTGTGGGTGGGGTTGGATATGGATAGGAGATGAATATGAATTGATAGGGTGTGAAATATATGTGATGGAAAATTTTATGGACATAAAAACTAAATAAAATAGGAATACTTATCTTGAAAAGAGGCTGGTGTAGAAATCACTATTTTTTTGATGTTTGTGTTCAATTTCGGGAGATTCTGCAACTTACTCCGGACTCAAAATGCCAAGACAAAGAAAACCCAAAAACATTTTTGTCTCTTAGAGGGATGTTGACCTTGACCAAGATAGTGGGGCACAATCTTACCCCTCACTGAAGGTCATCCCTGACCTAAAACAGCTCTAATGAAAATTCTATTCGCAGATACTAGAAGTTTTCCAAAAAGGGTATCCAGATCCGAATTGCAATTCATTGTCCTGTACTTGTACCTGCAATAAAAATGGTTTTTTTTTTTGGATGAGGGGTTTGCCTTAGTCAAACCTTGGTTTGGAATCAACCTTAATAATGGAATTAAAATAAGGAATGCTAGCAAGTAGTAGAAGGAGATCTAACAATGAAGTTATGATATTCAATAGATATGCAATTGTATTTCAAATGAAAACAAGTATGTTGGTATGAAAGCTTGAACATAACATTAAAAAATGTAAATCAAAACCTCCATGATTGTATGCTTGGAATCCACCTTGAGGGGAGAATGAATGGATCTTGAAGATGAACAAAGGATCTTGAAGGAAGATCACACCATCATGATGGATAGATCTAGGGTTTGAATGATGAATCTTGAATGCTTGAACCAAATCCCTTCAAAGGCTTGAATGCTTGAATCTATGATCTTTAATGGAGAACTTGAATGCTTGAATGGATGATGGCTTGAATTCTTGGGAGAAGACTCGATCTCAAAACTTGATGCCAAAACTTGATGGATGCTCATGCAAAAATTGATTTCTTAATCATGAAAGTGGATATGAAAATGAAAGAGGAAGGCCTCCTTTTGTAGTGATCTAGGGCACAAACTTGTAGAGAAGGCTGACATTGGAGAATTAAATCCCAATTAACCCTAACCCCTAGAAATGGACCTAGATTAAATGCAATTTAAGATTTTTCCATTCCAAAACCCAAAATAGCTGACCCGGAAGTAGGAAAACAAAACTTTTCGAAGCTCAACATCTTGAAACTCCCAAAACTTGAAATTTGGACCTACGGTCAGGGTTGAGGCCAACTATGCCCTAGGTCAAGGTGAAGGTCAACTTTGACCTAGGTCAAGGTCGAGATTGACCTTGACCCATTAGGTCATCCTTGACCCAGAAAGTCAAAATATTTTATTTCTCAGAGAAAGTTGTCAGAGAGAAGCTGGAAATAGGGAGAGAGAAGTAGAACAGGGGGGAAACATCCAGATCCATGCAAAGACCAATTCATGGTGCTTAACATGACCCAAAACTACTTACTCAAAGGGCTAAACATTCTGATCATGGACATGCTTCCATTTTAAGATGATATATTAAGCCCCCACTTTAGCAAGAGTATGGACTCGATGCAAACTTTTGGTAAAGGAGAAGAAAGAAGAGAGCCAAGTTGAGTCACAATGAGATAAAATAACACTTAGCTTAAGGAAAAAAGCCCCCAAGATGAGGATTCTAACTCACACACACAAATGAGGGTGTGAAGACATAAAAAGAGGGGTTAGTAGTAAAACAAACCCAAATCAACTAGTAGAGGAAACCTTGCTAAGAAATATTTCCTATACTAATATCATATTCGAAAAACTTTCATAAAAGCATAAATGATTATATAAGAAAGACAAGAGAAACACTATAAATAACATAGGTTCATGATCAAGTCCTACTAGTGTGAGAGAAAAAAGAGAGAAAAGAGAAAGTGATTACCTCACCTAGTAAGATGCTCACCTTACCATGAATCACCAAGGAGGGAGAGCCAAACAGGTGGCCAAACTTGATAGTTCCCCCATAAACTACGCTTTGAAATTGTAATGTGTCTTCTGACAGCTTCTAGAATACCCATAGATCCACCTTCTTGTATCACTATGAATATGAAATGTGTGTCTCCTCAAGATTCAGCAACTTATGTGCGTTACCTTTGGAAGATTTAGCATATTGAAAATTGAAAAATGTGTGTCCCTTTGGGGTTTAGAAACTTACGTGTGTTACCTTCGGAGGATTTAGCATACTTGAAAATTGAAAAATGTGTGTCCCTTTAGGGTTTAACAACTTATGTGTGTTACCTTCAGAGGATTTAGCATACTTGAAAATTGAAAAATGTGTGTCCCTTCGAGGTTTAGCAACTTATGTGTGTTACCTTCAAAGGATTTAGCATATAAATAAAAAACTATAGTACAAAGGATACCCTATATATGCCACCGTCCTTATCATGGTTGTCTACTAGACATGATAAGGAAGAGAAAGAGGACACCTACTTCACAATGTAAGGAGATATCCTATTTAACAACAATGTACACTACATTCTTAGTGAAGGGTATTGACCCCTACATCCAAGATTATAGATAATAATGAAAAGGATATGTCACTTATGGAAAAATATCCTCAAAGAAAGAGATCTTATCAACAAGACCCCCACCATAGAGGAGTGTTTTTAGATAAAATATCATCTTTCAAAAAGAAACAAAGATTCAATCATCTAACCCCCTACAATCAAGAGGAAGAGGAATCTTTGAAATGAGAGAAACAACTCTAACACAAAAGCAAGGGTAAGAGTTTATATTGAACCTAAATTTGAAAAATAGAGAAGAGGTGATGACCTAAGACAACAACATCTCATATAAGAGGGTAGCCATAGATAAAAACTTGGTCATTATAATGAAATAATATTGTAATATAAACAAATTCCACTAAGGTAAGGAAAGCATATCCCTAAACAAAGAGGGAGAAAAAGGAACCTTGCCCCCCAAGGATGAAAAGAAAAGGATACCTTAGAAAAGCTGTATTGAATATAGAATCTATGGATGAATATGAACATAATACAAAACCATAGAGAGATAGGAAAGAAAGAATACCAATTAAGCTCAAGATACAATATATGCTAAAAGCTTGATGGATCCTAGGAGACTAGATGAGAATACACCTCTTGCCCCTAGTCTAGAGACAAGAGGAGAAGAAATATATATTATATCAGAATGAGTGGTATCCCCTATATCAAAATTATGAAGGAATTGTAAAATTGCATGAGAATGAGATATAATTCCTAAAGCGGCTCTTTCCCTAACATATATCTTGAAATGCTTACAATCGACAAGTAAATACATATTACAATAATGAAAAGGACATTTATACTTGGTTAAAGCATCTTTCAGTATAGGTTTAATATTTCTTTCTTGGAATTCATTAATTGAACATATACCCTTTTAGCTACATCTTGGTGAATATCAGCATTATCTACGGTAGGTGTAGGGAGAATAACATGAAGAGGAGGACTATGATCAACATCACCTACCTTGATTTGAGATTGTGAATAACCAACACCATGCACATCCTATTTAGGGGGTATATGAACTGGATACTTTATACCATGCTCATTAACTCCTAGCCCTAAACCTTTATAACCTTGTTTAGTGATCATATTGAATCCTGTAGTGTATATATTATGTAAAGCTCCTATAGGAGGTGATTGTTTATCATGCTCATGAGTAAAGGTTGTATAAGGTGGGATAATAGGTTTTGAAGAAGTTTCTTTAACCTTTCCTTTAATATCATCATGAATCAAAGGAGAAGGCAAATCAAATAAATCTTGCACATCTACATCTTGAACTATAGCTTGAATCCCATCATAAGTATGGGAAGAATGAGGAATAGCAGATAGAAAATTAGGCATTGGATTAGGAATAGGAAGATTAGGAATCAAATTTGGAATGATAGGATTAGGATTAGGAAGATTGGGAGATGGTGTATCATCTACCCAATTTTCACATAATCCAAAAGTGTAATAAGTCTACCACATGAATCTATAATGAAAGTTTTGAAAGTAGGAAGACTAGTATCAGTCAATTTTACAAATGCATAGGTGAGTGCAAAATGAAGGATCATCAACATATTGAAGTGAATGATAATCTCATAAACATCATATCTATGGTAAAGAGATGATAAAAGAAGAGTAATAAAGAAAATAATTACACACCAAAGCATCTTAACAATCTTCATAGTAAATAAAATGCAAGAAATATTTTTGGATTTCGTTGGATATATAGATTTTTTTGTATTTTTGAATAAAAATGCAAGAGCATAAAAGAAATCTAATCTTGATGCAAGATACTAAAAGACCTAACCTCCAAAAAGAAATAATTGTAACATAAAAGGGAAATCTAACACAACAAGGGCATCTAAATCCATAAAAGAAAAGGGTTAAGCTCGTTAGGTTCACCAAAATGAATAATGGTAAAATGGGTTCACCATTATGAATGGGGTTGAATACGGATAGGAGATAAATGTGAATTGATAGGGTGTGAAATATGTGTGCTGGAAAATGTTATGGACATACAAACTAGATAAAATAGGAATACTTATCTTGAAAAGAGACTGATGTAGAAATCACTATTTTTCTGATGTATGTGCTCAGTTTCAGGAGATTCTACACCCTGTTCCGTACTCGAAATACTGAGATAGAGAAAACCCAGAAAACTTTTTGTCTTTCGAAGGGAGCTCAACCTTGACCCAGATAGCGGGGAATAATCTTACCCCTCACTAAAGGTCATCCTTGACTTGAAATAGCTCTAACAAAAATTATGTTCGCAGATCCTAGAAGTTGACCGAAAAGGGTATCCAGATCTGAACTGCAATTCTCTTTCCTATACTTGTACCTGAAAGAAAAATGGTTTTGTTGTTTGGATGAGGGGTTTGCCTTAGTCAAAACTCAGTTTGGAATCAACCTTAATAATGGAATTGAAATAGGAAATGCTAGCAAAAGGTAGAAGTAGATCTAACAATGAAGCTATGATATTCAATACATATGCAATTGTATTTCAAATGAAAACAAGTATGTTGGTATGAAAGCTTGAACATAACATTAACAAATGTAAATCAAAACCTCCATGATTGTCTGCTTGGAATACACCTTGATGGGAGAATGAATGGATCTTGAAGATGAACAAAGGATCTTGAAGGAAGATCACACTATCATGATGGCTAGATCTAGGGTTTGAATGATGAATCTTGAATGCTTGATCCAAATCCCTTCCAAGGCGTGAATACTTGAATCCTTGATCTTCAATGGAGAACATGAATTCTTGAATGGATTATGGCTTGAATTCTTGGGAGAAGACTTGATCTCAAAACTTGATGCCAAAACTTGATGGATGCTCATGAAAAATTGATTGCTTGATCATGAAAGTGGATATGAAAATGAAAGAGGAAGGCCTCCTTTTATAGTGATCTAGGGCACAAAATTCTAGAGAAGGTTGACATTGGAGACTTAAATCCCAATTAACCTTAACCCATACAAATGGACCTAGATTAAATGAAATTTAAGAGTTTACCATTTCGAAACTCGAAACAGCCAACCTGGAAGTGGGAAAACACAACTTTTCGAAGCCCGACATCTCAAAACTCCTGAAACTTGAAATTTGGACCTGGGGTGAGGGTCAAGGTCAACTCTACCATAGGTCAAGGTTGAGGTTGACTTTGACCTAGGTCAGGGTTGAGGTCGACCTTGACCCATTAGGTCATCCTTGACCCAAAAAGTCAAAATCTTTAGTTTCTCTTAGAAAGTTGTTAGAGAGAGGCTAGAAATAGGGAGAGTGAAGAAGAATGGGGGGGAAGCATCTAGATCCATGGAAAGACCAATTCACAGTGCTTAACATGACCCCAAACTACTTACTTAGAGGGATAAATGTTCTTAACATGGAAGTGCTTCCATTTTAAGATGATACAGAGACATTATTTGATACCAAGTGAATTTGTGGTGTATACTGATCATAAAGCTTTACAATATTGGGTAGTTAGAATAAGTTGAATCGGAGACATATGAAATGGGTTGAATATCTGTAGAATTATAAATTTCTGATAAAACATAAGAGTGGAGTCACTAACCGAGTTTCTGATGCATTGAGTATCTAAGATCTTTGATGACTGAGATGAGGATTTAAGTTCTGGGTTTTGAGGACATGAAATGTTTGTATGAAACTGACCCTAATTTTTTTGAGCCATGGAGGAAGTGTAGAGCACCTATTCAAGATCAGCTGAGTACTAAATGGGAAGAATATTTCATATAGGAATGTATGTTGTTTAAAGGTATTCATTTTTGTATACTGAGAGGATCAATGAGAAATAATTTGATAAAGGATAAATATAGTAGTGGTTTGGCTAGACATTTTGGCATTGACAAGATATTGAATTTTCTTAAGGAGAAATACTTTTGGCCATAGGTATATAAGGATGTTCAGAAATTTGTGAAAAGTTGTGGTGTTTGTCAAGTTGCAAAAGGAGTAAATTAGAATATTGTATTGTATATACCGATTTTTGTTCCTAAGAAACGTTGGATTGATATCAGTATAGATTTTGTTCTTGGCTTACTGAAGACAGTGAGAGGTAATGATTCCATATTTGTTGTTGTAGATAGATTTTCTAAGATGGCACATTTTAAACCCTATAGAAAGACATCAGATGCAGTGCATATAGAAGATATTTTATTTAAGGAAATTGTCAAATTGCATGGATTATCAAGGAGTATCATCTCTATTCAAGACAGTAAGTTTATTGGATACTTTTGGAAGACTCTTTGGAAATGTTGGGCACCGATTTGAAATATAGTTGTACATTTCACCCATAGACTGATGGATAGACAGAGGTTGTGAATAGAAATTTGGGTAATCTTTTGACATGTTGGAGATAAACTAAGTAATTGGGATTCTATGATGGCACAAGAAGAGTTTGCATACAATAATTTAGTGAATAGGAGTACTGGAAAAACACCTTTCAAGATTGTTAATGGCATACAACTAAGAGGTATATGTGTAAAAGCATAATAAGTTGTCACCTTTTTACAAAGGAAGATGCTAACAACACCAAAACTAAAAACCTTCAATGACATAAAAGTCACATTTCTATTTAGAATTTGAAGATGATGTAAACTGATGAAATGTGTGAAATAGGATGAATTTTATGCCTATAATTTTTAAAAATTATTTTGGACAAAAATTAATATATTTTTTTAATTTTTGAGGTCTATTTTTCATGTCCTAAAAAATACTACAAATCAGGGGTTTACTTCTCGTCAAATTATTATAAGTAAAAAAAAAAATTTCTCCAATTTCAAAATATGTTTTAGATGACATGTATATCTAGTGCAAGAAAAAAGAAAGAAGTGTTTTTGATCTATAATTTTCCCGTTATAAGTATTCAAAGCCAAACTTACTCGAAATCAACAGTTTTTGTCTCCCGCCACTTTTCACCTATCAAAAATATTTCAAAAATTAAATAAATTATATATTCTTGAAGTAGATTCTCTTCTCTAGTGCCACATATGATTTTAATTTTTATTTGATTGATTTAGTATTTTTTTTAATTACCGAATCAATGACTTTTGAAAGTTTTATATACCTACATGTAGTTTTTTAGAAATTTGTTTAACATTTTCTAATTGAAACAATATAAAATTTATATGTTCAGATTTGTAGTTCCAAGATCTACAAAAGGGTAGTTTTAGTTTTTTGAGATTTTTTATTTGTAGAAGAGAAAAAACACCAGAAGTATAAAATTTTGTAGTTTTGGTGTTTTAGAAGGTTTGGCTACCAAGTTGGCATGCCACCTAGGATGACTCGGTCGAGTTAGACTCGGCTGAGTCCCCTAAGGAGTCAGCCCCTTATGAGTGATC
Source organism: Chamaecyparis obtusa (assembly GCA_027943335.1). Lineage (NCBI taxonomy): Eukaryota > Viridiplantae > Streptophyta > Pinopsida > Cupressales > Cupressaceae > Chamaecyparis > Chamaecyparis obtusa. The sequence continues at coordinate 91,517 of BSBK01011167.1, forward strand.
ACGTGGGTGACCCACCCTTTCAATTAGAAGGCTATATATAAGTGTTATATATATATATATATATATATATATATATATATATATATATATATATATATATATATCAATTGTGAATTTACATTCTTATTTTGGGATATAAGGATATTTTGAAGCTAGGAGTCCTTTTTTCGGGGAAGTTACAAAGACATTTTGTTTGGAAGGAGTGTGAAGACAAGTTTTTCAGTGATGAAAGAGTAAAACAATAAAAAAATTCTTTCTTAGATAATTGAGCAATGGGAAATAAAAGGACTAGAACAAGGAAGTATGATCATATAAGGGATGACCAAATCAAAGGTCATACGAAACTTGTCAAAGAGCAACTGGTCGATGTTGAAGAAGAACCTATCGATGTAGAAGGTGCAACTCAACTAGGGGAAGATATTGGTAGTAGTCGAAGTATACATATATTTTTCCTACAATGTAGAATTTGATGGACATGAATGAGGAATCACTTACTAGTTAAATTGCACCAGAACACTTGGTACCTGAAAGCACTATTAAATTGCATCTCTAAAACATGTGGCCAGAATATTTTTAGAGTAAAGCTTTGGTGGGAAAAGCACAATTGTTGGCAAATTTATTCAAGAAAAAATAAATGACTGCGGTTTTGGAGTTGTTGGGTATTAATAATAGGAAAATTATAGGAGGTAAAGTAAAAGAGACAATAATTCAAAATTTACAAGATGCATTGAACGTTGTTAACAGGGCAAATCATAATGGATCAGATTCAAGTTTGGCTAGAAGAGCATTGATGACTATGATTTCCAGCAATAAATTGACAAATAGAAATCAAGTTCGAGCAATTTTTTATTTACTCAAGGTATCTCGAAGAACTGTTCAAAGATATATTAGGAAGAGAAATATGTTGGATATGGACATTGAAAAGAATTGGGTACATATTTGTAGAGTTCCAAAGATGTAAGAAGATGGTTCAATTGATTTTTGGACCAACCACTCTTGTGTTTCTTCCAATAGAAGGGACACTATACAAATGAATGATGAAGAGACAGGTATCAAGATTTCACATCCAAAACATTTTATCGATACTACAAAAATTGAATTGTTTAAAGCATTCAAGCATGAATTTTCAAATGTGAAAATAGGTCAGAGAATGTTTGAGATGTTGTGCCCTTGCTTCATATGCATAAATAAGGTTCGTGAAACATGTTGTTGTTGAAATCATGTTGAGTTTCACTTATAATTGCAATCATATAAAAAGGTTATGGAAATACTTAATCTAGATATGGTTACTGGAAGTACAACAGAATTTGTAAAGTCCATTTATGTGATAAATCAAAAGATTTAGATGAATTCAATGTCCAGTGTATAAAAATGAATGCAATAATTGTGGAAATTTACAAGAATTTCCTTTACAATTTGATAATATTGATGTTATAACACCAGTTCAATGGAAGAGATTTGAATATGAGATACATTAAATGAAGATATGAGGTGAATAAAAAAAAATTACATTAAAGGAGAGTGAATTACCATACCTTCAATTCATGGACAGATTTTGATCTATGGTTTATCCACATATCCAACATTGTCATGGTGCACAATGGCAAGTTAAATAGTTTCGTGATTCCAAAAATTGTTTCCCACCTAGTTGTATTCTTTTAGTTGTAGATTTTGTGGAGAACTATACGTTTTCCCATCAAAAAGAGCTCCAAAGTCAATATTATCATTCTGATCAAGTTGCAATATTTGTGCATGTCACCTATAGACTTGCACAATTTGATTTGGATGAGATAGACTCTAGTATAGATCAAAATGAATGCATTATCATCAAGGAGGTTCATTTCTATATTAGTGATGACAGGGTTCATGATAGGAGCTACATGACTCATTGTTTCAGCATGTTTTTCAACAATATTGCAAGTCATGGGATAAATGCTTCACAACATTGGATCTAGTCTGATGCGTGTGCAGGTAAGTATGTGTGCATTATAAATTTTCTTTTAAATTTTCTCAATTCTAGATATATATATATTTATGTGTGTGTACATTTTTCTAAATTTAAATTGTAGGTCAATTTAAGTCTACAAAAGCCTTTAATTGGTTAGCCATGCAACATGCTAGACACAACGTTAAGTTTTCTTGGAACTTCTTTGAAAGTGGAC